>BLJB01000126.1:0-374049 GCA_013423325.1 Usnea hakonensis
ATAAAAAGGATACTGGCATGCTGCAGGAATGATTTCGCCTACCCCCCTAGCGCCCTTAAAGTAGGTAAGGTATATGGATGGCTTGTTTTGAGTGGCTGGCTTTCCCGCGCGTCCTTTTCTTTAGGCGCTAAGCGTTTCATTTACCGTGCCACAAGTGGCCATTCTTGTGCCTCAAGTCTCCCAAATCCCGTTCCGCGGACGACGTCTTTTACTCATCGTGGGACTGTAAAACTAAATTCCCAGGGCCACGATGCCTTCGGACGATCTTAAGAATTATGCCGCTTCCAATACCGACTTCTACGAGCTCCTAGGGGTCACCTTTGAAACTTCTCAGAAAGACATTGACAGAGCATGGCGAAGAACGGCACTCAAATACCATCCTGACAAGGTCGGAAACGACTTGATCGATAAGGAGAAGTTCCATCTTGCGCAGATAGGATATGACTTATTGTCCGATCCTGCTAGCAAGGCCCTCTACGACAATGCCCGCACTGCGAGATTGCAAAGAAAAAGGCAGAATGACTTGTTTGAGGGCAGGAGAAGGCAGATGAAGGATGATCTGGAGGCGAGGGAAAGAGTTACCAAGCGGCCAAGGGAAGAGGATGAGGGTGACGAGGAAAAGCTTGAAAGGGAAATACGGAGGCTTGCTGAGGATGGAAAGAGGAGGAGGAAGGAGAGAGAAGATGCGCTGAGGAAGGATATGCAGAAAGAAGCCAAGAACGCTGATAGTGCAGCACAGATGCCCGACTCGAGCAATGGCTACGCCAATGGGCCAAGGACGTGGCACTCAACTGTGTCAGAGATTGATCGAACGGTTAAAGTGCGGTGGCCGATCGAAGGAAAAGGAGGTTCCATCACAGCGGATAACGTGAAAAGCACGTTCTCAGAGTTTGGCCCGATCGAAAGTGCGGACTTGCTCAACCCGAAGATGCTTCGTCTGGGAAAGAAGCAAAAGAAGCAGCTCGCCATAGTCTGCATGGTACAATTCAAATCCGTCATCGGTGCTCATGCTGCCGTGGAAGACTTTTCAAAACAGCAAGGCCCGGAATGGCAAATATTCGACTCCGTCTTCTGGGCCGCAGACAAGGAGCCCGACTTCATCACTGCTCAGCAAGGTAATAGGACAGGAACGGAATCCGCACCGACGACGCCAGTGTCCAATGGCCGAAAACAAGGCCCACATGTGTTTTCCCATTTAAATAGCCAAGCCACCACCCCTGCATCTTCACCGAAAGCAAATGGTGGCGGGCTAAAGAAGATGCCATCTTTCGCGTCCTTCTCCCCCGCAGCGTTCAGTACGCCCAAAAGCTCGCCTTTCAGCAAGGAGCTAGGTCCCAACAGTCCAAGCCTCGAAGAGGTGACGATGATACGGCTGAAGAATGCTGAAAAGAAACGATTGGCCGCCGAGATAGAGCGGCAGGACAGGGAAGACGATGCCGCTGAGGCAAAACGGGCATGAACGCGACGATGAGAGCACTGCATCGGGAAATAAGCGTTGGAGCATAGGCGTTACAGAGATACCCAGCTGATTGCAGCACAAAATGAAATTACTTTGGAGAATCACTTGATTTGCTTAATCTCATGTGCATCAACTCCGATGTAGCCTCTGAGCCTCAGCTCTACTCTGGTGCCAAGGAGGTATAAATGCCTTTACCCTCACCTCCCCACTGTCCTTTCCCTCTTCCGGCTCCCACGCCACTTTGAACTCGTGCTCCGGACTCCATTGGCTGCCCTCCCCCGTCAGCACCGTATCCGTCATCATCTCTAGCCGACACAACGCCAGTCCAACGTTACCCACGCCGCCTAGCAATTTGCCCGCACTTCTCCCCTTCTTGTCCATTCTGCTAATATTCGAGCCTTTTGGTGGTAGTACAAGTTGTGTATCTGGATCGTACGTCAATTTATCCGACGGTCCCAAGTCCCCCTCAGCAGGATATAATTGCACAGGTAAGATTCTCTTCCTGACAACGCCGGTATGATGTGTCCGAATCGTCAACTCCTGCCCGACGTAACAGCCCTTCCGAAAATCAATTCCCCCCATATAATCAACATTACTCTCCTGCGGTAACGCCAGCTCCTTCAGTATCTCCCCCTGACCCTCCGCCACCCCCATCATCATCCGCCTCACATCGTAGTCCCCACTCCCGACCTGCCTCCCCGACCCCTCAAACTCCCGCTCCCCAGCTACAACAACCTTCAACCCCATACCCGGCGCTCGCCCGTCCCAACCACCTATACTTCCCCTCGGCGGAGGACCCTGCTCCCCCCACGCCGCCCAAACACTCCATTCCCCCTCCCCAACCACCCTGATCCCCACTTTCGCTCGTAACTTGTACCGCCTCAAATGTCGAGCCAAAGCATCCACCTCGGCCGCGTCGACCTCGATCAAGAACCCCGCCTCCCCGTTCTCCAATTCCGAAGTCGGATAGATGAAGACATCGTGCAGGACCCGCCCTGAGGCGTTCAGAAAGGCGCTGTAGCAGCAGGGGTCGGAGTGTGGTTGGCGGGGGATTTTTTGGGTTGTGAGGCCTTGGAGGAAGTGGGGTGCGTCGTGGCCGGAGAGGGAGATGAGGCGCCGGGTGGGGAGGCGCGCGTAGGCGGTTGGGGGAGGGGGGAGAGGGTTGGGGGAGGAGGTGGTGGTGGTGGTTTGGGGGCGGAACAGGCGGGGAGGGGGTTTGAGATGGGGGAGGAGAGGTCTGGAGAGGAGAGGGGGTTTGGGTGGAGGCATGGTGCGTTGGTGGTGGAGCGGGGGGTGTTGAGTCGATTCGGATGTTACACTAGCGTATTTAATACTTGGGATGATTGCGGGCATACGAGACGGACTCATTTGGACCATCTTTTATTAATAGTGTCGATACTCTGTATCATCTTCATCTTGAACTTTTCATAGTTCTAACGTCTTGTTGCGCTGTGTATAGAGTGATCAAGGTACTTAAGATCCCACAGGGCCCCCCATGCATTCCAATCCTCTCAACCCACTTCCCAACCCCAACCCCTCCCTCTCTGCCCTCTTCCTCTTCTTCTCCAAAAGATTCTTCCTCCTCTCCGCCAGCAAAGTATTCTGCCTCGCCGTCACGTTCGTCAAGTAGTAGCCGAAACTACCGCCCGCGGCCGCGAAGACGGGTTAGGCCCGGAGGGATTCTTTGTTGAAGAAGGGGCGCATTTCCATGCCTAGTTGCCAGAGGCGGACGGCGAGGCCTAGGGGGAGCTGTTAGTTGATGTTGTCTGGGGATTGAGGGGGGGAGGGGGAGGGGAGAGGGATAAACTCTCGATATGCTGGACGATGGCACAATGATCGGACGGCAAAGATGGCGGAATTGCCCGGGAGAACCGTCAAAGGTTGCTCTACAGCCGCTACGGATGGATGATGCAGTCGCGATGCTCTCAATCGGCCCTGAGATGGACAGAAAAAGCGCAGACGTAGCTGATAAGCGCCACGGGTGACCGGATTTTGGTTCCGGCAGGGGTTGAAATTCCCAAAAGGCACCGAATTTCTTCGAGACGGAGTACAAGAGCATGAGGGTGGGTTAAATGAAGATAATCATTCAGTTGGCCGCGGAGGCCACCTTCCTTGGTCCTCATAACGCGTAGAATAAAAGAGATTGAGTGTTGGAAACAGGGTGCGAAGGTGCGAGAGGGAGGTGTAGTGTTGACGAAGTGAAGTGAAGTGTTGACGTAATCTTATTTATGGCCCTGCATTCGCTTACGACCAGAATCAGCTCTGAAGAGCAAATTCGAGGCTTCACTCCATGAGTACTCGTTCACGACAGTGGTGAGATTCTGTGTGACGGAGCATGGTCCGAGTTCTACCCATCTGTTCAGTATGCATAATACGGGCACTTTGCCGGCGAGTTGGTATTCTGTATACCTTGAAAGAGACCAATCAACGAGTCGCTACCGGGGCCACCGTTCAACCACAGCGTGAGAGGTGCTGTTTCTGGGCTATGTCGCGCTTCGAAGAACCAAAAGAATGTATGTGAAGTCGGAGAGAGGTCGACATAACCGGCGTATGACCCGACACCAGGAGTTGTTTCACACACTCCAGCCTTTCCGGGCTCTTTGTAACGAATGGTCACACCTGTGGGGGATTTGATGGTAGTCACGTCAGTGGCATTGGCAGGGATCTGTCTAGGATCCAGACTTGGTACAGCAGTCACTGTAGTAGGAATAGAAGAAAGGAACAAGCCCACCGCAAATGCGGCGAACTTGGGACTCTCGAGAAACATGTTGTACAGGTATACGGTTTTTCAGCGATCTGAGTGTACAGGATGAGAGCGAGAGTGAGTGAATATATAGGTACCGAAGAGATATGAAGCTCTATCCCCAATTCTCTAGTGGACCTCCATATGAAGCTCTTCAGTGACATGATGACGATGATGCTCCTTGGCTGCATCATCGTGCGTCTTGGAACTTCTTTCGTACCTGCCTCGATGGGCACTAGTCAATGCATGAGGTCCCCTAATGAACAGGGAACAGCATCTTGCTTTCCTTGACTATAAGTCAAATGTCCGGAAGGGACTGCAAGGGAGCCTTATGCACAAGGAACGCCACTTGCAATCTCGCGGTGCTGAGATCATGCTGCACCCCAGTCATGCCGAATGAGGAAGGTAGAAATCGGCCAAACAATGCTTCCCCGCAGCAGACGAGAATTGGCCGCCTAAATCTGCCATTTTCTCTGATGATACGCACAAAATCTTTTTACTCCAATTGGCAAGAACCAATCTCGGCAACGCAGGTATTAGACGAGTCACATCGAGTTCTTATCTACTCGTACTTTTTTTTGTAAGGAGAAGAGACACTCAGAAGCCACAATCATTTTGATGGCGAGAGACTAAGGGACAACAAGAACACATAAAATGTCGATCAGATGGATATACGTGTAACATCAGATAGAATGTGCGCCTCAAGGCGTTTGATGAAACACCTGGAATGAATCGCATCACGTGATCTCGCGCCAGACTAAGTAAGAACGCGTTCCGCCCCTCCTTAATCGTCCCATCTTCTTCCTTCGATCCATAATCAGAGTAATTCGACAATCATAACTCTCTTAATCCTTTGCAATTCTAAATCCTGCCGACCTTTGACACTCGCAGATTTACCGCCTTCCTCATCCTCACTCTCCAAGACCACTTACCATGTCCGAAGCCACCCCCCGCGTCAACGCCAAATACCTCGGCTCCTTCACCAACCAAACCGTCCGCATCCTCGGCAGAGTAGTGTCATTGCGCGGAGAAACCGCCACGATCGATGCGAATGGGAGTATAAATGTACACTTGAATCGGGTAAGCGAGCCCAAGACAGTCAGATCAGATGCAATGCGAAAGATAAGAGAACCGGAGAACACCCCACGGAAAGTCTGGAAATGAGAAGAGATGGAAGAAGCACGATAATGAGACGCTAGAGTGTACATTCGAGGCGGCGTGGCTGGCTAACAACCTCCCCAGGACGCACACCTCCAACTCAACAACGCCGCCGAAGTCGTGGGCAAAGTGCAGCAGGATCTGAGCATCAAAGTGTTCCAGGCCACAGATTTTGGTAGCAACATTGGTAGGAACATGAACATCTGCTTGCGCAATCGTTCGAAAGGCTTGATGGATGGTTGACCGGATGTATGCGTTGTAGATTTTAATGCGGTCGAGGCAGTCGTGGATGCCACCCACCGATACAAAGAGATTTTCTATGATGGCAATGACTGAAAGAGTATGTCTGCGAAAGGGGCTCTACGTGTTGGTGCAAGAGGTGGATATGGAATAAGGGGAGGGTCGTCGGAGAAGGGCTCTAAAATGACGACGAAGCGCGAATAAGCAATAGGCGGAGACATGCAATTGGCACTCTTCAGCGGGAGGCACAGCTTTGTCATAAGCTGATGACAGGCTACGAACATCTAGTGAGCATAATGCTTATGACTTGCATCATTTGCTAGAAGCGTGTTTGATGGGTGCTTGACTTGCCTCAGCACTCAGACATATGCAAATTATAGATATCCTACTGTCATGTCTAGCCAGCTTATTCACACCTCGAAAGGATTCATTATCAATGCTGCATGAAGACGTCTTAGAGTAATATGTACAAATGCCTTGTTAGCAAAATGAATCATGCCATCTTCTATTTCAGCCTTAACCCATAGCTTGGAAATCGATCCTTGCCCTCCCAGTCTCATCTACGACCAGCCCTGGAGTTTTCGATTGCTTGGCGCCCCTGACTTCCTCCTCATCGTCTGGCGGAGTGGAGATTGAATTAGGCAGCGCATAGTCTCCCCACAACGATCCAGCACCGTGCTCCCTCGGGTCTTCATACACGCCAAACCAGGCTGGTGGACTACTGGGCATTGGAACATCCGTGCTGAGAAGATCCTGAGAATCGAATTGCGAGAAGTCGAATTCCATGGTACGACGGCCGGGTGTGTTGTGCAAAGAAGGCAGAGCAGGGAAATCGAAATCATTGGAGCCAGGACTGCCATTGCCGTCATTTGCGTCAGACAGGAGCTGGTTGAGGTGGGCGGTAAAAGGGGTCAGCTCGCCAAGGGGATGGATATCCTTGGTCGGTGTGCGCTTAGGGGTGGTAGGGGCGCGGAGGAGAGCTTTGGCGGCCGAAGAGAAGAAGTCGCCAGTCGTTGGTGGAAGCCGGTTGGGTGTCCGACTTGGAGTTTTGAAAGTGTGATTTTGGCTTGAGCCGGTCGGCGTAGGAGTGGTGCCACGCATACCATGCTGATCTTCCGTGAACAGGTGATCTAGGCCATCATCCCCACGAGGAGGGCAATTTTCCTTGTCGGCTTGGTCGTTATCAAGAACTTCGAACATTCTACCGGAATTCTTATTGCGTCCTTGACCGCTGCCCTCGACGACCGAGTTGCGTTTCGATCTTGCCTCTTCAGACAAAGTTGGCGAAGCGAAGAGCACTCGCCTAGTCGGCTGCGGCGTGAGATCTTCTACATCAATAGGGACATGTTCAGTGCCTCTGAACTTGTGTGGAGACGACCTGATAGCCCTTTCGAGTGCCGCTACTGCGGAAGCTTCTTCTGTGATTCTTTGCTTGGCCTGAGGCGATATCGTGTTCTGGCTCGAAGCTCTTCGATGTTTAAATGGCGGCAGTTGAGGATCGGCTTCGACCCCCTCGGTCTGTCCACTGTCGTTTGCTGATGATGTACCATGAGAAGGTAGTGCTGACCCGTTAGGTACGGTGCTGGCCGCTTGATCAGATGTTGAATTAGCCCTTGGCCTCTTACCGTTGTTTCCTCGTTTTCGTTTTTCGTCAGGACCGTTTTGAGTCTTGTCCCAAACCTCCTTCGGTCGCATGCATTTCCGAGTATGGAGCCAAAGTCCACAGGCTGGCAGATGATTAGCTGACTTCGGGGGTTTCTTGGCCAAGTTAACTCACGGTTGCACAGCAGGATCTCTGTAAAGCCTTCATCGGTGTTGAGTACTGACTTCTTGACGATCCTATACAGACAGATGATCCCGTTGCAGTCTGTCTGCAGACTTTGCCATGCGATGATGCCCCCCTCTTCTTCGGAGATGGCGACATGTTCTGGTGTACCGCTGTGTATCTTGACCCACGCTTTCCTCCACGTTGGGGTCTCGATAGCACCACAATTCTCGCAGAAAGGTGGCATCTCTCCTGCAGCGACCGACGAAGCTAACTTGCTCTGAATAGCTTGTTTTCTTCTCACGCCAGAGCCAGTCCCGACCTCGCTGCCTTTCCTGAGTTTTGGCACCGGTCTCTCGATCGTCTCCATTACAGGAGGGATAGGGATCATGTCGGAAGCAGGATGTGGTGCTTGATGGCCAGACCAGGTTTGTGATCGGTTCAAAGCAGGTCTAATTGGGTCACTTGCGGGTATTGGAGGTAGAGCCAAATTCCCAGATGATGCTGTGCGACTGAGACCAACTGCGCCTCTGGCAGACTTAGTGGGTACGGTGAAACCGTCCCCTTCTCGCTGCTGAGACTGGCTAGGCTCATATGACTCCGGAGTTTGCCGAGAAACAATGGGCGGCCGATGAAGATCGTGAGGCTGCTGAATTTGATTATGAATAGGCGGCCGCTGAGCGTCGAGAGCCTGTTGAGATATATCGGGTTCCGGAAACTGAGCGGCTGGCTCTTCCTGGGCAGGAAGCACTGACAGATTCGGGCGTTTGCTGTACTGATCTGCGACGTCAAGGTCTTCATCGTCAACAGGCCTCATCTCCTCCTCCTCCTCGAAAAGATCATCTATGTTGCCGCTCATAAACCCCGAATCTTCAAAATGTCGAGCTTGATTTGGACTCGAAGGGCACGTCGAGGTACCAGGATACATGGGTGGTGACGACGCTATATCGGCGGGTGAACTCTCGGCTTGACTTGCTTCTGGAGATGTCACGGCAGATTCTGTAACCTTCACATTCGCACTCACAGGACAATAAGGAGAAGCATACTCTTTCTTTCCAATAGCAAAAGGCTGACGGCGAAGATTGCTTGCAGACATAGGCAGCTGAGATCTCTGCATGCGATTGGAAGGATCAGCTATTGGGGTAGGCTGTCTTGGCGGTCCCTCCAACGAATTGGCTAGGCTGTTATTCGGACGCACTGCAGTCGGCTGATGGATCCGTATCGACGCTGCAGTACTTGCTGCGACTCTGAGAGATTCCGGCTGCCTTCCAAAGTCGGTGTTGCCGGACCACTCTGCTTGCATAACTTTTGCTCTTTTCTTATTCGGTCCATCCTCAAATCGCTCGTCATTGCTTGCGTAGCCAGTATCAACAGAAGCTTGCCGGGTCGTGGCTTTGGCACGACTCTTCCTCGGATTAGGGCCCGGAGGCCTCCCTCTCCTCTTCTTCGTGGTTGCAGACGCGCTACTTAAAGCCGGGCTTGGCATGCGAGGGGGTTGTGGCGCGGTATCGGAGGTTGAGTAGCTGGTGTGCTGAGGTGGTAATCTGTGTAGCTCCACTTTGGCCGGTTGTGGGATTTGGGACTCCATTAACTTTTGCTGGTAGCCTTCGCCACTTATCAACCGCTGGACATGTTCAATTCCAAATCCACCAGTCTGTCCCTGCCCAACTGCTGGAGACTGACTTCGGCTCTTGTTCGCTAGCTGCAAGATAGCAGGGTTTGCTTGTACAAATGATGTCCAAGCTTGAGGATCGAACCCTTCAGGCATCATATGACTGATATCCCTATATTTCTTCATGCTTTCGATATACTCGCTCTGGAGCGACGTTGGTACAGGAACTAAGCGCAGCTTTACTTCGAGGGTCTCCTGTGAATTGCTGGAGAAAAGTCCTAGTAGGTTTTTGCAGACACGTCCAGTGACAATAGTGCGCGATTGGTGAGCAGGAGCGGAAGGTGTAGAGGACGAGGATGCGAGGACCCACGATAGCATTCCTTGGCCGACAAGAGGTGTCTCGTATTCAGAGTAGTCGTACGCATAGACGGTATAGTCCTGGCCAAGCGCAGCAACCAACTCCGGGCTAGCAGTCACAATAGCTTGGATGCAAGTTTTCAATTCGATGACACCAATCTGCGTATTTTCATCGAGATTTGCTGTTCGAATATCCACGAGGTGTGGCCATCGTGCCAAGCAATTCGTTCTGTTCTCATTGTCGAAAGAGTAAAGCACCTTCACTAAAATCAAATCTTTCAGTATGCATCCTCGCGATCAGTAGACTTCTGCTTATATACTGACGTCTCATTGAGCGTATGGAAACATCATCGGAACTTTGACGTGGTCCCGTGGGCTGCGAGTGAGGCTGGAGTGGTGCTGGAGAAGACGCGGCTCCCCTGAGAGAACGATGGTCTGGCATTGTGAAAGCAGAGGGCCTTCAACCCCCCGTTCAGCGGATATTAGAATTGGGCGTCATCCATACAACACGAACGATGGTGATCGAGAGTCAGAAAGTATTCGAGGGTCTGATATATTTGCCAATGTGAAAGTGTTGGTGACGCGCTTCCGAGGGTCTGCAGACGGAAAGAATGTAAATCATGAAGAAATAAGGAAGTAATGAGGGGGCAATCAATAATTATGCCAATTCCGCAAGCTAGATAGGAGGTTTGGGAAAGATTTGACCTCGCCGAGGCTTCAAGTCAAGGACTTGAAGAGCGTGTATCTTTCTATACGCGCCAAGCTTCAAGACGTGGGGAACATCAAAAGATAGATGAGTCAGCAGGGCTGAGCTAATCACAACCCAATGAAACACTACCTAGCTTCAAATTTTCAACATCTCCCTGCGGATAGAGTTGCTTTCACTCTGCAGAAATATTGTGCGGCGAGTCCCTCTTTTATACAAGATGGCCGACTCCAAAATCCAGTATGTGACTCACACGTCGGCTCCATGACGTCAGCTCGAGCGGTTGGAAAGTAGAGGCTAACAGCAGCTACAGAGATTTGCTGAACAAGCCTCGTATGGAGCTCACGTACGTCTTTTTCGAACCTTGCCAATTCCACGCCGCTATTCCCCTTCTTTCCGCTACCCGCGCTATTCCTTGGCCAATATTGAAGCGATACTGATACTTGCGTAGTGAGTATGAAATTTCCGTCCTCGAAGAGCATGAGTTCACCTCTGGCCCACTCTCCATTCTACAGACTGCAGTTCGCTCGCACACTCAAGTCCTGATCTCATGTCGCAACAATCGAAAATTATTGGCGAGGGTGAAGGCTTTCGATAGGCATTGCAACATGGTTCTGGAAAATGTGAAGGAGATGTGGACAGAGACGCCCAGGGTATCAGGAGGAAAAAAGGGCAGGCCAGTCAATAAGGATAGATTCATAAGCAAGATGTGAGTGCTTCTCCTGTCTTATGATCGGGTACCACTTCAAATGCGTTAATGCTGGGGCCTAGGTTTCTAAGGGGAGATTCGGTAATTCTCGTGTTATTAAGTTGATCAGCCCATGCAATAATTAAGTTGATCAGCCCATGCAATACTAGTACAGTTGCCATGGACAGGGCGCTCGAAAAGTGCAGTATGATACAAATTTCGATGATATCCCAAACATTACTTTTATAAGGCTTCCGCCATGCCGGACAGAAATATACTCAGACCATAGGCTCCTGGATCTGGTACTTCTTCGAACCCTGTACCACCGACATAGACAGACCTTCCTAGACTTGCTTTCATTCCTTTCGTCTTATCGGCGCCCTCCTTTGCAGCCTCGGCAGCTCTTTTGAGATTCCCAGTCTTTTTGAGCACATCCACAAATGGAGCCAACGCATCCATTAAAGTCCGGTCCCCTGGTTGTGCGGGGGTGTATTTGCCAAGGCCTTCTATTGACATTGCAAGAGCTTTCGCCCAGATCTCTGTTGTTAGTGGAATTGGCGATGTTGAATCCTGACTCCTGATGTTGGAGGCCAAGGAATTAAGGAAGATGGCGTACAAAGCGCCCGAAGTGCCGTCCATGTTCTGTTCCACAGTTGGCACAATCTTCCCAAAAGTCATCATGGCATCGTGGGATGACAAGCTAGGCAGCACTTTGAGGACCGCTTCGGCTCCGCGTTTGAGGCCCAGGCCGCAGTCGCCATCTCCAACGACGCTATCAAATTTGGTCACTTCGGCCTCAGCCGCTATGAGTTTCTTGAGAGCAGGCTCCAAGGTCTTCCTTAATTGCATTGGATCGACTATGCGATGTCAGTGGGCGGAATCTTTGCTCAGAACGTGTGACTCACGCTGCAGATTGCTCGGCTTTGTCACCTCTGCCTCTGCTTCTGTCGGATCTTGTGTCCGCTTATAGGTCTTCTCCCACGTTTCCCCCGTTACGCACCTCGGCCACCCTATAGCATTCACGGGAGCGTCTATAAGGTCTAGTAACGACTGACCCGTGCTAAGTCCGGTGTCCTCCAATCTCAAAATCGAAATGATGAAGCCAGGTCCGTCCAGACTTCCAAAGAGCGTTCCCGATATTATTCTCCTAGGCTTCAAACCATAATCCTTTTCTAGCTGTGACGTGACTTCTGTTGTTATGGCGCCAAGTTCCAAATTGCTCACTCCACCAAAGTTGTTGATCTGCAACACTGTATCACCAGTCTTGCCAATTTTCACATATGATCGGTCTTTGTCGCTTTGATCGAGCATTTGGCGGAGCATAGTCTTCACCAAGCCCGGCAAGTCTGTCTTGACTTTTTCACATCCAGGTTCATTGTGTATACCCATTCCAATTTCTACCAGACCTGGTCCCAGTCTTTCCTCCTCGTCCCTTGCTTCTTCGATACCATGTCCAGGCACATGCACCCTGCTCAAACTAGCTCCTAGGCTGACCAAATTGTCAACCACCAGCCTTCCCACCCTCGCACAATCCTCAAGGCCAACACCTCGCTCAGCCAAAGCGCCACAAATCTTTACCACCATCGCTGTTCCTGACAAACCTCTTCGACCTACCTTTCCACCTTTTGCACGCCCAACGCCCACATCATCCCCTACGACTACCATCTCCACCTTCTTCCCCAATGCCCGTACCTTCTCGACCCCCATACCGAAGTTCAGCACATCACCTGTATAATTCGTGGCGATCACGAGGACACCTTTGCTCTCGGGTGGCAGCCTATACTGTAAGCACGTTCTCACTTGCTCTGCGCCTGGAGAAGCGAATATAGTTCCGGCGACGCAAGCGGTGAGAAGACCGTCGCCTACGAAGCCAGCGAATCCGGGTTCGTGGCCAGAACCACCGCCGCAGACGACCGAAACATTGTGAGGTTGAGATAAAGAAGAGGGATTACGATAGACAATTTTGTTGGGGGCGTCAAGCAGAAGAGATGGATTTGTAAGGGTGATGGAGTGGAGCGAGGAAAGGACAGCGTGGATAGGATCAGTGAGGTAATGCTTTGCCGCTGAGTCGAGATGTCAGCGCTGGTACAGTTGGAATAGATGAACAACAGCACCATGGATGACGTACCAGACATATCTGTTATAAGAGTCAATATGAGTTTTCACTAAAGAAGGGAGATATGAAGAGAATGGAAGGCACGAGACAGCAAGAGGTTTTGATTGTCGTGTCATCGGCCCATGTGCCTCCTAAATGCGGGGAGATGTGGGATCACGTCCGAGCAGCTCTCGGCAAAGCTTCCCAATTGGCAACGTTCTATACGGCCCTGAGACGTATTTGGAGATCGAGTCTTGGGTTGCTTTCATCTCAATATCAATGAATGTCAGGGCCTTAACCAGACCTTCTTTCGCTACACCCTTGAGAAATCTAGTAGCTAGTGTACGATAATTCCGACTCTTCACTGCTTCTGATGGACTGATGCTGACTTTGTCCGAAGCTTGCCTTAACACGCGCCATGCATATCCAATCCATCCCTATGTGTAAGACAAACGGCTGGCATTCAATTCTCCGTCTCGAATGAAATTTGCTGAAGTAAATTGTACTTAAGGGACTGGATCTAGCAACAACTACGCCTATCTTGTGAAAGACGACAAGACGAACGACGCTGTTATAATTGATCCAGCGAATCCGCCAGAGTACGTTTAGGCTGATCGAAGCTATGGGGCGAGTGTCTGACTTCTCTTGGAAGAGTAGCTCCTGTTGTCAAAGAACAGATTGATGCTGGGGAGATCAACTTAACAGCCATAATGAACACACATCAGTGAGCCCGATTTAAGCCGATGGGCCAAGCAAGATGCTTACATCCGTGAGATAGCCATTGGGACCATGCCGGAGGAAACAAGAAGATGGTGGGTCTTCTATCCGAACGAACAAATTCATCGCTTAAGATTGCCGCTTAGCTCGCTCAATTCAAAGACACCCCAGTCATCGGTGGTAAAGACTGTGAAGCTTGCACTCGGACACCCAAACACGAGGAGACCTTCAAGATCGGTTCGGGAATAACAGTGACGGCTCTACATACGCCATGCCATACTCAGGACAGCATATGCTGGTTCATGGAGGATGGTGCAGAGAAGGTTGTTTTCACTGGGGATACATTATTCATCGGAGGTTAGCATAGTCCAGATTTGAGATGAAATCGATCTTGATGGTTGATCTCTAGGATGCGGAAGATTCTTCGAGGGTACCCCAGCTGAGATGCATACGGCGCTGAATAAGACGCTCTCTGCTCTTCCGAATGATACTAAGGTCTATGTGAGTTCTCTCTTGTGAAAGAGCCAAAGGCCGGGTTACTGACCGAGCAGCCGGGACACGAGTACACAAAACAGAACGTCAAGTTCCTGGTTACAGTTCTTCAAACAGAGGCTGTGAAGAAGTTACAGTCCTATGCGGAGAATAATGAACAGACCCAGGGAAAATTTACGATTGGGGACGAAAAGGTAGGCTCCGACGTGCTGGCCTTTTACGTATCGAAGGCTCATCCCAAACAGGAATATAACGTATTCATGAAAGTAAATGTAAGTGATTACTTTTGGGCCTTAATGCTATAGATCTGAGCTGATCTCCCACAGGATCCAACGATTCAGAAGGCAACAGGCAAAACAGACGCCGTCGATGTCATGGGAGCGCTTAGGGAGATGAAGAACAGCATGTGAATATAGTGAAGCTCCGTTGATACGATTTATTTTTTTGATATGGAAATATGACTGATTTGGTATCAATTACTAGGCCTGCGCCAGAAAAAGCGAAGTTGTAACAAACGAATAACTTTGAATCTGTACAAAAACCCTCATGTGAGACCTGCACTTTGCACATTGACCCCTCATGACGTCAATTCCTTCTAATCACCAATTCCTTGCGTAGTCACCCTATGGCCGTTTTCCATATAAAGCCACATGTGCACAGCACCACATGTGCACAGCAACTACATTAGAGGAGATAGCAGACCCATTTCCGTTTCATCATAAGAGGCCAATAGTGTCCTGCTTGCTCATCAAGCCTTGCTGAGATAAACTTGAGTATCTAAAAGAACCGTGCTACCATCTTATCATGAGTGCAACGGAGAACGTAACGAACGATGCTCAAGGGAACCCACTCACCACGAAAAGCCAAGTGTTGGAGACAGGAGCGGCAGCTGGACAGGTCTCAGCATGCCATCCCGGTGTGACTTCTCCACTAACAGATCGTGTCTCGTCAGAGCTTCGCGCCCATCAAAGCCATATGCGCCCATCTAAATGCCTTTCATGTCTACGCCTCAGACCCTACCCGTTGCGTTGAGGCAAACCATTACTGCTCGCATCTAAATGAGGGTTAGCCTTCATGTTCACCTCTTGTTCGTATTCCTCAGCTTGTCACGTATCTAACATATTAATCCACAGACGTCCGTCAATGCCTCATATACGACACTCCTGCACCCAATGCACGTCTTATTGGGGTGGAGTACATGATCTCAGCCACCCTCTACAAAACCTTGTCTCAATCTGAGCGCAAACTCTGGCACTCTCACGTCTTTGAGGTCAAAAGCGGTATGCTGATCTTGCCTGGCCCGGATGGCCTACCAACAGGGATATGGGAGGCAGCGGAGACCAAGGAGATGGAGGATGTGGTGGGATTGTACGGGAAAACGTATCATTTCTGGCAGGTGGATAGAGGGGACAAATTGCCATTGGGAGGGCCGGAGTTGATGATGAGTTTCACAGGGGAGGGACAGCAGGACGGGCTGAGCGAGCTGATTGCGGAGAGAGATAGCAGGTTCAAAGTCTCGAGCAAGCAAAAGAAGGACAAGAGGGCGTATATTGAAGAACCAGAGGTTCATGAGGGTACACTGGAAGTCCTAGGTCGTGATGATGGTATATGCTGACGATGATACAGATGCGGATCGCGTATGGAAAGATGGGTCCGCCAGCGGAAACAGCAAGTAGCAACTTGCCGGCGCCACCAGCGATGATATCTCCATTCTTGGAGGTATCCCAGGACGACACTCCCCTGTTCAAGGCTCAGTCGTTGACACTCCACTCCTCTTCTTATCTCAAGACTCCCACCAACACCACTTTCTCCACGAATTTTGTAAGCCTGTAACAACATGTTTCCTTCAGCTCCCCTCACTCCAGCATTCAGCCAGAAGTCGAACCCAATTAAGGGCCGAACGGGAACAAGAGGAGTCTCGCAAGCAATAGCAAGCAAGACTGTTTTTCAATTTGGCTTCATTGTCCACACTCGTAGATACGTCCTGGAAGGTGAAGACGACGAGCTCTAGCTATTGTAGAAGCGGAGAGATGGCCGAGATTAGAGAAGTAGGGATGCATGAAGGATTGTTTCTTCTATAGAAATATAGATCCCAAGTGATAGACTAGAAAGCCGATGCAATGAAGGAGATATTATTCCCGAGGTCATCATTGTGACTTATGCTCCAAAGCAACGCAGCAAGAACACCTGGTCATTGCCTGTAAGAAAAGCAAGTCCCTCATGACCACGGGTACTCCAAGTCATCCATAAAAGGCTTCAAAGAAGTGTCCTATATCTGAAACCGCAGGCTCCAGGGGACCGACGTGAATAGAGAAGCGTGGTACTTGAGATATATTTGCAGAGGAGGACGTATTCGACACAAAAAATTCAGCGCCTGCGCTAGATCCACTAGTCTCTCGCTTCCGCCGCAAGTCTTGGCGTCCCACACACTTCCCGACAGCAACCTCAGACCTTTGCTTCCCTAACAGTAAACGCTCATCGGCACCGTCAACTCAGTGAGACATTTTCCTGTTCCTATCGATGCCATTCAAGACCGCGTAACAGGCTTGCTGACCGTTTGATGGCCAGCAGAAGACATCTCAATCCTCCCCTACCAAGCGCACACCGCAAACATGTCTCACGAATCAGTCTGGTACTCAAGACCTCGCGGATACGGGAAGGGCGCTCGTTCATGGTATGGTTTCTTCCTTCTCTTCCTGAGCTACTACACTGCCCATGCCCAGCTCGTTGAGACCGTCTCTCGCCCAGAGAGATCGCGTCTTCAAGTGCCTTCGAACGGGATGCCCACACAAGCAAAGAGCAGGCGCTGACAACAAGGTCGTATCAGCCGTATCTGCACCCATCCCGCCGGTCTCATTCGCAAGTACGGACTGAACATCTGCCGTCAGTGCTTTAGGGAAAAGTCTTCAGATATTGGGTTCACAAAAGTGAGTTTGTGGATATGGAGATGGTGAGCCGTGACTGATCGACGTTCTCTTGCAGCACCGATAGATTGCTGGATGGAATGAGGGGAGTACTGTGGGGGATTTGCGATGGCAGGTTGGCACGAAAGAGCAGTGGAGAATTACACGGAATGTGATGCTGGTTCAATACTCTGAGGCGTACGGCTAGTCTGGTATGATTAGACTAGAACACAAGACGCTTGCACAACAGAGCCGGTCGAGCCCTTCAAAGTTTCATTGCTGTACCCTTAATTATGTTCCGACATCAATTGCTCCTTATCCCATACTGGTCGCACAACCTCCATTTGCCCGCCTGATATCGTTCGAGTCGCTATACCAAGACCTAGGGAAAGGCCGCGACTTGTGGAGTACTTCGAGACAAGTTCCAATGCTATGCAAGTCAGGACGTCGGTCAGAACAAGGTCCTGGGTAAAAGTCGAGCGTATGTCAATTGATGCAGTGAGCTCACGTTAGTGAGAAGGTGTGCTTTCAATCCTAGGAAGCTCTACGGACGAGTTGCTATGCTCCGTTCTTGAAAGGTTAGATGTTCATGCATAATATTTGGTGCTGATGCTAGCTAACAGTAAACACGATTTTGACTACAAGACTACTTATATGCCCATTTCGTTTCCTCTAACGCTACTAAGCGAGATCAATGCCAAGACCCCCTTTATTGCTTCAGAATTTGCCTCTCTCTCTGTTTAAGAAAAGAGAAAAATCAACAGGGGACAATGGCATCATTTCGAAAGCCTAAAAAATATCAAAAAGCTCGGGCTCTCAACTGCATTATCTCGACTTATCAATACAGGGTCACACCCGGGTATACCGTTGAGATTTCTCATCAACGTATAACCACAGGATTCCTCCGAGTATCGAACCGTCGATCTATGCATGTCGATCTTTCCCTACGAAAACCCCCACCGAAGGGGATTTTATACCACATTCCCGCGCGAGACAAAATTATTTTGCTAACTTAATATATAACTATTTAGAAAGCATTGCGACTAACATGTCTTTCCTTCATAGACAACAACAGGACTAAACGAAAACAAAACTGATCGTAAATATGTTCCAGAAAAGAAACTCAGACTGAAGAGACACATAGGACCTTGACCGGCTATAACAGTCAAATGCTACTCCTGATTATCCTTTAAATGTCTGGGAAGGAAGTTAGTAAGCTGACTCTTCTACACATTGAACACATAAGTAAATATTGGCTACTCTCAAAGCTCTAGTACTTTCCAAGAATACAATTTTGAAAATAAGAAGAGGGCAGCCGGAACCCCTATACATATCCACAAACGATGCGCAACCCTCCGAGCAATTACTGAATAGGATTCTTACTACAGTTCCAGAGGGCGAAGCGGTTTGTCTTAACATGTTCAATGTCTTCTGATTCATATTGAACTAACCAATGAGCCGGAGAGTAAAAAAGATCCAGCCAGGCCATTCATTCCATGGAACTAATCAAAAATCCTCAACAGTGTTCAAACATCCAACTCCCCTCTTACGCCGCCCCTCCCAAAAAATCCAAAAAGCTCAGGCTGAACACCACACCCCATATGCCATAGCTTAAAGACAGCAAACATGACAAGACCAAACTTCAATTGTGTACTAAGAGCAACACGACAGGCCAGAAACTTCTGTCCTGTCGCGCTGCAAAGGGCCTATCTTGAAGTTTGGTCATGTCATATTTACCAAGATGCGAGTTTGACACGCGGAATGATCCATTCACCCTACGAAAACCCCCACTGAAGGAGATTTTATACCACAGCCCCAAAGGACAGAAAAATAAGTACCTACTCCCAATTATAAACTCTCCAAACTCCATTCCAACAAGGTAGCCTGTCTAAATCATTCCCTCCCTCCCTCCCTCCGCATCAAAACACTTTTATCTCCCCCCCCGCCCCCCCCACAAAAAGTAAGAAACAAAAAAAAAAGAAGAGGAGAAGGTCATACATATACGACAACAACCACTCGAACCAAGCCCCCTCCTCCATTCCACTACAAAAGCATCAACGGAAAAAAGCTCGGCCCGGGTCTCTACCTTCATCGGGTCATCCGACCCGATGAAGGTAGAAACCCTGGATCCTACGAAAACCCCCACCGAAGGGGATTTTATACCACAGCCCCGAAGGACGGAGGGAAAATCCGCTATTTGGAAGTATGAAGTGTAGATGATAAAATTTGACGAATATTGATTGATTGATTAATAGATATTATTATTAACTCCATCTTTCCCTCTCTCCCTTCCTACCCCCCCCCCAAAACCGATCCAACCGCCAGACAAGAGCAAGCAAGCAAGCAAGCAAGCAAGGAAAAAACCAGCGATAAACCATGCCCATCGTCCCGATTCCATGCAGAAAACAGGATAGATACATCATCTATCCACTTCCTCCTCCCTACTTTTCCAAACAAAGACAACCACATGCATCATCCATCCATTGCACACCTGCCAAATTCCCTCCGCTTTCCATCCCTCTACACATACCCATCTACACCCTCTCTCTACACCTCCCATCTCCAACCCATCCATCTCCAACCCGTCCCATCCCAGCCTATTAACCAATCTCCCACCACCCCCCAACTAAAGAAAAACTATACCAATAAAAAAATAAATAAAAAGGAAAGTAGACTTCCCTCCGCCCATGATAACACCCCAAACCCACCACCAACCCCCCCCCTCCCCCCCCACTCTAGAAAAACACACCACATCACGCAAAACCTCACTCTCATCAGTAATACCAAACAACCATAAAACATTTCTCTATTCATTATTAAAAAAAGCTGTATCTGTAATCTCCATGCTCTCTAAAAGTAAAGAACAGAAAAAGGAAGAAGAAGAAGAAGAAAGAAAAAAAAAGGCCACAACGGCCCCAAATACCAGACTTTATAAAGCCCATCCATCGTCCACCCCAACCCGCCTTTGAATGCTGTATTAATGCCATCGCTCATTGACGCGAAAAAGAACCGAAAAAAATGACGCTCTGAAGAAGCCATCCAACCGGCCCTCTTGTCCTGAAAAAAAATACCGACAGCGTCACCCTCTCAGGCCACAAAGGCGTAGAAACGAGATTGCCAGCTTCCCAACGTTTCATTTGTTCACCAGCGGTGCAGAGATGAACTCCACCAACGTCTGTCGTCAGCTCCATTCAACCCGTTGAACGGACTCGCGAAATCGAAACTCCCATCATCGACCACCGCTTTCCCCGCTCGTCCCCATCATTCTGGTTCGTCCTTCCATCTCTTTCTCGCTGTTGTTCTCACTGTACTCGCCGGTACTCAAACGACCCTCAGCCTCCTCTCCCCGGAAACTCCAAAGACCCTCTTCCTTGGCACCACTGTTTCTCTGAACTGCTACATATACCTTCGCTGTGAGTGGTGAAGGAGTCGTGCGTACCATCTCGTTATGTGGTCCCTTCTCCATCAGCGGCGCAATCTGAGCCAGTTGACTCTCCGCCACAATAGCTCTCCTCTTCCAGGAGTCCGGGTCATCACCCTGTATATCCCCTACACCGCCCGAGTCTTTTCCATCATCTTGCTTTTCGGAGACATGAGGCCTCTCTGTCGATTCTGCATCATTGGGATACTCCCTCACGCTCTCCCACGACCCATTGGACAAATGCTTCAGCCCCGCATACCTCCTTTCCGCCAGCTCAGCCCTCATCTTCCACATGCTCAATTCTCTCTTCGCCTTTCGAACTTCATTATGTAAACCACCTTTGCCAAAGCTACCTTTTGCTTGGACTCCAGCCGGGACAGGGTTGACTCCTTGGATCTCCTGCAATGCTTGAATCATACGCTCTTTTGCTTCATTTTCTTCGCCCTTCTGCTGAAGGCGGCGTCGGAGGTCGCGTATCTCGCCGAACATTGATGCATGGATGGAGGTATGGCGCTCGAGGGGTTTGAGTGCGTCGCTAGCATTCAGATAACTGTTTGATCTGGTAAGAGAGCCTTTGAAATTGGGGTATAGGCCAAGGGCTCGGTAATCGGGATGGGAGGGAGAGACAGGGCGAGCAAGCTCCGCAAATGATACGGTGCGATTATGGGCACGGCGCTTTTCGTGTGACGAGTCTTCCAAGTTTTGAATGCGACGAAGCGACTCAGATGAACGCTGGTGATGGTACGCGTCAAGAATTTGAGTCAACGGTTGCTTAGAGAAACCATTGCCATTAGAGTTGGCGACCATTTCATCATAAGTTTCCCCTTCGCCGCCTCTAGGTGTAGCTTGAGGGCTGGAGATTGTATTGTTTTTTACGATTTCAGCATCTCGATCTGTGACGATGCCGAAGCCTGAATGACGCTTAGCAGCATGTATCTTTGGTGCAGCTCGCTTCGGCGGAGACAGGGTTCGGCTCTCTCTAGTACGGCCAATGTCACGGATTGGTTTGGGAATGAGGGATTCCCTGGATGCGTTGTTGCTGTTTGCACAGAAGAATGGATCTTCGAGACCAAGCATAGGAGACTTTGGCGAGGGCAAGGACTTAACGAAAGCGTCTATTTTTGGGATGTCCGTGTCCTTTGCCTGCTCGTTATTGCTGCGCATGGCCCTGGAAGCCTCAGCGAATTTTTGAGCAAGGAGTCTGACATTGTTGTATTTGGGACCGCCAGTAGATACGGCATTTTGCTCACGTTGCGCTTCGCTTGCGTCCCGCGAGACATTGAACTTTGGAGGAGACATGTACGTGTCGGCTCTAGCCTTGTATTCTGCTAGAGAAGCGTAAGTTTCGAGAGGCTTCACTGGAAGATGTTGCTCCATTGGCAATGATGATTGCCGAGGTGGAAACACGGCCTTCTCATCGGCTTGCGTGGTGGGAGATGCAGGCCATTGCCCTGACTGGCGAGAGGGAAAGATGGTACGCTCTGCTGACTGGCGATTTCTGCGGCTTGAGAAAGAATTCTTTGATGACCTCTCCGACGAAGTGTCGCGGCGAGATGAACTGGAATGTTCATGTCTCGCGAAAGTCCTTGACGGTGGTTCGAGGTTATCATCTTCAGTCGATATGAACGAGAGCTCTGCCCTCTGAGCGTCCCGAATGGGAGGAAGCGGCTTTGCCATAGATATCTGGAGTTGGGATTCATTTGACTCATGATTGTATTCCGCAGGTGGTGCATCTCTCAGGGCCGTTTCAGGCGTCTTATGCAACGAAATGGAGTGGTAAGCCCTTCGTGGCGTCTCTGTATCAGGGTCTTTGAGACGAAGAAATTCCCTGGGTGAAGAGGACCTGGACTTCATTTGTAGGGGTGGCAATATTGTACCCATTGTCATTTTCTCCATGGCAACATCTGATTGTGTACGATCGTCGACGTCGAGTCCAATCTCCTCGGCCTGGACCGTGTTGGTCCCCTCCACAGACTGCAGCTTGGTATGGTCGGTCAATTCATTATCTTGTGCAGAACATGCAGCATGGCCTAGATGAGGACTGTTGTGTTCTTCGCTAGCTGCAGGTAACCAGGTATCGTTTGGGTTGTCATCCTCAAATGGACCAATTGCGCCGCGAGACATCGGCGATCTGCTTGTCATGCGTATATTGCTCTTCACCTTGACAGCTCCGCGTAAATCTTCCGGCAGGGTCCGTCCACGCAAGATATCAAGGAACTTCATGTCTTCTTCAGACGTATTCATCGTGAGCCGGCTACCAGTACGGCTTGGTCTTTTCTTGAGGCGTTTCTTACTCCCAGATTTCAGAGAAGAAGTGGTGGTACTGTTGATATCGCGAAGTTGTGTGACAACTTGAGGCCACGACAAAAGAAGCTGTTGCATGACAACTGCCGTGCGATTTGCTCGGTCAACAAATGCAGCTAGAGTAGCACTTTGGTCTAACTTCATATCTGATTGCTTGCGTTTATGCTTCCTGAACTTCTTCGCACTATCAATCTCGACCGATATCCGGGGAGTCCCAGCGTGACCCTCACCGTTACCGTGAACTGCACTATCAGTCAAGTTGCCTAGCAATAAGGGGCCTAGGACAACACCCAAAGATCTGTAGCTCATGAGCTCCGATGAAGGATGGTCTTCATCGCTAGAAGCGGTCTCGGCCTGTAATTTCTCTGCTTCATGGCCCAAATATGACACTAGACCTAAGACTGCTTGAATGAGATACAAGCGATAGTCAGAAGCAACACTCGAGATCGCCAGTGCAATCATCTTGGCTTTAAGCTTTGCCAAGACAGGCTCGGAAAGCTCGGGATCATGCTGCAGATTCGTCGTAACATTTCGGATTGCTTCGAAGAGCTCGACCGAGCCTAGTAAGCCACCTGGTAGATCGATGAGAACTCGTTTGAAGAATGAGGCGACATCGGGTACTGTGTGCTCTATATGTGAGGGGAGGAGACCTGATCCTACGGTCTGTTCGACTTTGGAAGGACTTCCGGCGTCTGCATTGGAGAATTGATGATCATAGAAGTCATATAATGCGTTGACGATTGTGGTTTGACCAGACACACGGAATATACCAGGTGCGTTGCAGCCTGCGCGGTGCTCGAATTAGCTTTGCGACATTGCCACGACAGACTCAAGGACTGACCGTGCTGGTATAAGTAGGTAGCTGTTGCCGAGAGACAAGTGGGAAGAGGAAGCTTGTCAACCGCAAACTCCGGTGGGAGTACGAAAACGCTCAGTCCGCCAAGTCGGCTTAGCTCTTCGAGACTTTTGCCCTTCAACGTATTCTTATGACTATCTTGCGACAGCACGGCGATTCCTGCAAAGCTCTTCTTTTTTACTAAGGGCTTGTAGGTCGTCCTGGCTTTGAGTGTATATGTTGAAGTTGATCGTCGGAAGAGCTTGCGTGCCAACCAGCCTGGATGATGAGATTTGGTCGTCGTCTTTGTTTGTGTATGATTCTCTTCGTCTTGGTGGCCCCAAATGTCAGCCAACATACTTATTGAGCCAGAGGACGTACCATCTGGTGCTGCTTCTAGCAGAGGAAGCTTGTGCTTTTCGGCCAATTTGTTGTACTCATCTCTATAGTATGAAGCGCCCATTGTGCGCGAGCTACCAGAAGAGTCTGAAACGATTCGATGACTGACAGTGCTCCAAGTTGTGCTCGTGAAGCGAGACTCGGTGACAGAATCATCAGCGCCATCGTAATTTTGCACACCTGCATCCTCTTGTGAGGATATTGGCGCTGAAGTCTGAGTTACTGGTTGATGAACATGAGGCCGAGGCCGCTGGGGTCGAACGATGATGACTTCACGGCCACCAAAACGAGGAGACGGTCTTCTCACCATATCGGTCCTCACTCGGTGATGTAATGGGTCGGACAAGCCTGGATTCGCCCCTCTTCGTGGGATACACCCAGCAGGGGAGTTTTCGGGTGACCACTCGAGTTCTTCGGCAGAAAGCATGTTTCTTCTCGGAGATCGGATGAGGCTAGAGTCGAGGAGCGTTTGAGTGACCTGAAGATCGAATGTGCTGGCTTTGCTAGATGGCAATCGTGTACGGCCGGGTATGACAAATGTATCGAGCGATGAGCGGCGTTGCGCTCTTGTATGTGTTGAAGCTTTTCTATGATTCTCAGGAGGACCAAAATTGGCAAAGCTCTTGGAGAGTTGCATATTGATGTCTGTATGGATGCTGCATGATGAGAGCTAGGATGGATGCGTTGGTAAAAGCCATCATGGCCGACTGGGTGGGATGGTCAGGACGTTCCTGCCACTTGTGAGGTTGAAATTGGAATTGGAATTGAAATTGAAATTAAGGATCTGAGTGGAAATTGAGGATTCGGGATGGGGATGTGAGTGAAAGTGAAAGTGAATCAGCGTTCCTGCCAGTAATTGAGTCATGTCAACAATTGTCAACAGAAATTCGAGAATGACAACACCTCGGCACAATAGCAATACTATCAGCAATAGCGATAGCACTACGTTTCAATTCTTTCCACTTCTATTGTGAGCCCAAAAGGAAATGGAAAGAAAAAAACACCTCCCTCCAACCCATAAGTCTTCCAGTCCGCTTCTATCTACCAAGTCGTAACACCGTCATGGGAATATTGTACTGGGCCATTTCTCATGCCGCAGTGGGTATAGAAAACCAAGGAAATCCACACAGTGCAGTCACGGCCGTTCCCTGAATTCCAGATCCCCATCATCCCCTTCACCCTCAAGAAGTATGTACTCAAGAATATCGCTCAGTGTCAACAGCCCAGTCAAACGGTTGTCGTCATCTACGACAATTAGGCGATGCACCCGCGATTTTCGTATCGTGTCGAAGATTGTATCCAGACGGTCATCTATATGACATGTGAAAA
Organism: Usnea hakonensis; assembly: GCA_013423325.1. NCBI lineage: Eukaryota > Fungi > Ascomycota > Lecanoromycetes > Lecanorales > Parmeliaceae > Usnea > Usnea hakonensis. The sequence continues at coordinate 25,224 of BLJB01000126.1, forward strand.
TTCCTGGGAAATCCTGCGACCTTGTCAATACATGCTGTGAACCTGAAGCGAGGGCTACAAACTTCCTGCCGTTTCTGGAGCGCCTCGCCGACATTGAGTTCCAGGTTCTCGTATTTCGTGTCCTTTATCAATGTAATGACATCTACGGCCTCAAATACATTGGTGACAACACCTACACAGATTCAGCTTCTTCCATCACTCAAGATGGGTGAAACTACCGTCGCTGTTCAGAATTGGCACACTGGAGATCGCACTGTTGACAAGCTGGTGGATGACCGTAAATACAGGCGTTTCCATTCGAGCAGTTTCAAGATTCTTGTATGTGCCAAGCTTGAGGTGCCTTAGCGGCTTCCGTAGCAATTGGGTTTCTGAGACGTTGACCGCAACGAATTTTAGGATTCGATACTGTGTCACTACATTGACCACCATAGGACGTTTGGTCTCATCATCGATGTCAACCAGGGGCATCCGCCGCGCCCGAGATTCAAGCATGCGCCGACATGCCTCGTACAGCGGCTTCTCTGGATGGATGGATACAGTCTCGAGAGGCTGGACATTAATCGCTCTCTCGATATCTTGCTGGGAAATCAGTCATGGATTGGCGTTGCCTTAGCATTTCGGCTTACCGCGTAGGCTGTCCAGTTTAAATTGATCAATGCGGGCGACTTGCTCAGGGTTCTGCCAGTAGTACTGGATGAGGTTGAGGTAGTCTGAAGTCGTCAAGAGTCCCGCAAAAGAGGACGTCTTTGAATCCCATAGCGGCGCGGAGACGATACCTATCAGAGGTCAGCATCCTTTACTCTGCGCAGTGTGGTGCTGCAGGTAGCAGGAGACCCCTTACCGTTCTGGATGAGGATGCTCAAGCTCTTTTTGACCAAGAGGGCAGTGTCAAAGATGATTAAGCGAAAGCTCAAGGGCAGGACATCATAGCTTGTCCTCACTCTGAGGAAGTCTCTAATTCTTTGCTGCAGTTAGTGGCGTTCCGTCAGCGTGTGAAATGATCTCTGGTAGGCTGCGCAAGTAAAGAAAGTCGCATATGATCTGTGCATCAAAAGAGAATAAGGCAGGTACAGGAGTAATGTTACGTACCAAGCCGATCCGCTGGTCCCTTTCAATAGCGCTCTCGGGCTCTGCATGAGGCATTGGCTGGGATTGACCTCGTGGTCGCTGGGCCAGGTGGTGTGATTTTCTGATGAAACCCTCGTGACCTGGAATCACGGGGAGACTAGCCATTATTCCTTTATTATTGTGCCTTTCCCTTGTTCCCCTTTCCCCTCCTTTACACGCTTTCTTTTTTTTTTTTCGCTTTTTCGCTTTTTCCCTTTTTTTGCCCTGTACTTTTTAGCCAGACTTTCCCCCAAGGAGCCAGACTTTTGCCGGAACCTGACAAGCTTGAGGCGAAGCCTTCCGGAGACTTTGGCGGAATAATGCGGCCCTGGTGGCCTCTCGGTCTGAAATTGCGGTGAAGGGAATCAGACGGCAAGGCGATCTGATTCGTGGCTTCTCATGGGCACATTTGGGCGGATACTACCCAAGATCCAAGGCAAAGGCACTCGCTACTGGTCCTGCATAGAGTACACGTATTATTATTTGGCATGTTTTTTGTTTTTGGCTGAAATGGGAAGATGAAGATCTTTCTTCTTTGCGCGGAGATGGTGGGCAAAACCAAAAGTTACGTAGGTGCGTGGGTGCGTAGGAAGTCAGACTTGGCCCGCCAGGCCTTATCTTTCTTATCTCCGCCTTTGTGTCAAACGCTTCGCTTTCTCAGCCAATCAAAAGTACTTGAAACCCCTCAACACTACCTTATTCAATCCTTTGAATCTATGACTTCTTTATGCAATAACAACCATGTTCCTCCTCCTTCACGTGCATAGGGTTTTATCCAACAATAATGTGCTTCCCATTACTGCCACTGTCCCTTGACCGAGGTTGACATGCTGTGTCGGTCACATGCTGAGGCAACTGTGGTTGTATTCACATACAGAGAACGCCGAGGGCATAAGATCTACGTTTTTGGCTCATCATTATTGGACCACTCATTGAAGCTCTTCTGCTTTTGCCTCGAATTCCAGTTCAACTTCTCTGATATACTGCGAACCCAATCCTCGTTCCTTCTGCCCTTTTGCATCACATTCGCGAATGGGTACCTAGAAGCCGAGATTGTCACATAATCGCCAGAGCATAATTCAACCCTGTCTCCCATTAGCAATCCTCTCGGCGTGGTAGTCGAATCCCGGTCACACCTTTCTCTTCCATCAAAACTAGCCCAGGATGAAGTGCGAGCGTCGTAAGGCACGGCAACACGTAACACAACCGTGTCGGGCAATATTATTGGTCTGAAGTTCAGTGTGTGCGCGCAGATTGCAGTCACCAATATTACAGGGTTTTCGGGATGGCATAAGGACCCTCCAGCAGCAAGATTGTACGCTGTGGAGCCGGTTGGAGTGGCTACGCAAATGCCGTCTGCTTGGACCGTCGTAAAATGCTCATCGTCTCCAAAGATTTCAATGGATGACATCGCTAATCTCGCATTAGCGGAAGACGGCGTTTCACAATTTGTATTTGCTGACTAGGATTAGGGCCCCTGTCCACCACAATATCGTTCAAGATCTCGTACGAGCCATCCGGCCTGTGTGTATAGTCGTTTTCCGCTTCTTCACCGATCAGCTCCTCAATCAGGTCTCGGTGCGTACCTTTGGTCTGTGATCTCATGACAGTGACCTCAAACCGGAGACGCAAGCTAACGGTCACACCGTCCTTGAAAGCCGAGGTTAGCGTTTCTTGGAAGCCGGAATAATCGAACTTGGTAAGGAAACCGAGGGAGCCTAGGGAGAAAGACAGGACCGGAGGTACTATTCTTTGGAAAAGCCAGCTAGCATAGAGGAGGGTGCCATCACCGCCGAGCTTAATCTGTATTAGCTATGATCCGAACAGGGTCTGAGGGTCCAATACCGTCACCGCAAAGTCAAAGGTGAGAGGATGCTTTTTGCAAAGCTCGTTGTTCCAGTACTTTAGGCGACCTTCCCGAGATGTCTCTGCGGAGATGATGCTCTTTGCATCGAATATGTGATTATGTTCCAGAGTATCTTCAACGTATCTAGACAGTATAAGCCTAAGGTATAGTCTTCCTACTCGAAAACCATACACAATGTACGGTGTGTCTCTCTCCCTTGACAGCAGCCATTCAACCATATCTCTTGTATGTCCAATGAGCGACTCGTCGTGCGCTTTCGTCAAAAGGAACACAGTCTTGACCTTCAACTTCAGACGCACACTGCCCAGCTTCTTTGACAACTCTCGAACGCCATACGCCATATCAGCCAACTGTCTTTTCGTGAGCATCCGAGACTGAGTAGCCGACTCTTTGGTATTGACGGCCGCCTTGTCCGCTTTAGTATCTTCATTGATGTTTTGTAGACTGACGGTGTTTGATTTGTGGGATTGCCGCTGTTTTTCGAGAAGGTGATGGACGAAGCATGCTGTATTACTTCTCCTCTCTGCTGAGCCTGTGCGGGCTTCCAAGTGGGGATCATCTGAGGTAACAAGAGAGGATCTGCGACGGTGGGCATTGTCGGCGTCGAAGACCACCTACTTGGGCACTTCAGCGTGGGCGAAGGGCGTGACGGCCAAGACGAAGGTTACCTCCAGAGCATGTTGGTACTCGGACTCACTTGCACTGGAGTCGCCGTGACTCTTCGAGGAGCTGTCAGCTTGCTACTCGGTGTTTTGCCGACTAAATGACCTACTTCATCCGTCCCGAATTTTTCCTCTCGGACGGTCGTGAAGTCCAGTCGCGGAGGGCCCGTATCAGAAACTCCTCGATCCATAGTGATGGGCCAATCGTAGAGAGGCCGAGCACTTGCGCAGGCACGTACGATTGGTGCTCCTTGAACTTAGCACAAGAGGTCATCCAAAGCTCATAATTGCGTCTGAAGTTACCGAGTGAGCCCGAGGATCTGCCGTTGCCCCACTATTAATGCCAGACTTCGTATCCCTTATTTTTTCCGGGAACTTTGGCCGCATTATTACCTTAGTCATATCACGGGCTCCAGAGTACGGAATACATCCGTAAACTAAGTACGTAGAGTATGAGTATACAATTTTGCAGCAACGAATAAAGCCAGATTTGATGCAGGGTTGTTGTAGTCTGACTGTCTGACTGCATACTCGGATGTCGCTTGAAAGGGACTCACGACGGATCTCTTCGGCGTCGGATAACTTGTTTTCGATGCTGCACTCTGTCGGCGAAAAACTACAAAGATCGTGACAATAATAATTAAATCAGAAACAAAAAAAAAAAAAGAATAAAATCAAAAAAAAAGCCTCAGGTCCGCATAGAGTAGCGCGGGATAATGTCTTGCATGGCGAACCGTGTGGTCCGTGTAGGATGAAGCTGCGAGGACTGCATTTCAGCTTGCTGCCGAACGAATCGGGTGTACGTTTCATAAAGTAAAGTCTGGGACAGCAGCCCGTTTCGACATTTTCCACCAAGCGGGTTCTTACAGTTCCATACATGCCCGATCTGAAAGGTGAAAATCCGTCAAAAGTGAGATGCTTCGGGGCTGTACAATTGCGAAACCTCACTCCTTTTTCCCATCTGTAAGCGCCGAAAATGGTACCTAATCATGCAACCCGCTGCGCGCTGATCTGTCTGGCTTATACTTGCTGCTACTCCGTAAGGATTACGAGTACTGATCTTCAGCTACCTGATCCCTTTGCAGCGCTAAAATGCTACTGCCCAGCAAACTGCATACGCAGGTTTGTACTGTTGTATGCATGAGTGGCATGACTCGTCCTGATATGCACATGTTCGCAGTGGTGGCGAAACGCACTAGCTCCAATTAAGCAGGCAACGGTAGCGCCCCAAGCATTTACTCGCCTCTGCTCTTGCCAGCAACTCCAAAGCAAGTGAAGGCTTCCTATTTCGTCGTGCCACTGCAAGATGATCCGCCCGAAGCCGGTTAGTCCGATAACATCGCTATTGACCCTGGAGTAGGTCGTTGCTGCTGTTAGGCTCGTATACTCGTATTATTGTTGGATCCACCTAAAGTAGTTTTCAACTCGTATCAACGACTTGAAGCGAAAACAATCACTACAAGTCCACGAGGCGCCCCGACCTCTTTGTTAGTCTCGGAGGATTCCTCTAGCACTAATGCATCAACCTGGATGTGGGGCATGAAATTGCTCGCTACACGGGTGCAGACTTCTAGCCATGCCTCATTGCCTTTACTCCCCCAATGAGCGGGCTTGGTCGAGCAATGGGAAATAACTGAAGAAGGCGGCTCATTATTGGAAAGCTCGCAGGTACGGAGTATGCGTCACAGGAATCTGCATCATGCGGTGAGCAGAATTAGGATGAGAGATCTATTGACTGGGCGCAAACGGCTGTGGTGGTGAGACCAGTAAGCAACTTCAGCTCACGAGACCGAATCCTCAGTTATGCAAGAGAGGGTGTGCGTTGGATGACGCATCCATGATGATCATATCGATGTGAGACTAAGAGCATGGCTGGTTCAAGGTAGCGTGCATGTCCATTCAGACGGTGCGCGTAAGATCTACCGTGTGGCATAATGGCATTCCTTCGCGAGGGCGATCAGCGGGAGCTATGAAGCTGGGGTCATTGATAGATTTTTTAGACCTCGCGGAAGCCTGTTAGAGTCGAGACCACGTAATCGAAAGTAGAACTCTTATGCGCGGCCAGCACGATAGTTTTGTCGAAAATTTGCCTCGCTGTACCTTTACAAGCATTGCATTTGCATAACTCAGATCTACGTACGCACCATTGTCTAGCCCGTGCTCCTTGTCGCAATGTTGGCTGTATGAGGGCAAGACACGGACACGGATTTGGAAAGGGATGTGTTATTTGAGGCGCGGGATATGCTGAGATATTATTATTGCGGCGGGGTTAATAGGATGTACCATGTAGAGGTAGTAAGTAATTAGTATGGCAATAATCTGCAGGTTGTTGACTTGTTGTTTGTGCGGAAGGAATAAGTAATAATTAATATCTGGCTGGTCGCATTTCAGCCCGGGATGCCTAATATAAGCCTTGGCCTTTGGGGGGAGAAAAGGGGGAGGGTGGGTGATGGTGGTCTGGTGGAGGTGGTAGTGGAGCTAAAATCGATGGGCGAATTAATGGGTATAAGTGCGCCACCTTGCCGAATCTCCGTTTGATCCCGTTTGATCCCTGAGGCTGGTGCATATGGAGAAGTTTTAGAAGTCTAATACCCACCACTAGCGGCAAAGTACATTGGCGAAATGTCAAAGTGGTAGCCAATGGTTGTATTTGGTTTCAAGAGGGTCTGCCTGCCCTTAAGGATTTATGGCCTTATGGGAGACCGAGGACGGGTAAGTAGGTGATTGGTGGATCCTTAGCTGCCTGCCAGCCCCTCTGGTTCAATAAAAGGCCGAGGCACCACTGATACTGTGACGAGAGCTTCGAAGCGAAATCTTCTAAGAGTGTGACCATGTCAATCGACGTTTTGGCGACTGGGGCCACTGTTGTGACAGACTCTTAGACCACTGCCACCTTCTCCTCCGGAACATTATTATTTAGTTACCCTCCAACCGGTTGCTTTACGTCAGTCTCATTGGCGACGCCTCCCATGTCTGGCGTGAACGGAGCAAAAGTCAGCGGTTGGATATGGTGGGTGCATATGGTACATAGCTGCCTTAACTGGTCTTGTACCCCGGACGCGAGACAAGACTCACCTAAGTAATTGGAGCGAGATGATAGAACAATGATCACTGATGAGATTCCATTATTGTTTCCGAGTGATTGCCGTTGGCGGTAGCCCTTACCTTGTCATTTTCCCTGATACGTACATGATTAGTACGTATCCCCTGTCTAGGTAGGTAATAATAATAAGGAATGTCTTGGACCTCTCGTCTCTCTTTACGGCCGTGCGGTACTTGAGTTTTAGTCGGTCTGCGGGGCGCTGAGCCCTACCTTTATCTGTCACACGTTCCAGGTTCTCAATTGATTAATGTTTAGTCTAGCCTAGCCAAGAAGGTGATAAGTAGGTCCATGTATTATCACTCACCTTAGTCCTTGGTTATTTCCGTTAAAGTGTTTACCATATAGGCGAGGGCGGCGTGGCACTGGGGGGTCTCCCGAAGTGTGGAAGAAGTTAAAAGGACTCCCAGACATTAAATTCAAGTAAGTACTTAGGTATTTTATTTTATTTTTCATTTCGTCATCTTTTATGGGAATCTCATTTGTTTTTTGCCTCTTCCCACAAAGATAAGCTGCATATCTCATATCTGCATGCTTTAGCTTGACCGCTTTTCGTAGCCCCGTCTACTTAAACTACTTTAATAATAAGTCTTCAGATCTGATCACCAGCCCCACCGGTGATTAATTGTTAATTTAAACCTTGTACTAAGTCTTGTACAGTAAGGTAAGTACTAGTCGTAACGACTGGTGACTGTACGATCCTTCCTTGTACCTCGCGTGTTCATCCTTATAAGCCTTCTCATACAATACTTACCTTACCTTAGTAACCTTACTTTATTATTCCTGTCCAGTCAGTGCCACTAACGGCCGGCTACTTGAGGCTAAGTCCGTATAGTACGTAGATGAGTGTAGCAAGTTCGTCTCTGTGGGTGCCGGTCCTTCCTCCGACTCGCCCTCCTAAGCTCCTTTTCCTTTACCCTAGGCACCCTAGGTGTGCTAAAGATGACTAGACGCTGGTTTGACATGCCACCAACCAATTTCTCAATTTCTTAATTCTCAACCCCCCTTCCGACTCAATTCAACGGCAACCCCCCTCAGTAAAGTAAGGTATGGTGGTACTTGGTACTTTATTAGTCACTTTCTTCATCAATTCATTAATTCCATCAATCCCGAAATCGTGATGACTGGTGCAGCCGCGGGTCTAAATTTAATTAATGTGCTCGCGCATCTATGCAGCAGGAATGGACAAGGATTCTTCTCCAACCCTCCACTTCCACTCTTGTTGGCGTTGGCGTCTGCCCCAGGCTAGACATTTTTCAAACCTTTCAAACAAGAAAAATGCATGCCTGCATTCCCGCTACATGGCAATCTGTCTAAACCAACCCACTACCCAACTATCCCCTTAATGGCTTGTCCCTTGATCATCCTGCCGTGGGGTCGGCGGATTGCGCTGAATTGCGCATGCCAATTGCCTCGTCCCAGTCTGACACTCCGTATTTGTCTGAGGACTGAGACTCAGTAAGAGACTACACCGGCCGGCTGTGGCTGTCTTGTCGCCTTCTCCTCCACTCTCTCAACCTCTCCATCTCCTTCTCCACTCGCGACCCGTTTCTCATTAATCCAATGTTTCATTCTTTTTAAAGAAAATCATGATCGTGATTGCCTTCTTTCAAAGACCTTTCAGCTAGCAGAGATTATTCCATTATGCATGTGCCATTCGAAGATACATCACTGACCTCATAAAGCCACCTCTTGGTCGTCCTCCCACCTGAAACCATCAACACCCCTCTTCCTTGCAACATTATCCAGCACCATGGCTTCCACCTTCCCCATGGCCACTCCGGATTACAACGTCACACTCCAAGATGTCTCCAATCACAGCCATATCTCGAAATCTCAACTACTACGCCATCTATCAACACACTCTAGTAGCACGTCAGGCAGCAGCAAACGGTTATCAGCAAGAATCATGAAGCAAAATAGTGCAGGGAACAGTCCACACAACGTGCAGCGTCGAAAGACGACAGCAAACACATCGAGACCACATCCACGACCTTCACAAAGTAGCCCATATCAGACTGCGGGGCAATGTTTGAATAACTACTACAACGCTCGACAGGCAATGCTGGTGCAGAGACCCATGAGCTGGCACCCTGGGTCCGAGACGATCAGTGCGCCAACCACACAGGTTCGCACCAGTGAGCCAGTCCTTGGGAATACCATAACAGGACTTCAAAATCTGGCGGTTTCTGGACAACCGGTGTCCTCCGTTCAGCAGTCAATTGAAAACGCTTTCGCCATGGGCTATGGCATTCCCATGAGTAAGTCTCTGACCGTTGACGAGCAGTCGCCTGCAGGATATGGAGACTACCAGCCTGCGCTTGAGTCTACTTATAGACCGGACCCATCGTACAGCTCGGAGCCAATATACAATCCCTATTGGTACAATGCTTTTCAACAACATCAACTTTCTTACATGCCTCAGACAGCCACCCAGGACATGTACACTCCCACAAATTATCAAGTACCCCAATGGCCTGAAGCTCAAACAATTTTTGCCAATGACTACCAAGTTCCGCAAGCGCCAGTGGATCTGTGGTCCTTAAATCCTGGGCAAGACCTCAACGCCGGAGGCGCACCTCAGATATCAAAGAGAGCAAACAAAGAGCTGTCTGGCATCGGCCTTTATGACGATAAGATACCCGATTCCACATCCTGTACCGGCAACGATCCCAATCGAGATTCAATGGGCAAAGGGCTCAAGCTGGAAGAGACATGGCAGCCACCCAAAGATGACGTTGAAAATGATGATGACGATGATGAGGGGAGCTGCTCGACGGACGAAGGCGAAGAGATTGAAGAGGACCCTCCGATCATGGCCTCTGCGGCACAAAATGCGCAGACCGCTTTCTACCCTCCGTTTGGAGACCTATCGAACCAATCCTTCTTCTTTTCTAACGACGACGATCCCTATCCGGCTGAGGAGCAATATACCAACTACCTCACTTTCGGCCAAGCCCAGTCCAAGCCTCGAGATCCGGTGACAGACAACTTCCTCTGGTGCTAATGGCAGGTACGAGCGTTGGACGAGAAGGCTGGACCTGAAGCTACTGATCTGGTATCAGGCACAGGTATGAGGCGGGAGGCGGGGCTACGAATCTGAAACGAGGTAGACCAAGGGCATAGAGGTGTCCTCCAGAGCCCATGGTGGCATGACGAGCTCGGTTTTGTGTACATAGATGCGAAGATACCCCGTGTAATCTGTCCAATTAGGGCAGATGCTGCAACAAGCATGCGAACCAATATTGATAGTCTCACACCATCATTTTATTTTATCCTGTCTTGATTGAGACGTGGGGAGTGCAGTTGCGGCACCGTATCTAGCTGGCTGTCGCATGTGAGACTTGCGCCGCTTTGTATTTACCGGGTTCAGCCGAATTGGTAACTCGATAAAGTACAATGTATCAGGGGGGCCCCTCGAGCCTCTTTCAATTGTAAGCTAGGATGGATCGGGTATAGATCCTCGACTGCCCTGCTGCTTGTCCGTGATCTCTATTCCAAATTTCCTCTTCCACTCTTCCCTAGCTTTTAGTTGCGGGTGAACATATCTCATGAATACAGTCCCTGAACGCGTTGGGAGGATGTCATTACTGAAAAAGGAGAAAGAAATAAAGCAAAAGCAAAGAAACCAAGCGACTGTGCAAAGAGCGGCAATGATCTGATGGTACGGAGGTACTAACAACAGCCCTGCATTTCCGGTCTGCGAGGCTTGGTTTGAGATCTAGTCTCCAGCTTTTAGATAGGATTTGGGTTCCTCTTTTGTTGCTTTGGAGAGGTGCGTCCTGTACTCGTACTATCTTCACAGCAGAGAGGCGTCAAACTCCCCGGAGAGTATATACCATGTTGTCCCTGTGGCTTTACTCTTCTTGCCTGAACATGAAGCCTTTTCGTTACCGGCCACATTCTCCATATCAAGACTGAGTACCCCCCAAAACCTTATGCTGCGATACCAAATCTATTATACTCCTGTCCGTGCTGTCCCATTCTTCCTCGAATCTGAATGTAGTCCAATTGTACATCTTTCGTGCCGTATTTTAGCGCTTCAAGTGCCAGATTTTTGATGGAGAAGATGATGGGGGAGCTCTCGCTGAAGGCTACGCCCAGGCCAAAAAAAGAGCTCCGCTTTCAGTACGCTTTTTCGTCTTTCACTACAGCGCGCACGTTCCTTCGGGCAATATTCTTGGCAAAAGATGTCAAGGCCAGAACGTCTTCAGATCATCTGGACGCCATGGCGGAACCTCCGCGAGCTATTGAACGTTCGAGACTGCTTCTTTCCTCGAACAGCAACTAGTGAGACTGAGCCAAAATCAAGGAAGAATGCCTGTGATCAGGTAAGTATCCTTGGTTGTGCATCAACAATGGCCAATTAACGGCTTCATTCCAGGTGTCCGTTTGGAAATTGCGAGGAAGCCTTCCTCACGCCGTCGAATCAACCTGGCTCCTCACCGAAGCAGTCCTAATCGACGAAAAGCCTAATGAGCAGATGCCACTGTTCGCGGTCAAAGCCTCTTACATCACAGCAATATCTCGGTGCGTATCGCAATCTTTTCCTTACATCTGCTAAAACTTGCTATTTGCTTGCTAGCTTTATCCAACCAATCTAAACAAAAACGTAGTTTTGTAACCGGCCTCCTCGACTCGCACCAAGAATCCAAATACAAGGTCTCCATGTACACCCAAGCGCAGAAGATCGGTCTGCCTGCTTTGTTCGTCGATATACGGCACGAGGCTACGCATGGGGACATGCCGAATCTGACGAATTTGAGGAGTGCGGCGGAGAGAGCGTTGAGCTGGTTGTGGGAGGACTATTGGAAGGATTTTGAGGAGCAAGAAGCAGCGCTACCAGCAAGCGGTGGGCTAAGACCGGCTTTACTAGATGGAGGGATTTGTCAAAGGGAGGGTTTGGAAGGAGAGGAGGAACAACAGCCTGGAGGCTGGCAGAGGTGGCAGGGGAGGTGGACTCCGAAGCCCATTGGTACAATCTGATCCAGGATACCAAGTTCGGCGAAGGTCCTGCCTGTCAGCCAACACATGCTTTCAGCTGTCTGTTCATAGAGGTAGCAATGCCCACCCTCAATGGCCTGGAGAGTGTGGATCCATCCCTCGAGACTACGCCTACATCTACGCAAAGAAGTAAAAGGAAATATAGATTGGACGGTGCGAAAATCATCTAATCATCATCCCCACCATAGCAAATCCATTCCATACTCCTCCCTGGGTATCATAACTTTTCACCAGCACCACAAGACGTAGCCTCTAAACCCAACAATGCAAACACACCTCTCCGTAAGAAGAGACGGAGAAAAGCTCACAAAATCTCCTCATCTACAGCGTTCATCATATCAACCCCCTCAGCACCATCCTTCAAAGTCTCTCCCTTCCCTCCATCCCCATCCCCATCCCCATCTCCACTCCCATCAACATCCATACCCCCATCCTCCCCCTCCCCACCACCCTTCCCCCTCTTCCCCTTCTTCCCCTTCCCCTTCCTCCCCCCAATCTTCTCATTAAACTCATCCCAATCAGCCTACACACCCACACACCCCTAGCCATCAGCCTCTATTCCCCCAATCCCCTCCCCAGGAGCTCCGAAACCCCCCCCCCAAAAAAGAAGAAAAAGAAAAAGAAAAAACTCACATTCCTCCCAATCCCCCTCCTCCCCATCCCCCTCTTCCTTTCCACTTGATCCCCCACCACCTCCGCCCTATCCCTTCCCCTCTCAATCCTAATCTTCTGTTTCCTTTTCAGCACTTTCGCTCTCCCTTTCCCTTTCCTCTCCCCTTTCCCATCCGTCTTGCCGATGCCGGCGCCGGTTCTCGGTGCGAGGAGGGGGCGAGGGAGGGTTGTGAGTGATTTATCGATGTTGAGGGAGGGGGAGGCGGCGCGGCGGGAGGAGCGGGAGTTTGGGGATTTTGCTGTTGGGGGGGAGGAGGTTAGTTGCGGAGGGGGGTTTGAGGGGGGAGGGGGAGGGGGGTACTTTTGGTCTTTGGCTTGGGGGTTTTGGCCATGGTGGATGGGGGGGTTGTGACTGTGGGATGGGAAGGTGTGCGGGAGATTGAGTGATGGCACCAGCTTATCGTACAGAAGATGGGACTGAGTACAGCCCAATTTTTTTTGAAGATCGATGGCCGGAAGAAAAAAAGGTTCGTGCCGACGCTAAAATTATCCCTTTTCCGACGCAAGCAATCGTCAAGTCCGATATCTTAGATCCGAGAGAATTGAAGAGATTTGAATGCCGCTCTAACTGCAATTTGGCTGAAGTGTGACAGGTTTCACATGATCCGCATGAATGCAGCCAACACCATCCAAAAAAAAGGGGGAACGGGGCGTTTGGGGTCCCCAATCACTTACTGTTGGACAGCAGTGCCGATCTTGACTTGAATGTCTCTGCCAGGTTACATGACCCGTTTCTTAGGAGTCCGAGTGACCCTTGCCAACCTTGGCATGGTCTGTAATTGGCAATGCAACTTCTGATGTATAGAGAGGTCTTCCGATGAGTGGATCTAACATTGGCCGCTGCAGGATGGTTGTGCAGACCGTAAAGGTATATACGAAGTGGCGATCATGCTCTCACTCGGAGTGCCAAAGTCATATGGACGACACACCAGTCTGAAACACCGATCCCAGCATGTGCCACCTTTCTCGCCACGCTGTCTCTCCTGGTGAGACTTCATCAACCCCTAGAATATCATCCTGGAAGACTGGAAGGTATCCCCACCCTCTGACGCTGTTATTTCCGTTGCCGAAAGGTAAGCCTCAATGTTGCGTGCAACATTTTCATGAAGAAAGGGCTACGAAGATAACCTGCGGATGTTGTCTCACTTATTTGTAGCGGCCCTCTGGATGGAGGGCTTGAGTGCCTTGCGACTCGTCTCTATGCGAATAAGGAGGTGCAATCCCTGACACTCTGTCTCCTATTATCAACTCCGTCTGACTCGGTGGGAGATCTCTGCCGGGCATACACGAGGACTATCAATTGCGTGGCCTAGACACGCCACCTGCCTGTTTCAAACTTGACTTTTGGGAAAAGAGCCAAAGGTACGTCAATGAGGCAAGATTGAGTTTGACTTCCTTTAGTCAATACCTTTGCTGTAGGTCAGAGGTGCGTGTGACTCTGGCCAGAAAATACCTCCTTACCACCAAATGCTGTTGTAGAAAGCCGCTCTTTTGGTGGCAGGTAGGTCTACTCACCTACCCTTGTCTATCATTGAGGCGCCCTAATCTATGATCACATCTACATATTGCGGCTTTCATGTCTCAGGCTTTGCTATTCTTCTTCTTCACGTCTTCCTAAGCTTGATGCTGTTAAGCGGACGACGTTTGTACTTCCTAGTGTCGACAAGCCTCTTCCTCAGGGCGACTGTCCAATTCTTCATCCTTTGCCAGATAAGTAGAATCGCAGTCCGATGTCACGGCCACATGAGCATGCCAGCAGATATGGAAGAGGAGCTTGCACGAAAGTTTGATAATAGGACGTGGGATTGACCCGGAGATATCTTTGGCCAAAGTCTGGGGACCGCTGCATAAGCGCTGAAAGATTTGTGCACCTTTGGCGCCTCTCGAACAATGTTCGATTACTTGTGAGCTATCTGTCTATGTTTTATCAACAGCGCGGGTACCGGCACCAAAAGGCCTGCAAATTTTAGAGAGAAACTCTTTCTCCTCTCAAAGTCTATTCAGCAGAAATAGTACACATGCAAAAGCATACATCTGCTATCACCGAGCTTGCTCCCGGCCAACACGTCCAGACCATGGTTTGCAGATTCAATGAGATGAAATACAGGCATATGACAAGCCTGAATTGACAAGCGCCTTTTCCAGATCACTGCCTCTAGAAGACGGGAAAAAAATTGTCAGACAAAAGTGGCACTTCAACCCGCCATCTTCTCCATCTTCAGTGGTGCCACCCCCAGATTGTTCCGGTTTCTGAAGAAAACCATATCTTTGCCCAGACCTCTGGCACCACTACTCTCCTCAACCCATTGACACCACCTCACACTTGTCCATAGGCTCTTCAAGAAGCCAACAGAGCCGTCCTTGGCGCTCGAGAGGTAATGGCGACCCATGACCGGCTTGATGGCTTCAGTGGCTTCGTCGGCGTGGTAGAATGGAATGGTGGATACATAGTGGTGCAAGACGTGAGTTTCGATTATTCCGTGGAACAGAGAGCGGCCGATGAATCCGAACTCGCGGTCGATGGTGGCTGCGGCTCCGCGGGAAAAGGTCCAAGACTTGGCTCCGTAATGAGGGATCGAGGGATCGGTGTGTTGCAAGTAGGTGATTGCGACTGAATGATTTAGTCAGTCAATGCCTCCGTGTGATGGTGTTATCAAAGCCATGAGTGGCCAAGGAATGCCCCATACCTAGCCAATTATTTACCCACAAATATGGTATAAAGTACCAGGTAAGGAGGTTGTACCCCCCAAAGCTCTGTGCAATATTATACAGCAGTATCGCCATGAGACCAAGACCCAAGTCACTTAATGCAACATACTTGGCATCTTTAGCCTCGAATAGAGGACTGGAAGTGCTGAAATGGTTCACGCCTCCCCCGGGTCCATTGCGTTTTCCCACTCCGCGGCCTTCACTCTGCCGCTCATGGTAATCATGACCAGTCTTATTCTGCAGCAGGTACATAGGCCATCCAATGAGTTGGCGGCCGAGCAAAACCAAAGCGGTCACCAAAGGCGCCTCTTCAGTCAGCTCCGTTAGTTCTTCAACCTTTCTTCGGACCCTGCTTGCGTAGACCTCACGGGTCTTGGGAAGGAACACCATGTCCCGTTCCATATGGCCCGTGCTTTTATGATGCTTGCCATGAGAGATTTTCCAAGAGAAGTAGGGGACCAACAGAGCCGAGTGCAAGACCCAACCCGTGGTGTCATTCAGCAATCTGGAATTAGAAAAGGATTGGTGGCCACATTCGTGAGCTATGACCCAAAGACCAGTAGCGAAAAGGCCCTGCAGACCCCCATAAAGGATCCAGAGAGCAAACCGGAGTGTCGGTGAGTGGACGTACTCGGGCGTGGCATAATTGTGGAAGACGTAGAATGTTGACGCCAGCAGCAGCAGGTCTCGAGCAATGTAAGCGAACCCCCGTAAAGCTGACCTCTCAAAGCAGTGCCGCGGTATGGCGTCTCGTATCTGCTTGATGGTGAAGTCTGGCACCTTGAATTCGTTGCCATAGGTGTCGACCAGCTCGCCATAATCAGGATCCGGGGACTCTTGCTTTTGCACGGACTGGACCAAGCTCTCATTCGCCATGACGCTGTGTCAGTACAAGTATTAACGATTTGACAATGTGGGAAGTAAAGGGTAGGTGTTTGGAATCATCTGCCGAAAGCTGACGCAGTCTTCAACAAAATAATTAAGTTTGAGCTCATGAAATTAATGCAATTGTGGTTGAGTGGGTGTGGAAAAAAAATACGGGGACGTTTCGTTTGAGGCTTGCCCACTGCCACATTCAAAACCAGTGAAGTAATTTTTGACCTTTTTCTTTCTCCCCACCCGCGAGGCAGTATGCTACCTTATCTTACATACACTATGGGGCTTGTCGAAACCCACTGGTCCCCACCCAAAAAGGCGCTCATTCCCCGCGCGCCACTTTTCTTGCTCACTTTTTCCTTTTGAGTGATGGAGTAAAGTGGCAGCTGCGCCCATCTTGGGTGCTAGTGCATTACATATCCGAGCTGTCAGTGTGGGGAGCCGCACTTTTCATATACGGTAAGGTAATTCATCAACATTGGGCTCGCTAGGTTAGATGGTCTTTTTCATAGCTGGGAAATGTATATATTTTTACCTACGTGCTTTACGTACTTGCTTACATACCCCCAAAAGGGCACTTCTTCAGCACTCAGTAACGACTTCAAAACGTTCAGGTACAATCCAGGCCTTCGACATGCAGCATTCGTTCTATACACGGTACGATAGTGTCCGTCAATAAAGCGCACCATCTCCTGACTTATGGACTTGTTGATGCAGACAATCTTGTTTCTGCTACATTCTTTAGACCGTACATGTATCCCGAATACTGTTCTTTGAAGCTCAGCGACAAGGCATAAGACATTTCATGACCTCTGTGTAAGTGTGTGAGATTTGACCCGTATTGAGGACTCGTGCTTTCGTCGCGGGTAGCTGAGTGAATGAAAAAGTAGTACCAAAATTAACAGTCAAGTCAGTGGACAAAAACCTTTCGTCAGCTTCGAAAATTGCCTCCAGAGCTGCTCTATCAAATCAACGATGAGAATCTTAGCAAGATGTTTCTGGGTTCCAGGTCACCTCTTCAACAACACGTATCTAAGCGTGCATAGTGCCCAATCAGAGTACGTGAACGAGGAGCATGATTTAAGGATCACAATAGCGGCCCCTTTGATCCATCGGTAGAATATGTGTCGCGTTTCCAGTCATCGAATAACTCGCACCCCCGCTAGCGGAACTACCTATGATCAAAGATGCCCAGTCCAAGTAACAAAACAGCAATGCCAACAACCCAGAAATCGACATTATGCCGTTTCCACCACGAGATGCGCATATCGGCTGTCTGTAAATGCAAGGGCCTTCTTTTCGACTTTGTCTTTGGCCTTTGGGGCTATTGCACCTGTGAATTTCACCACGCTGTGTGTGGGCTTTTCGACTCCTGTTTAGACCCCACCGGCTCGAACCGCAGCTCGTGATCATACGATACCTTCTCGACCAGATCCGCGGCCATCTCTTTCCTTTGCGCCGCTACATTAGAGATGCGCTTCATACGAAGCACGTTTCTCCCAAAAGTGGCCCCTCTATTGTATTTGATGCCGGAAGTCCCAGTCCAAGCCCTAGGCAGAAAGCAGCAAAAGGCGCTCAGCCGTGACATTTAGCTGAATTTGGCAAAGCTGATATAAGGGATTTCGGTAAACTTCCAATGTTTCCTTTCATCAAAGATGTCGTGTATTTTTCTGCCGATTGGGCTTTCGAGGCCAGAGAGGATGAGTCAATGCCTCTGATCATGGTTTATGGCAATGACTCGTCTCATGCTGACGAGAATCGCGAGAACTCAACCTTCGAGGACATGTCCCTAGAAGGATTTCGAGTTGCCATCGACTATATCATAGTAATTTACGAGTTTGGGGCTTCTCGGCCATCCGTCGAGGAGGAGTACCTGGCCGTACTTGACTACGTCTGTGACTCAGCATTACCTCTGCAATCGAGGTTCAAGTCGCGAGTGCCGACGGGGATGGAAACACCGGCGGCTTTGAAGAACAAAGGCATTGAGGAGCCTTTCTGGATGCGCGACCCTCTCTTCCGCACTTTTTACCAAATGGGCTCCTCCACCAGCAATGACGACGAGGATGCGGATGCTGTGGACTTTGAGAAATTGCTTGGTAAGGCAGAGTCATCGGCCGCGGCCGAAGCAGTCGTGTGCGAGGGACTGGTGCAGAAGCTTTGCAGTGCCCTGATGATTGAGGCCGAGGCCGTGGATACAGCGAAACCTTTGCATTTGTACGGTGTGGATTCTCTAGTAGCGGTCGAGTTGCGCAGCTGGTTCGCGAAGGAGATGGGAGCAGGGGTGGCAGTCTTCGATTTTATGTGGAGTGGAAGTAATTAAAGACTTGGCGTGGGTGGTGGCGGGCAAGGGCCAATTTGTCAACGGTGAGGTTGTAGTGTGGTACAATAGGAGTGAGGACATTCCATACACAATTGCTACATCTTCATGCGTCCCTTAGAATTACTCCTACAACCAATGTACATCTACCTTACTCTCTTCTTCAATGCTCAGCAACAAGGCATGAGACAATCAATGAAAAGTGTGTGTAGCCTCTTTGGTAGTAGAGGAAGACCATCAAAAATTGCGCGAATGAGGTGCCCGAAGGCAACTCAATGACTTTTGCCTCCGCGATGTGCAATGCAGGGCTCAAATCATGAGCGAAGGCATGCTTGATCGCCCAGCTCCTCACAAGGTAAGTATGAGGAGAGAAAGAAGAGGGCGAGAGGGAGAGGATATTTGTACCCGAGCCGGATCCTTAGCGTTGCGCTAGAGATTCACGACTGCTACCCGGTTTTCGTGCTAGGCTGTATCGAGACTTGGTGGAGCCCCTGAGTTGTTGCCTTTTGGTTGCTACGGCACCTCGTAGGATCCCTCGAGACATCTGGTGCACATCACCTTGTCTGCGAACAGTGATGATAATCCAGCAGTCACAGCAACGCAGAGCTCCAAAGAACCTTCAGCAGCCGTCTATCCATTATCACAACAGGAGACCAATACACTAGCAAGCGTATCTGCACACTTCTACTCGCCCTCGACCAACGATCTGCCCCATCAGGATGACGAGTCCTCCACCAACTCTCCTGACCCTCCCTGTCGAGATACGCAGCAATATTTTCTATCTGGCTCTGTTGGACACTCCAAAAATCTGCCTCCCTGACCCTCCCTTCCGTTGCTCTCTAGACCTCTCCCTTTTATTTACGAACCGCCAAGTCTACTACGAAACCCGTTCAATTCCCATCGCTCTCCATGATTTCGGCAATCAGTACGATCCAAAAGCCAACTTCCTGTCGTCTCTATGCCTCCTCCCATTCCAGATAGCCGCCTTGAAGACACTACGTATTGAGTACCTCTATCCTGGTGATCTGGCAAACTTCTTGGCACTCGGCAGTGACAATGCATACCTTCTGGGAGAACCAGCGCTCGATCTTGATATGCTAGAAATACAGGCGGATGATTGGATGTCGTCTGGTGCTCGACGATGGCGCTCGGCCGCTTCTCCAGAAGATGTGCATTATCGTCTTCCGAGCTCCAGTCGATGGCTGGTGGCATTGTGCGGATTGAAAGGGTGGAAAAGATTGACAATCGCTTTCCCTACCATGGGCTTGGTTGAAGAGTATTGGAAGCGCGGCCGGTTCATGCAGACACTGATCGACGACTTTAGATCATGCATAGGAAGCCTTGACGAAGAGTTCACAATATGGCACGAAAGCCACATTGAACGACAGGAAAAGATTATTGTATTGAGAACAAAAAACTTGGGGAGGTACAAGCGGCCCGAGTGGCAGAAGATTGACACTGAGAAATTGATTGAGGGAAAAGAGTGCGTTTTGGGAGTACCTAGGGATGTAATGGAAGATGAGCCAGGAAGACCAGCTTTTCATGTTCATGAAATGTGTGGGAAACCTGGAACAAGGAGCTCTCACTGCATGAATTGTCGTCCGAATTGCGGATGCAATCTAGCCCAGCAGTTTTGATACAATTCATCGCATTCTTCCTTTCCGCATGTCAATTATTTAGTACTGCAAAGCTCATACATTGATTTTCTTCGCTCCAAGGTACTGCGTTGCGTTTGTAGAGATACACTGTCAGGTACTCCATCTCCAAATCCACTGTTCCCTTGCCTACCAACGGTACACAACAGTAACGCATCTACCAAAGGTAGCCTACACTCTCTCGCCATAGAGTTTGAGTGTATATATCGTTTTATTATTTTATATTTCGAAAGATAGATTTCTTTTGAATGTGCTAGTATTTGACAATCATACCTCAGGTATTTCTTGAGAATCCGCCGAATTCAGACTAGCGTACGGAGGTCTGCACCGAAAGTTCTGAGTTTGGCCGCCTTCCGAAATAGGGTTAGGGCTTGTCCCAGGACTTTAGGTGTCAACCTCCGTAGCAATACAACATACCTAGTCAACCCACGCCGAGGCCCAAACTACTAGAAAGTGACCCTTTGCGCGACATTCACATGTTGAGTCAAAGCCAGGAATAATACGAGATCAGGTTCTCACCGTGGGCGAGATGAGCGATACCCGAATTGTGTTGAAGAACTCCTCTCTGGTCTCACTCTTGGTTGCGGCATTGATCTTTGATTGGATCGTTGCAAAATTGGCTAGACATTATCTCTTCGCCGAGTAATCCATTCCGTTACATCCTTACGAATCTCATCACACGTCTCTACTCCGCGTATACTCTCTGCCATGTCTTCTAAAAGAATGACCGCAAACCCTGTCCGGCCGGCTCGATACCGTCCGGGCAAGGCGGTCCCAGAGGAGCCATCATCTGACGAAGAGGATATATCTGAGATCGAAGAGGAGCAGAATCCTCCAGCGACTAGAGCTCCAGCCCCAGCGGCGTCATCATTTCCTTTGGATGCTACGAAAATTACTGGCAGCCTCAAGAACGTTGACCTAAACGAGCGGAGGCGGCAGGCCGCTGCACAAGAGGCTGCACGTGTTGAAGCTGAAAAAGCGGCGCGGGCTGTGGAGGAAGAGGGTTTTGTGACTGAAGAGAGCGAGGATGAAGAAGGCAGCGATGAGGAATCAGGGTCCGTAAGCGTTGGTAGCAGCGGGAGTGAGGAAAGTAGCAGTGAGGAGGAAGCTCCAATAGTTCTCTTACGGCCTACGTTCATTAAAAAGGAAAAGCGAAAAGACAACATTGTTGCGGCGGATACCAAAAATGAGGAAGACACCTGGGCTGAAGAGCAGGCGAGACGGAAACAGAACGCTGATGCTATGATCCAGGAGCAACTAGAAAAAGACGCTGCTGCTCGAGCTGCCGGCAAGAAGGATTGGGATGATGATGAGATCGAAGAAGTCCAGCATGTAGACGACACGGATGACCTGGACCCTGAGACCGAGCGAGCTGCGTGGAAGCTGAGAGAGCTAAAGCGGGTGAAGAGGGAGAGGGAGGCCATCGAGACAGCAGAAAAAGAGCGAGAAGAGATCGAGAGAAGGCGCAATCTTAGCAAGGAAGACCGGGATGCCGAAGATAAAGAGTTCATCGAGCAGCAGAAAGAAGAACAAGAAGCCAAAGGCAAGATGGGGTTCATGCAGAAATATTATCATAAAGGCGCTTTCTTCCAGGATGATGCCAAAGCTGAAGGTCTGGATCGAAGGGATATAATGGGTAGTCGCTTTCAGGATGATACAAGCCGCGAGCTACTCCCCCAATACATGCAGATAAGGGACATGACAAAGTTGGGAAGGAAGGGCAGGACGAAGTATAAGGATTTGAAAAGTGAAGATACTGGAAGATGGGGAACCTTTGAGGCACGAGGTCCTCGAAGAGCTGACGGGATATCTGATGAACGATTTATGCCTGATCAAGGAGCTGGAGCAAAGAGTGGCTCTGGTGCAAATACAACACTAGTTGGAGAGCGGAGGCGAGCTCCTGAAGGGGCACCAGAAGGCCCGCGTGGAAGCGATAAAGGGGGACGGTTTGACGATCGCAAGGGGCGGCAAAGCCCAAGAAGACGGTCTTACTCACGCTCCCGATCACCACCAAGGCGGAGAGATCGTCCTGACTCGAGGTCACCGCCACGACAAAGTGATCGAGACAGAAGTCGAAGACGCTCGTACTCTTATTCAAGGTCGCCGCCACCAAGGAGAGATCGCTACCGCGATGAGCCAAGCAGACGAAAGCGGAGTCCCTCCCCATATTGGGACCGCTATGCAAACGACAAGCGGCGGAGAGTGGATGTTTAATAGCTCGTCCATAATGCTCATGAAGTCATAGCGATATTCTTGAAAATTCCATAAATGCGCATGCCCATTCCAGCGCCACGCTATGCCCATGCGATTGATCAAACAAGCTCCCACAATATACCCGGTATTGTCTGTCCCTTCGATCCTCCCTCTTCGCTACTTCGATCCCTCCCTCTTAACAACTTCCTCATCAAACCTGATTAAGAATACCGTCTTCCCAGGCCACATGCCCCCTTCTTCCCCAGCATTATGCGCACTAACCCCCGCTTTACAACCGACCCCACAGCAAACCCCTTCTATGATCCCTGCCACGTACGCAGCGCAGTTCAACTGCGACATCTCTTTCGGAACACTGATGTACTGATTGACTAAGGGTTCATTGTCGCTGATCATATATTCGTGACTGTTCGTACTGGAAGATTCAATGGAATCGGCGGAACGGGCGAAGAGGTGCCGCCACAGAGTGTGAGAGATGAACTGCAGGAGTGGGAGGATGCGAGTGGGCCGTGGAGCGGGGTGGGTGGGGGTTGAGGAGCGCAGAAGTAGGAGGGGGAGGAGGCGTTGGCCAAGAGGATAGCCTGCTTCATTGAGCCTGTACGTGACAGTGTTAGCGCCAATCTTTTGAGCAATTCATACAGTAAGTTAAGCTATCCGCCTGGGTTTTAGCAGGGAAAAGGGGAATTGTATTGCATACCGTCGCTCCAGATCTTGTATCCCCGTCACCTTCTTCTGCGCATAACCGACCATCTCTCCAAATAGATACGCAAAACTCGCGCGGCTCAGCTCGGCGGTACGTGTCCGATTGAGGTTCCGGTCGTAGATTGTTTTGCGGTTCGAGGGCGTGCGGAGTCCTGCATGTTGTTGCGGAGGCTGTTGGGGCAGGCGTTGTTGCGAGAGGGAGGTGGATGAGGCGAGAGTCTTGGGTCCTTGTGGGGCTGGAGCTGCGGTTGCCATCGGAGGAGCATTTGGGATGATGGTGGAATGGAAGAGTGTGTAGCTTCAGGATCTACATGCAGACGGCGCTAGCGAGAATGAGTTGTTTGCGGAGCTCTATTATGTCTCCGCCAGACAAAAATTCATCTGCCTTCAACACCATATACTTTCTCAAGGAGTATGGATTTATACTGCAAGCTGTCGTTTTTATCAATGACGGATCAATTCCAAATGTCTCCTGCATTCTGACGCTCGGTCTGACATGACTTTGCACCTTCCATAATTGCCTAGAAGACACAGGCACCCTCCTCTTTCTCCCGCCGCTTCACCGCTTCATAATGGACTTTGTACACGTCTTCCGCGACCAAAATCATCTGCAGGATCTGTACCACTCTCCACCTTATTCATCAAGAACATCATCTACCACAGCAGCATACGGCGTTCTCTTTCTGATTTTCATCTATTACGTCCTCCAGTATCTCGACTACACCAATTTTCCTCTACCAGAGCTCCTTTGGAACTGCCTGGTCTATATGACTCCATCGAAGGTCATTTCATATCTGGATAGCGGCTCTGGAACGCTGATGGCTCACGATATGCAAGTCGAAAACAGAGGTTTCAATTCCGAAGGCCATGCCAGCAAGAGTAACGCCATGAAACGGATCTTTGGACTGGATGGTGCAGGTATCTTGAATACGATCCAGCGGACGAGGGCAATTCCCAGCGTTGGAAGTGTCTTCAAGGCACGACCAAGGAGTAGTTTACCGGGTCTGGGCAACTGGGACAACTCTTGCTACCAGAATAGCGTTCTACAAGGTCTAGCTGCACTGGAGTCTCTACCTGCTTTCCTGCGGTCAAATGCAGCAGGTAAAGCAGGACCTACGCAGAAAGCTCTAAGTGAGATGATTGCAAGGTTGAATGATCCGGCCAATGTGGGAAAGACGTTTTGGACTCCTGCAGAGCTGAAGAGCATGAGCAGCTGGCAACAGCAGGATGCCCAGGAATACTTCTCAAAAATATCAGACGAGCTGGAGAAGGATACTGCGAACGCCGCGAAGAAGAGATCTAATAGTCCTGGGCTAGAAGGCTTACTACATGTAGCGCGCACTGTCACCCGGTCGAATTCGCCAAAGAAGGCCTTACCCGCTCAGACAAGCACTGTTACTTCTTCCGGAGATAAGACACAAACACAGCAGCTTCCGGAAGAAGTCGCATCGCTAATCATTCGAAACCCATTAGAAGGTCTCCTGGCACAGCGTGTTGGCTGCCAGCTGTGCGGCTATGTCGAAGGTCTGTCTCTAGTACCCTTCAATTGCCTCACCGTCCCACTGGGAAGGCAATGGATGTACGATGTTCGATCATGCCTTGATGAATACACCGCTTTAGAGCCAATCAATGGAGTCGAATGCGCCAAGTGCACGCTACGGCGAGCTAAACAGCAGTTAGAGCAGCTGCTTTCTAAATTACATCCAGACACAGGAGAATGTAAACCAGCTCCAGATGAAGCGACGCAAATATTCCAACTTTCTTTACGCTATAGACTTGCAATGGTCACTCAAGCCATCGATGATGAAGACTTCTCTGATCACGCGCTGAAGAAATGTCAGATACCGTCAAACATGCGTGTTTCAACGACGAAGACACGGCAAGCAGTCGTCGCTCGTAACCCAAGGTCTTTGGTCGTTCACGTCAACCGAAGCAACTTCGACGAGCTCACTGGCGTCCAAAGCAAGAACTCCGCCACTGTCAGGTTTCCTCAACATCTGGACTTGACACCTTGGTGCCTTGGTCGTGACCCAACCTCCGATGATCAAGATGACGGTAGGGAAACCTGGAATGTCGATCCTTCGCAGTCTATGCTGTCGGTTGAAGACAGCATTGAGAAACTCGACTCCGGGAAAATGTACGAGCTTCGGGCTGTCATTACGCATTACGGACGGCACGAGAACGGTCATTACATTTGCTACAGAAGATCTCCGTACAGTATCAAAATAGATGAGCGTAAGGATGTCGAAGGTGCGACGCCTTGGTGGCGCCTCAGTGATGACGATGTGACAGAGGTCGAAGAGGACACTGTTTTGGCTCAGGGAGGGGTATTCATGCTCTTCTATGAACAAATGGCACCTCTTGCACCACCGGAAGAGTCTCAACCCGTTCTCCCCGAGGAAGCTGCGGAGTCACATTCTAAAATTGAAAAAGCCAGATCTTCAGATCCCGTTCAAGTTCACGACGTGTCAGAGGTACCCATTATCGATCAGACCCAATCTGCAAAGCTGGAGCAAGAAGAGAGATCTCCTGCATCTTCGACTTCAGTGGAATCTGCCTCCCTCCAAGCACCCACCGAAGATACAGAACGCAATGAGGTTGTTGCCGAAAATCAAGAGCCTGAAGAAGCGCCGAAGGTCAACAAAGTCGACATTATCTGCAACTCGTCCCAGCCTTTGTTCCAGGAGTCACCAAAGACTCCATTAAAGGCAGCCTTAGAAGCCAAGCCACTCTCTCCAGCTCCACCACCATTGCTGGAGACTTTGGCGAACTCTACGTCTGCGTCTCCTGAGCGCAAAGAGGCCACAACAGAGCCTGCAGCACCTGCACTCCAACTTGATACGTACAAGGAAAACCAACCCATCACCCCTCTGTCAATGCGAACGGCAGGCCCTCGAAGCAGCAGGGGTAGTGGGAGCAGAGCTGGGAAGGCAATGGGGTCAGTAGCTGGATTTGTACAAGCAAATTAAGCTTGGTGAGCAGAAGGTTGATATTTTGGGACTTAGTATAATCGGACGAAGTAAATTCTGGGGAATGCTATTCCGAGAAGACTGATATTATTAGAAGCCGCGATAGTGACTTTGCGCGGTTGATGAATTGAATTCAAAAGAGCTTCGATTCCAAACTCTTAGCTGCTATGAAATCGTCTGATTATAGACTCTCCTTGAAGTGTCCTTTCAGAGAAAGTGCTCGTTCTCATGACGCTTTTGAACCTTGATGTTGTTGTATGGCTGTATGTATATTTGCTCCACTTCTAATCGAAGCCAGGACCAATAGTCCCCAAGTGTACAAGACAATTGACCCGCTTCCTCACCACCTTTCCCCACCCCCCCCACCCCCTACCCTCCCTCTCTTCTCTATCCTTTACTCTGCCTCTGCCCGTCAATAAGAAGAATGATGCTGTCAGTATATCCCCCTAGTTGGTATCTTTTACAGATGTATCCATCCAGGCTGCTTGGATGGATTGTTAGACGTGCTTGAGAGAGCGGGTACCCTGGACGGATGGGGGGATGGATTGATGCAATAAGAGTTTGGTTGCGGTGTTTAGGCGGGGTTTGGGATGGTGGGGTGGGATCGATGAGCTGAGACTGGTGTGGTGAAGACTTTCATAACGCAATGCGTTGGGGTGATATAATTAATAGATAGACCAGGGAGGATTCTGTGGGTTGATGTTGTTTTTATATGTGAGAAGTGCTGTGTCATGTTATAGTTTCTGGTAGGATGGGTATGGTGTGTGCTTTGATAATTGCTAAAGGAGAACTGGGAGGTTTGCGATTCACTTCGATTCGGATTCTGCAAGAATGATTGGTAGCGCGAGGGCGAGAGCGAGAGCGAGAGTATGCTTTTCGTTTTCTCTTCCTTTTCATTCTTCCTTTTTTCTCCGATGAGCTTTCCGAAAGGGACCATGCTCTTTACGCTTCCTCTCACCTTTGACCCCCCACAATCTTTCCAGACCACAACATCTCTCGTCTCTACCTAAGCCGAACGCCCGTCAACACCACCCTTTCCTAGGCCCTACCATACCCCTAGTCTCTAGCTACCTTGTGTTTTTACCGTCTTGAGAGTTCATCTTCACGCGCTCTGGAGCAAGATGTGAATGTGCGGACACGGCTTGTTAGGAGCCGGACAGATCATTCAGGTAAGGCTATATGAGTGATTTTGTTATTCCCAGACTGGGAGTTGTTGGCTATGTGGTTAGATTTTCGAGAAAAGGAGTGGGGGGGGGGGGGGGGGGGGGGGGGGGGGGGGGGGGGGGGGGGGGGGGGGGGGTGTGGGGGTGTGGGGGAGGGGGGGGGGGGGGGGGGGGGGGGGTGATCGGAGGGATTTGATGAGAGCTTGGGGGTGATGTGGTTTGAAGAGAGATGAGATGAGAGAGAGAGAGAGGGAGAGACGAAGAGCCGACAATGTAGGGGGGTACGTAGTTGCTAGGAAGGCTCTTTACTTTAAGAGAAGACCAGGGTTCCCGATCCTGCTCGGCAGTCTGCGTGCTTGCCGCGCGTTCTTTGTCGGAGCATTTCATCGACCCTTGGAATTCTTGACGAAAAAGGAGAGTTCTCCGATTATGAACCTTACGGCAGTTCTTGAGCCTGTTCTGACAAGATGATCATGGATTCAAGGGATCTAATTTTGGACCTTTCAGGCAGCCGACTTCTGCAGGATTTTAGATCAACGGCTCAAAATTCGGATAAGAGAGAGAAGGTGCGGGTCCTTGCATGTGTTTCTATATCTGGCACTTCTCGACTCTGCTTTAGATTATTGGCATGCTTGTGTAGATGTAACGCACGAGGGCCAGCCCTCTCGGCTACAATGTCATGAACTTTTCAAATCGGGGGTATCTTTGATGCATCGTCTCCACTCGATACCAGTTACTGTTTAGTCTCATACTCCTGCCTTGCCTGTCTTTTCTTCCTGGATTGATTGATGCCTCTGCGCTGCCATTTTTTCATGAATTGCTGCAGGATGAAATTGCGCCTGACAAGTGTCAGTTACATCTCTAGAATTCGACGTCCATGTTGAAGATCTCACATTAAAAACATTGTTGTTGCGAAGCAGACCGGAGCTGCGATCACCCAAAAGTACCTACACGTTGTCAGGAAAAATAAATAAATTCGGAGGCCATGGATACTTACGCATCGCTATGATTATGTGCACCGGTAAAATCGACAAAATTCATACCAAAATATCCCTAGAAAGTCAGCAGGTAGCCTTGAATGAGATCTAGCAGCACTTACAGTCAAAAAAGTCAGGGGAAGGAACAAAATGGTGACAATGGTGAGTTGTTTCATAGTTTCGTTCTGGCGGCTACCGTTCTTGTTGAAGATCAGATCAATCATATTATCGGCCGCGTGCGTCATCTGGCCAAGTCCATCTGTGATTAGGATAATGTGATCTTCAACATCCCCAAGATACACATGAGTCACAGGACTGATGGTGACGCTCGAGGAGATGAGTTTTGGAGGTCTTCCACTCAAGCCTGGGGTAGTAGCAATCGAGTCACTCTTGTGGTCTCGCAGCGCGTTGACGAGGTTGACAATGGGGGACAAATTGCTCTTGAATTGAACGACCTCGGATGTCAAGACATACAGTGATGTTGTGTGGCTGATGTCTGCTTCGGTGAGCACATTGAGCTCCAACTCGCCGATGGCATCTTGATAGGCTTCGGCCACCGGTATTGCCAAGTCGATAATGGCATCCATGATGGCCTGCGTAATCATGCTCGCATCTGCGGTACGTCGCAAAATGGTCTCCTTGCTGCTTAATCGATTGATAATGGGAGTTTCGATATCCTGAGCCGAAGATTCGAAAAAAGAAATCACTGTATTGTCCGAGGTTAAAAAGATCGAGACCTGCTCAACGCCTACACCCAAACTTTTCGATGCGAGCGCCGAATGCTTTTCCATGAACTCGATGCGGTCCTCGTTCGGACCGCCATGGTATCGCTGAAGCGTGCGGACGTTAGCAAGAGGGGCATTTATGCTTGAGGAAGAATGAGCCTTGACGAAGGTGTTGCTATAGCCTTTATCATAACCATTACTGGAAACAGGCGTCTCTGCCGTCGAGTCCAGTGTTTTACGAGTCTCCTTTGAGTTCTTCCCAGTCTTCTTCCTTCTGATGGATGAGAAAAGACCCCTCTTCTGTTTACCGTTGCTGGTCCTTTCGTCGTCCGAACTCCATTCCTCGCAATCTGAATCGCAGTGCTCATCGGAATGGGAGTGGATGAGCTTCTGCAGAGGAAGTACCATATAGGTGTGATCTGAATACCAATCTGCCTTGGTTCTGTTCCTGGGATTCAGGAGATCCTCAATGGCCAGCCGATGCAAATGTTTATCATTTCCGAGCAGCTTGATAACGTCCCAGCTTAGCCCATTGATATTGATCCATCTGCACGCTGCCCAGCTTGGCCTTGGAATTTTTATGAAATCGGGCAAGGTCTCATTGTCAAGGTGTTGCAGTCGTATGTCTTCCTCGGAAAAGTCGACGACTGTTATATCACACTGAGCATGCAAATTCGTCGTGGATGAAGGGTGCGGATATGTTGCTGAAGGGTCTATGCCTGGCTCTTGACCTGGATACCATTCTTGACCTTGTCTTCTGGGTTTGTACGTTTTGGCCGTGTTGGAGCGGCGCGGGCGGCGAAAATTGACGGACTCCTACATGATCTTGAAGTCAGTCGACGCATTCGTGGATCAATTCAAACTCGCAGAAATGGAATGTTAGTGGGTCACTCCTAGGGGTTCTTTCCAACAAAGAAAACAACAGGGATTGGGACGATGCGCCTCGCGAAATTCGACTTACTATTGGAGAGATAGGATGCTGGTTTTCTTTTTCCTGGTATTGCGTTGGTGAAGATGGGGACTGTCCTTCGAGATCGATGTGTGATGGTCGCATAGGCGATGGCGAGTTATCCATTTGGATTGTAGGTGCACCGTCGAGTCCGTAATCGCGTGCCTCAGACATTGCTGTAGCAAGAAGTGAGAGACTCCTCAATGGGATTTCTAGGAGTCACTTTCAATTGATTAGAGTCGCTGGTACCACGTTTGAGAGACTGTGGACAACTGTAATGCAGAAAGTATGGACAAGAGCTTGAAGGCAGTCGACATCTGAAATAGCTCTTATTGAAGAACTTTCAAGCCAATGGACTGGTGGAACAAAGATCTTTGATCACGCCAAGATTTGATGCCAAGACATCAACGGCACCCAACGGCAATGCTCGAGGGCTGACTCGAGCCGGGAAAGAAGGTAACCGCATTCGGCACATGGAGATTGGAACCTGGAAAGCAAATCTTGCCGCGTACTGCAGACCGACGACAGATCCCTGGATTCATCGACTTCGCCTCTCTCCTCTCCGATGGCTCTCAGCACTTCACATAATATGTGGAATAGCTGTTCCCTCCTCTGCCGCCCGATGCGGCGTAGATGACCTATGCCGCAATGTAGAATGAAAAGACGTGTTTCATGTGGAACTTTGCAAATAACATGGTCCATCCTTTGATCTTCCCTGTTGGCTCATCTGATCATGACAAGAAATTGGG
Organism: Usnea hakonensis; assembly: GCA_013423325.1. Classification (NCBI taxonomy): domain Eukaryota; kingdom Fungi; phylum Ascomycota; class Lecanoromycetes; order Lecanorales; family Parmeliaceae; genus Usnea; species Usnea hakonensis. The sequence goes on from BLJB01000126.1 coordinate 55,638, forward strand.
GTCGACACGTTGCGGCGCTATCTCCGAAGCTGACTGCGATATATAATGTGAAATGTCCCTGTCTCCTTTGGCGACTATGTGAGGGATTTATACAATGCTAGGATGAAGTACTACAAGATGCTGGGAGGCCGCCAGATATGGCAGTGCATGCCTTGATTTGAAATTGTCAGCACTGTTGTTCCACTCGGTTTGCAAGCAGGATTACTATCCAATCTACTCGTGTCTTTATTCTCTAGTCCAAATTGATGGTGTATCGTCTTCAAATACCGCCTTGCTACCCGCATAACACGCTTTTTCTTTCCGCACGACGAACGAACGCAAACATTTTCTGTATACTTGATTTTTCTCTCTTGAAAAAATTCTGGAAAACATGGGCCTAATGCGTATTTGCACGTTGATATTCACACTTGCTTCGTTGTTAGTATGGGCTGCCCCTCATGGTAGTTCCGGATCTCTATCCAGCAGGCAGTCGACAGAAAAGCTTGTCTTCTGTCATTTCATCGTATGGCAACTCAAGAGCTTCCATTTTTCTATTGTGGCTGGCTGACTGTGGGACCGTGGATCGAAGATTGGCATTGTAGATGACAGAACGGGCGCAAATGATTACGACAATGACATGCGGCAGGCCAAAGCCGCTGGAATAGATGCTTTTGCTCTTAACATAGGTATAGACGGTGAGTCACCCCTTCCGAGCAATATCGTCCGCCTTCATATAGTATTTGAGAGGCGAAAAGGGGCTTGGGAATGGAAAAATTGCCTGGAGCTGTTTCCTTCTCCAAATTCTAGAAAAGAATATCTGACTCCGAATTTTTCAGGCTTTACAAATACGCAGCTCGAGTTTGCTTACGAGTCAGCCTATTCGAATGGCATGAGTGTTTTTCTCTCCTTCGACTTCAATTGGTACTCAACGTCGAACACATCTGGTATAGCCGGCACGATTGGTACATACGCTGGCCACCCGGCCCAGCTCAGACTCGGTAGCAAGATATTTGTCTCTTCTTTCGCTGGGGATGGCTTGAATCTCGCGGCCGTTCAATCTGAGTTGGCGAACGATACGATTTTCTGGGCGCCTAACTTTCAGCCACCAAATATTGCCTCAGCTGACGCGCTCTTCAACTGGATGGCTTGGCCAAATAATGGTGACAACAAAGCTCCAGACGCTGGTAGCAACTTGACCGTCGCTGATGGCGACACGAGCTACATTGTAGCTCTTGCAGGGAAACCTTACGTTGCGCGTAAGCTATCATCGCCGTATTAGCGGCCGTCGTCCTTCTGATACGTTTTTTGCAGCCGTCTCTCCTTGGTTCTCAACCCACTTCGGCCTTGAGGTCAAATATAGCAAGAATTGGGTCTTCCCGTCTGACCTCCTGTGGTTCGATCGCTGGACTGAAATTCTAAATCTTGGCTCGCAGTTTGTCGAGATTCAGACCTGGTATGATAATAAATGCCTCCTCGTCGACAGTGCTGGAAAAAAGGGCAAACAGGCTGATTGGGGCATAGGAACGACTATGGCGAGTCTCATTACGTTGGACCACTCTCGTCTCCTCACATTGACGATGGAAACTCGAAGTGGACAAATGACATGTGAGCCTCTGCGTGTCTTCTTCTTGTTGATGGTCCGGAACTGAAGCGTTCTAGGCCCCATGATGGTTTTCTCCAGATGGCCAAACCCTACATTGCTGCTTTCCACGCGGGATCCAAAGCAGTAGATAGCCACATAGAGTCAGACCAGCTGATCTACTGGTATCGTCCCACGACTAAGTCAGCGTCGTGTGACTCCACAGATAATTGCGAGCAACCGTGGCCTAGTCTGACACCAAATCCCAACTACTTCACTGGTAAGCCAAATGGTTATGATACCATGGAGGATTCTGTTTTCGTCGTTGCCCTCCTGACATCTCCGGGGATCGTGACAATAAAATCTGGCAGCAATGGCCCTCTGACATTCAATGCTCCGGCAGGCGCTAGCTCTTGGCAGGTGGGCATAGGAGTGGGCAAACAGTCATTCTCCTTGACCCGTAATGGGCAGAAAATTCTTAGCGGGGACAGCCTAAAAGGCATCTTGAGCGAATGTGTGTGCGGAATCTACAACTTTAATGCCTACGTTGGAACCCTGCCAACGGGAACGTCGGATCCCTTATCATCAGATGGCTTGATAAATTTCACCAACGGTCTCTCTGCGACATGCCAGCCAGCACCCTCTCTTGGCACGGCATTAGGGACAGAATCTCTCGCTTTCCCTACTCCCACCAGTAACAATTCTTCGGCTCTATCAATAACTGGCGGTGCTGGAAGCTTTGCCTCATTCGGTAGTGATAGACTCGCAAAATCATCAATGAGCATCACAAAGTCGCGCCTTCAAAGCTCTGGCACGACTTCCCCGTCCGCCATGGCAGTAGGGCCAATACCAACATCGCAAACTCCTATAGCCAGGACCACTGCAGCAGTTGTCGGGGGTGGAAGCAAGACAATAACTGCGCTGAGTCAACTATCCCCAACGAATTGTATGCAGGCTGGCTCTGTGTGGGAAGGACCTCCAGGCTCAGATCCTGCGGCGTGGTGTGACGGTGGATGATTCTTAGGGTCTGATCTGAAGGAATAGGGCAGATGGCGGATCAAAACTATCGCGCAGACTCAAATCCTAGCGCGCGTTTCTTCAAGCCGAATTTGATTCACTTCGTAGGTGATTTTTTGATTCCGCTTGAGTGAGCATGTTGTGTGACCATAATTCGAAAGCTTTCATTCAGTGTAAAGTACCTCGAGGTATCTCCAGCGATTCTTCGTTCATTCGCTAGCGCTTATTTAGCGCAATTTTTCAAAGAAAATTACCTATTTCTTAAAGGCAAGTGATTCTGATGAGTAGAAAAGCGTGAAAGGAGCCAACGAACGTCATGACTCCAACCGAAATCTCACAAGACAGACATGTGCCTTTGTTCCATTTTATCATCGCTCTAGTATTCATCAAATCTAAACCCAGCGGCCTATCTGGTTCAGGTTAGCCAAGACCCTCTCCAAGTCTGTGATGACATCTCACTGAAGTCTCACAGAATTTTGTAAACGCCTACTCTTACACCTCCAAGGAAGGTCCTGCTCAAATAACTCTACGCAGGCTGATGCCCTTATGGCCAAGGAGGCATTCTGGCGACATGAACATGGCGAATTGGAAAGAGAGAATACTGTTTTGAAAGCCAGAGTGTCCCGACTCCAAGCAAGGATTTTCGATTTGGAAGAGAGAGAGATTTCTCGATCGAAAAGTATCAAGCGGACCATAGACGACGACCCGGTTGAGGAACATAACGGGAGAAGTACCAAGCGGTTAAGAACCGAGGTCGACGCAGTGACGTTTGATGAACCAGATACAGCACTCCAAAGACTCATAGACCGTGAGGCTGGCTCTCAATCGGACGAGCTTGGTGAGTCGCTTTTCTCGCGACCAGATCTATTATTGCTGATAAGATCAGGAAACAACTTTCTGCATAGGCTCCAAATCCTTCAAAACCTTTCGATAGCGAGGAAAGAGAAATCGTCGGGGCCAGAGCCCTTCGCCCGTGAGTTGAGGAAATTCGCAACTGATCTATGCCACCATGTATCCGCGATCGATCATACAGCTCGATCTCAGAGCGTCGGTCTGGTGACTAGTTCTGCACTTGACAGCCCCAACCCAATATCGAAGGAACAGGCGACTATCTATCCTCAATCAGAGCCTGGATCTATCATTGAGAAACGGATCATACAAATTGGACGAGCTTTTCCTCACTTCTTGGCCCACTTGCACACTCTCAGCGAATTACCCGAAAGCGAAGCTCTCTGTGGGAAAATAATTTCCGAGTCCATCAAGATCTTCCGCTTGCTCTTCCAACGTATCTGTGACTTGGCAGTCGCTGATGCTAAGCCAAAGCAAGGTACGCCCATGACTAGGAAGAAACAAAACAATGACCAAGGAAAGCCAGATGCTACGTACTCCTTCGACAATAGACCTGCTACATCACCAAGTATTATGAGAACTTGCAGGCTCGCAACATATTTAATGTTGAGTCTCGATCCTGCAAAGCCTACTCATAGGAAAATCCTCGAGGGTTGCCTTTATCTCCTAGTGACACGAGTGGGAAGGGTGCTCAGGGACTTTACCATCGGAGAAAGCCCGTTTGGGAATGTGAACAAGGTTGCAACCCCGGACTACGACCCATTTCAAGAAGAGCGGCAGCTCAACGACTCAGGCGAAGGAAGCAACACAGGGGTCTCTGACGCTCAGGCCCCATACCTCATTTGGATGTTAGGCCACGTCCCGTCATTGAGCTCAAGCATGAGCCCGCTCCCAAATGGAATATCGACTTCTCTCGGTGATAGTCGACAGATCCAGCCAGACGACGCACATTGCGCAATGTATAATGATGCCCACCTCCAGCTCCAGCGCACTTTGGTCAGGGCCGTCTTTGGAGAAGAAGTCGCGGCTAGCTTTCAACCTGCTCTGGAGCCTCCAGATGTCTTATCAGATGACGACCTCGTGACTGGTTTTGAGATCCCAACTGAGACGGCAGATGTGAGGGATTGGTTCAAGAATGAGGTGTGGCGACTTGTGGGGTGGGATGTTTTGAGGGGCAAGATTGTGTGGGATTAAAGGCCATGGTCAGAAAAGTGTGGGGAGATGTACGAGTTCGGGGAAGGATTTAGCACTTGCTGCATGGTGTTCGATTTTATCTGATGTTGGTGGTGTATATTGGGATCCGAGACCTTGGACGTGATGGGGGCCGATGGGGAAAGGGTGATCCTGTTCAAGTCTTCCTTTACTTTTACGTTGGATGGTGTAGCTAATGCGGGGCTCAAGATATTGGAGGGTCATCAATCAACAGATCACTGATCCCAGTATCTGTTCAGATCCCATCACTTACCTTGTGCGCGACTGAAGTGGTATTCCACCAGCCATCCATATCCAGATCTATCTCACTACTCTCGCCTTCCCCAGCCCCCCTTCCGGGCCCACAGAAGAAATAGGGACCAAGCAAACACTAAGTTGCGTCCCTTCTCCTCCGTCCCTTCCTTTTCTGTCTCTTGAAACAGACAAACAGCCCACCACCTGCCTTTTATCCGATATACAGCTGTCGTATCAACAATGTCCACCGATACTAGTTCAAGACTGCGTGAATTTGCTGCGAGTAAAGTGTTTGAGATGTAGTGGGATAGGGGCTTCTTTGGAAGAGGGAGAAAGGGAATGGAAGAAGTTGAGGACTGCGTGGAGGATTGGAAGGACATGAGATTTCCCGTTCAATACGTTGCCGATAACCTCTGGAACAAATACTCGCCACTATTAACCCCTTCATACTTCTTCCCGCCTTTCTCCCCCTCCCACGTCCCCGGCAACGCCTCGATCCACTTCGCAAAGTCCGGATTGCAGAAATAAGCCACCGAATACCTCGCCGGGTGTCCTTCTTCCAACTCCTTCCCAACCAGAGGCGGCTGCACCACCCTGTGTTTCGTGCTCTTGATCAGATCGTTGCTCCACCTCGCAAGCAAATCCCCCGCGTTCACGACAATAGTGCCTTCGATAGGTTCGACATCCACCCATCCCCCAGGCCTCTCAACTTGTAATCCCCCCCTCTGGTCCTGAAACAACAGCGTCACGCTGCCGTAATCGCTGTGCGCGCCCGCTCGGACCCTCCTCCCGCCTTGGAAGCCTCCAGCCGCCACGGGAGGGTAATGCAGCAGCCGCAACGTATTATCCCCCGTCGTCACGTACTCTTCAAAGAAGCCCGCCTCGAGACCCATCCCAATCGCGATCCCCCGCATCAGCACGGCGTGCACTTCCTTGCACCGTTCGAAAAAGCCCAGCATCGTCAGCTTGAACTCCGCGCCCTCGACGTCCATTTTGTCCGGCCAGCGGTTCTCGTGCCCGGGTTCGAATTCGCGCCCGATTTCGAAACTCTCCTTGAGGTCGTCGCCGGCGCTTTCGCGGTCCTTGGCTACGTCCGCTTGGGTCATGCCTTGGCTGGCTTTCTCGCGGCCCATGCGGACGTAGCCTCTGTTTGAGCGGGCGGTGGTCCAGGCGAGCTCATCTTTTTGGATCTGCGGGCGCGCGAAGAAGCGGGTGGATTGGGAGAAGATGGAGGCGAGGAGGGAGGGGGGGATGATGGAGGAGAAGTCGGTGAGGTAGAGGAAGCCGGAGGTGCGGAAGGCGGAGAGGAGGGATTTGGCGGTTTCGGGGGTGGAGGGGGAGTGGGCGAGGAGGGGTTGGAGGGAGATGAGCTAGGTGTGGTTGGTAGTGTTTTGCGGGGAGCTGTTGGGGGCTTACTGGAATTGGGAGGGCTGTATCGGAGCTTGAGATGGTGGAGGAAGTTAACGCTGTGGGGATCAGTTCTAGTGTTGATGACATTGTTTTCAAGATTTGATGGACTTTTTGCTGTCTGAACGAAGGGACTTGGGAACGGATTTTGAAGAATTGGATAAAGTAAGATAAGTACTTACACATGGCCGACCCCACCACCCGAGGCGACCCCACCTGATTAAGCGCACGAACCAAGTGGGCCCGAGGGAGCCGCTGTCAGATAACGGATAACGGTCTCCACGTTTTACCATATAGTAATCCACGTGGAATTCAATTGCCACATCTCAGTATTGTGAAACATCCGAGCTATGTTTGAACCACGCATGAGTCAGACTGGACCTTAGGTAGTCTATGGTAGTATCAAAAACCTTGTCACCTTTGAGTCCAGTAGCCCGGTGCTCTCTTCGACATGGCGCCAACTCCAATCGTGGATATACACACGCACGTATACCCAGCTACCTACCTTAACCTTCTACGCTCTCGCACCAAGGTCCCATACCTCTTCGACCTACCCGAAAACTCTGCCCCGCCGCGCCTCATAATCCTCCCCTCAGACGACGATCCAGCCCTCCCCGCTCATCAACGCGGCCGGCCCATCGACTCATCATACTCATCAACAGACCAAAAGCTCGCGTTTATGAAGACGCACAGTATTACCACTTCCGTCATCTCGCTTGCGAACCCATGGCTCGACTTTCTAAGTCCCGAAGAAGGGCCCCAATGGGCGGACACGGTCAACCAAGAACTCGAGGACATTTGCGCCACAAGCCAAAACAGCCTCTACGCCTTCGCGACCCTCCCCCTCTCCGCATCTCCTTCGCACATCTCAGCTGCGATCCAAAATCTTAGACTTCTACCCCATATACGCGGTATCATCCTCGGTACCACCGGCCTCTCCCAAGGCCTCGACGATCCCGCCCTCGAGCCCATCTGGTCCGCTCTGGAAGCCGCCAAGCTACTCATATTCCTCCACCCGCACTACGGCCTTCCAAGCTCGGTGTACGGGCCACGAGCTAGTGATTACGGACACGTCTTAGCGCTCAGCTTGGGATTTCCGATGGAGACTACGATTGCGTTCACACGGATGTGGTTGAGTGGGGTTTTTGATCGTCATCCCAGGCTCAAGGTATTGATTGCACATGCCGGGGGCACTGTGCCTTTCCTTTCCGGTCGCATCGATAGCTGTGTGCAACACGAAAGGCATTTTTCAGAGAATGAAGATGGGGGTCGAGGACCGAAGAGGGGGTTGAAAGACGTGCTCAGAGAGAATATCTGGTTGGACGCTGTGGTGTATTCGCCTACCGGCGTCAAAGCGGCCGTGGAGGTGGTGGGCAAGGACAGGGTGCTGTTTGGGACCGATCATCCGTTCTTCCCCCCATTGGAGGAGGGGAAAGAGGAGTGGATGAGTGTGAACACTAATGTGCAGGCGGTCAAAGAGGCTCTTGGCGACGACGAGCAGGGTGCTGCAAAAGTGCTGGGTGGTAATGCTATTGAGCTTCTGGGACTTGACGCTCCAAGCCATGGTTGAGATCTCCAGTCTCCTAATTCCAAGCATCTCACACATTTCCAAGTGAAGATGCACATAGCCAGCAGCCAATAATGAAGCCGCCATCCGTCAATCCATTCAATTTCAGAAGGCTGAATCCCACGATCCTAACGGCCAATAATGGGACTACACACCTCGTGGCGTGCGCACATGCGTATTTAAAGTTTTCGGATACTTTACCAGAAAGTCAAGAATCGCGCTCCGAATCAAATGAACCTCGTCTCCCGAAAGCAAAGCAAAGCAAAGCAAATTAGCAATCAAGCAGAGGGACGATGCAAGTTGGCGGGATCTTGATCATGTTATGCGTATGAACGCAGGAGCTGCCCAACTCACCTGGGGACAGTCCCCCTACCACAGTCCCCCTGTACACTAAAATAAGCCTCCCGTGCACCATAGACACATTAAGCTTTAGGCCCCACCAAATTACAGTGGGGCCTTGCGCTTGGCCTGTCCACCCATGGCGAGACCCCTGTTAGCCGTGCTGGGAATGTAGACTACTATACCGCCCATATCTACGAGAGGACCGGTATCGGTAGCCTGTTCCCCTATATAGATTGCGCATTTTTCTCCCTCTTGTAGGCGGGCGTATAGTCAAGTCCTTCAAGTCTTCTCAAACATCCCATATCGAATATCCTATATCACTTGGCCTGCAGTCATGAATACCGTGGACTACAATACCGCTGTTGTAGATAAAAAGAGACGTGCATTCGCTACTTTTCTAGCCGGTCACAAGTATCCTCCTGCAACTGGCGAGGTCTTTCCAGACAAGGATACAGCTTCAGCCTTATTCATAGTGTTAATATCACAGTACTTTCGTACATCAAATACCAGTTCTAGAAATAATTCAAGGTTTTTTCATCATTTCCTACCGCAGCACGATTTGAACCGTGTACCTTCTAGTGAAATCTACGCAGCGAAATCCACTATATCGTGCCTCGTTACCATGTAACGCCCTAAATAATTACATGATTCGTGAAAGAAAGAAGTCATGAATGCATTTGATATCTACCATTCCAAGGCCCGTACCAAGCCGGGTGGCTGCGGGCATTACCGGCCTCGCTTATTTGGCCAATAAGAGGTCTTCTTCAGTGTAGGGGGACTGTGGTAGGGGGACTGTCCCCAGGTGAGTTGGGAGCCGCCATTTGGGCTGCTGGTAGATATTCGAGGAAAGACGGGGCAAGGCAAGCTGGGGACAGAAGGTATGGTGGAGACCATGCAGTCGCTGTAGAAGCACGAATCGGGCTCGTTATGTTGGCCGTGCCAGTACATGAGAAGTTCCGATCGAGTACTGCCAGTGTGCACACAGAAAGACAAGAATATGAGAGGATCCAGGCATGAAACCGCTTTCGTCTCCATTAATATCTATGTTCATCATTGTGATCCTTCGAGGTGGCAGAAATTCGAAGCTGAAGGATTGAGTTTGCATGAGAGGTACTAACCGTTACTGGACTAGTCTCTCTCCATGATGGATCTCGAAACGTTTGCCTCATTTTCAATCTGCAGGGAATGGGATCCTTCTGCTCAGATCATTGATATTAGGCGATAATTGATTATAATATTTTTGAAGTTGCGGGAAAAGGGGAAAAAGATGTCGTAAGGCTGCAGATGGCTGCCTACGTTGCCTGACAATTACTCTATTATTAAAACTTTGTTGCATTTCTATCGCACGCCGAGCACCTATTGTCGCATGGCCCCCTCCCCCCACACAACCCCCCCCTCCATCCCCCCTTTTACGCGGATCATGCTGTACTACATTACTCCAGCTCAATCCCGTGTTCATTGCAATCGCAAAATAATGAATCCTATGCGTCACACATCGACCTCAAATATTCCACTTCGACTCCCCTCGAGAATCCCACCTTAGCCCTCTCCATGACACCGAATCTCGTCGCTTACTCCAACATATCTACGGCCATCTATCCATAGCTCTCGCCCCAGGCCTGGCAGATAAGATCATGAATTATGAGCGGGTTGGAAATATATGGAGCCACAGGTACCTTTTCCACATCGTCGGCCTTAATGAAGCTGACATGGAGAATTAGCGACTGCCGCTGGGCTGGTCAAAGTCGTCATCGAAGTGAAAAAATATTTCAATAAGACCGCTGAAGAATTGGAAGCCCTCCAACAAGCCAAGGTCGCCGGAATCGACCAGATTGCCTCCCTGCGAACCGTCACGAAGTCGATTCCATTATCCTTTATCAAATTGAACACCGATGTCCTTGACCTACTCAGCCAAGAAGATAAGGATAGTATTAAAGAGATTATGAAGGGTATGAACAAAGAAATTGAAAAATGCGAGGGCACAGTGTCCAAGCTCAAAGCTCATACGAGAAAGACGCTCTATACCACGTCCGAGTTGGAAGTATTGCGTGGCCAGTTGCATCAAGCTCTCAGTACACTCCTGTACTTACAGGGGGCTCTTACCGGGTTAGTGAGTCATCAACTTAATAACAATACACAGACTGACGCTTTTGAATTTGGAAAACCAGAATTATAGGCATGGAAACATTGCGACGTGTCAGCCGTGGTAGTGCAGAACATGATAGGCCCCAAAACCCACGAAGCTCTATGCTTGAGGATATTTCTCCACCTAGTCGTCAGGACACGGTTGATTCCACACGGTCGATGTCAACTGTAACGTCAGCACAATCCCCTGAGTCTGTATCCACTATCAGATCTACGTCCTCTAAAACTTTGACGAACACGTCTCGTTCTATAACACTTATCGAGAGCAAGCAACTACGTTCTGCCGTGGACGAGGGAGACAGCAAATATATCGAGCGGCTTATTGGACAGAGAGCCACAGAAGATGATGTAAGTAACGTACTCACACCCGTTCTTGCGCCTCTTTGTTTTTGATTGAAATGCCCCTCTAATATTAGCCCTATGAGCCCACGCTGAATCCAACCCTTAGCAAGAATCGTGGAAGGCCTCCGCCCTCCATCAAGCCTGCAGCTTTCGCCGCAAATCACTCGTCGAAATCCTCCTCTCCTTCAATCCTAATATTCACGTATTTGATCAGTCTGGTCTCGGCGTGATGCACGCCACTATCGGCACCTCCGAACAGCTCTCCGAGCCCAAAGAGCAAGCTGCTGCCGATATACTGCAACTCTTGGCAGACTACGATCTCTCACTCATATGCTCCGTAGACAAAGACAAGCGGCAACCTATTCATTACTGCGCTATGACAGGAAACTACCGTGCGGCGCAGTATATACTCAAAGTCGATCGCAGTAGGATCAACGCGACCGATAGCAGCAAGAAAACGCCGCTGTATCATGTCTGCGAGCACCACAGCCCGAACAGGAGGCTGGTAAAATTGCTGTTGCAGAATGGCGGTGACTTCGGGACGAAGAGAAGACCGAGTATGGAGAAAGCCAAGCTGAAGAAGGTCAAGAAGATGTTGGAGGATGAGGAGGCCAGGAGGAAACTCACATTGTCTTCATGACTGAGAGGGCAGATGGTGAGACGAGATTATGGGAATCCACGATCATGAATGATTACCACGATCTCAACGACTGGTTGATCGTAACGGCGCAAATTCTGGCTCATTACGGGAATTGCCAACGATGCAATAGTGCTGTCGTACGCAACATGGCGCAGCGCCGGAGAAAGGTCTCAGATCCAACAGCAGACTCGACGATTGGGAGCGAAGTATAAGACACCCAACCCACATCATCACAAGCAAAGGAAGAGGAGAATGATGACGAGCCCAAAGGAACTCTTCGACCGCTTTTTTGGAATGCAGTATTTCCAAGATTTTCATTCGGTGTTGTTGGGGTAAAAATGTTTATCTATGTATCGCACATTTTTCGTTTTCATGATACCATGGGATGTTTTGTACACTATTCATCGATAGCAAAGGAGTTGTAGGATAGGAAGGCACTGGGCGGGAGAGGATCCGGTGTTTGAAGAAAAACGGAGTCGTCGGCCATATGTCCAGATGGCTCATTTTGTTTGGTAAAGCGGGACTGGCTGCCTTTCAGGTACAGGTTGGCTAGGCCGAGGGGAAAAGATGCACTTGTTACGCTTTTGTTCTATGATGAATGTATACCATGACCCAACTTCATCCGTAAGACGAAATGAAATGTTTTGTGCGGAGCCCTGTTCTGGGGGTCTTCGCTAAAGACAAAGCGCGTGTGTGGGTGTGAAATCAAATATACACATAATGACACGTGTAAAGGCCGGGAAATGGTTCGGGGGAAAAAAACCTTCTGGAGCCTAGAGACACTCTGGATGTAGAGATAGAAGAGGGAGGTAGATTGAGTATTAGCATTGTTCCTATACTTACCCCTATTTGTTCCCCTTCGCTGTATATTAGGGAGCTAGGTAGTATCCATTTCTTAAACCTATCAATTTTGCGTTATAGTCGTGGATCAAGATCCTATTCGTTTACACGACTCTTTAAGATATCCCCTCTGATATAGCCCCTTGCATAAGAGTGCCGGCCTAGAGATCCTTCGGGGAATGATAATTGCATCTATAGGATTCGAACCCACACGACTACTGATGTATACTCCTTCATCCATAGGGAAGCCTCGGTGGTAGTACCGTGGCAGTACTTGTCACGCACTACCATCAGGCACCACCACTAGCAGTCGAAAATGCAACGTGCAAAAGATAGGGTTGCAAGGCCAGAATTCCAGCGATACTTTCTGCACACCACGGCCAAGATATTACTCTACACTAAAGGTAATTCGTGCGGCTACCTTGGCATGCATGCAGCATGGGAGGAGCAGGCTGAGGAAGGCTGAGGAAGGCCGTGTAAGCCTCCTCTACTAGACACCACCTCAATGACAAGGCAGATTCAGGCGTCGAGAACGCCTTGCTTTCAGGACGCAGCTTCACTATCAATGCAATATTACTGGATCGGCCGCCGAAATGCTGCGCTATGATTATAATTGTGATTGTCCACCCACTCCCGCATCAACTCTGTGCTATTTCTAGGCAAAGTACCAGCCTTGCATTGTCCAAATGTCTTCCGTGACCCCCACCTAAACCCCTCCAACATCATCATCCTCTGACTCCCGGTCCTGAGGTCCATGCGACGTCTTCTTTCGATTGAATGGCATAGCTTTGCTCCGCTATATGCTCCAAAATGGATCGCATCAAGCCCAGAGCATTCGTAAGATCGAGGGGCCCGCGACCGGTAAGTCGACGCCAGCCTGACGTGTGATACGCTGATATCCAACAAAAAAAATAAGGCTACCAAGAAAGACTTGATAGAGCGCTTCGATCACTTGATGAAAGACAATAAAGGCGGTATTGTCGATTTTCCTCTCCGATATATTGAGGATCATGCTCTGAATGACTCTCTTGAGCCATTGCGAAAAACTTGTGATGGCTTAATCACTGACGAGGAATTGTACAAGGGCGCCCAGCTTGCGAAAGGTCCGCGTAATCCTGTGAGAGACTTTTCGCACGTTCCTACGTTGACGCATCGCAGTGGGTCATTTGCTTGATGTTGGTAAGGAGGTGACGATACCTCTTACTCCAGGCGAGAAAAATTCACTCGAGATTCAAAGATCTTCTGCTTTTTGGAAAGAGCCAAAGGAGCTACTGCTAACGCTATTCGCGTGCTCTCTGGCTAGCTTGACGCAAGGTTGGGATCAAGCAGCTAATGGCAATCTGGGATGGCCAAGCGACTTTGGGCTCAGTGTTGACATCAATCATCCAAATGGCAGAGATACTTGGATTTTTGGTGGCATTAATAGCATCATGTGGTTCTCGGCGGCCATTCTGGGATCCTACCTATCGGACCCTATCAGTGAACATATCGGGAGACGTGGTGCACTCTTCGTTGCTGCCATATGCAGCTTCTCGTCTGTCATTGCTGCTTCACAGACTCAGAGCTGGCATGGCTTGATGGGGTGTCGCATCATCTTGGGCCTAGGAATCGGTGGGAAAGCTTCCGTGGTACCAATATTGGAAAGTGAAGTTACTCCTTCAAGCAAAAGAGGCCGACTTCTGGTTGGCTGGCAAGTCTTCGTTGCCGCTGGTCTTTTGTGTGGCTATACGGCATCGTACATTCTGCGTGATAATTGGAGACATCAGGTTCTATCGGGCGCTATTCCGGCTTTCGCTCTCCTGGTGTTCACTTGGGCATCGTGCGAAAGCCCTAGATGGCTCATCATCCAAGGAAAATACGACAAAGCCTTCACAACCCTGGTGAGACTTCGAAAAGAACGTGTCCTTGCTGCAAAGGAACTCTGCTCGATCTACTACCAAATTCAAGCCGAGCGATGGCTATTCTCTGGCAAACGGGATGTAGACGAAGAAGAAGAATCGGAGAATGCCAATCCGTTCATGCCTGAATTGGTTCGAACAAGCTACTTCCGTCGTTTGATAAATCATTATACATTCCCTCGGATTCGAAGGGCTGCCATTGCGGCGATGATAGTCATGCTATCGCAACAGCTGTCGGGTATAAATATCATCGCTCTTCTGGCTACGACGTTCTTCACCACAGGAGAACTTCGTATTTCAACTCCATCCGAATCACAGATAGACAGTTATAAATTGGCCATTGGATTCGGCGCTGCAAATACTATCTTCTCGACAATCGCATACTTTCTCGTAGAGAATAAGGAAGAGCAGAGGACTGAGACGGAGATCGGCACTAACCCTGGAGATGACAGATCCGAAGCAGACAATCTATCGCAAGAGAGTCTACCAGAAATAGACGGTGGCCAGATAGATCTCTCTAATGGCAACCACAGACTCCCTCCCTCTCGTATTGTGACACCTCACAGACTATCTGCAATCGATGCACATGTCCGATTTGAACAAGACGATAAGTCCTCCTCGGAAATTGCAGACGCCAAATCCATCAAACCAATCAGCCAGCATCTGGAATATTCGAATGCCCCATCCGAAACGAACTCCATAGCATCCGTTCCTGACAATCATGACAGCCAGAGCGAGAACGACACGCTTTATGAATTCGAAAGTTCTTCGAGACAATTGCGCGGCCGTCGCTTCCTTCTCCTCGTCTCTTTGGCCGGCGGGATGTTGACACTTCTGATCACCTCGCTTTGCTTCAACATCCACCAATCTAGTCCGGCACGCTTACCCCTGATAGCACTTTTCATCTATGTATTTACGCTGTTTTACTCTGTTGGGGCAGGGGCCATCCCTTTCTTATATTGCGCAGAGGTATGCACATAGCTCCTTCTTCCCCATCTCCATGCTCTATCCATCTTCTAATTCCCTACATTGCCCATCTATCTGGCCCTCCGCACCCTGTTTTGTTTCTTTCCACACCAGCACACAACGGCTGACCCCATTCCCGCCTTGTTCCTAACCAGGTATTCCCCAACGAGGGCCGCGAAATCGGCATGTCGTGGTCCACCTTCTGGAATTTCTCCGGCGCCGGCCTCCTCACCCTCTTTGTCCCCTTCGGCATCAACTGGGGCCACGGCAAGCTCCTCGGCATCTTCTCCGGCTTCAACGCCCTGGCCTTCATCCTCGTCTGGTTCCTCGTCCCCTCCACCAACCAGACCGCGACGCTGGAGGACATGTCCTACATCTTCGGCCGCAAGCTGCGCCAGCACGCCAAGGCGCAGGCGAAGCGCCTCCTGCCCGGGAGTCAGGTCCGGGGCCCTCGAACGCAGTGGATGACGGCGTTGGGGAATGGGCAGGGGGGAAGCGTAAGCACTGTTGAAGTTGGGAAGAAGGTTGTCGTCGAGGTTGAGGAAGGTGTTGGTCTTGAAGTTGGCGAGAAGGGGATGGGTAATGGGGCGGTTGGACAGGGCTTGGGGATTATAGCGGACCCGGATGCTATTGAGCCGGCAGCTCAAAAGTCAAAAGAGGTTTGAGGGATGAATGGGTAATAATGTTTGAACTGATAATTTCATCTTCACATGACCTGTCCTGATCGGATGATATGACGTGTGGATGACATGTATGATAATTATGACAATTTCGGCACCTTTCTTGATTTCAATATATACAGCTAGGGAAAGGATCTTCTGTCCTCAATCTACCCACTAAAGAGAGACAACTTGCTTTGGGGAGCGGAATCAATAATGAAGAATGCCGCTTAGGGCCGTCGCCGTCGTCTCGCTGCTCGCCAACACCAAGATCTCAAATGTTGCGTAGATCTCCTCTATGCTTATACCCTTCTCGTCGTTATACCGGCAGAAATATGTCATGAAATCCGCGCGTTGCGGATCGTCACCGATGTCGAGTCGCTTGTCGACCTTGTGCTTTGCAAACTCGAACCTCTGCATCCGCTGCGCTTGGATGTTTTCCGGGATCAGGAAGGGCACGACGGACCGGAGGATGGGCTGTCTGCGTCCTCTTAGCAACTCGATCGATGAAGTAACGAGAGGCTGGTGTTCTAGCGAGATAGAACGATACTTGGAAATCATTGTTTCTTTAAGCAAGGCGCTCCATTACAAGCTGATTTATTACTCATCTACCATAAAACATAGGTCAATGCCAATGCCGTACGGGATTCCAGACAGAGCTGGGACGATCCAGTGAATCTTGGGTGTTGCAGTCCATGCCTAGAAGAGCTACCTTAGCATCTTGGCCACTACGACATGGACACTGTGGAAACGTACCAACCAAAATTGAGATAGTGCGTATAGAGGCCCTCCGACGCAAGCTAGCGGTAAGCGACGGTATTCCTCACGCTGTGCCCAAGCTTTCCCCTGGCTTTTGCTCTTCTGCAGGAAACTGTCATACCAAAGGAAAACGAGCATGGCGATGATTGCTCCTACCCCGACTGCCCAAATGTGAGCCTGAGCGACGTGATGTGGAAAGAAGCACTTACTGGGAATGAGCATACAGGCAGCTTCGCCGGAGGACATACCATAGGTACCTAGATAACGGCACATTAGCTTGCTCGCTATTTGTAGGGAGGCGTACTGAATCTACATGCCTTGGAAGATGATTGGGTAGGCCTCAAAATAAAGGAAAAGTATCGAGTATTGGTAGAGCAAGTATAAGTCCGTCAATAGGACCATTGGCTCGAGGAACATACGCATTGGTCTCGTAAGTGCTTTTCGAACCCAATTTTGACGAACGGCTTTTCCTTCGACTTCTGCGAGAGTAGCGTCTGGTCGATCCTTCTCCAAGGAAATATTCCCAACGGTGTGCTGACGAAGGATAGTGGGCAAGAATGTTTCTGTACCAAAGGTATCAGATTAAAAGAAGTTTGTCACTTTTCAGTACACCTACCAGGCAACATCAGAAGCAGCGGCCAATTAGCTCCAGCCATTATCAGACTTATCCAGAACATCCACCGCCAGTCGCTGACAGTAGAAAATCCAGCAATGATCGGCCCAACAAGGGGACCGAGGTTCGATGTCAAGCCCAAAATCATCACAGCGGTTCCTCGAGGCCTCAGATCCGGGTACAAATCGCTGAACATGCCTCCAAGAACGGCTTGGGGTGCCGAGGCTCCTACGCCAACAAGGAAGCGGAAACAAAGTAGGGCTGGCCAGGTCCGAGCCAGGGCGCAGGCCATTGTAAAGATAGTGTAAAGAGCAAAAGATGAAAGGAAACAAATCCTTCTTCCGTAAGATTCGCTGACAGGGCTGAAGACGAGAGGCCCGAAGATATATCCAATGAGAAATACCGCAACTGGAAGTGAGGTTTGGTGGTTGCTATTGACATGAAACGCAGCGTTCAGTCTATCTATAGCCCCACTGGGTAGACTTGAGCTTAGAGTGGTGTTGAAATTGATCAGGAGGCCTGTGACTACGACAAAGAGCTTCTTATTCTACTGATAATTTCAGCAGAGCCTGGCACGGGGGAGGAGACGATTACGTACTGAAGACCAATTCCCCGCAGATGCTGAATGTTCGCCATCGAAGGAGGATATATTAGCAGAGGACTTCTCTACTACGACAGATGGGCGAGCAGTGGCTGACAAGTCTTTCTCGGGCATGGTTTGTGTCTTTTCGGAAAGAAAAGAAGCATTTGCAGATGGACATACTCTACTAGGAGTTGAAACGGCGTAACACTTTCATTTCAATCCTTGAGAGAGATGACGGAGTCCCTTGTTGCAATCTTTTCAACACACCATCTTGGAAACTTTGGACACACCAAGGGCTACTGCCTGCGTCACTCTACATCATCATACGTCTCTCATATTAGCCGTGTGTCGAGCTTACTAATATGTATGCCTGTCCGTCGTTCGGCTGATCCGGCTCACCCAAAATCTTCTCGGCATGTTGTGAGCAATGGGTGTGAGATGTAAGATTACAGTACCCGGAAACGCATTCCAACCACACGTTAGCCAATATAGAGCTTGTCCAAGAATCATCGGCAAAAAGATAAGGAGCACATTTCTTGGAAATCGTGACCAAGACGTGCATATGGTGCTCGTGACGCACGTTTGAACAAGGTTGCTAGCACTTGGATCCTGTGTTCGCAAGGCATTTGCCTGAGCCCGGAAATCCTTTCGGCCTTTTGACCCTTTATGGCCATACAACTTCGTATCTGGCTTATCTGTAGGCAGAGACAGAAAAAAAGTTAGAGGAATCAGGGATCGTGCATGTGCCGAAAACGTCCGTGTCCAATCCGTTGCAAGATTACAGTATATAAGGATCAAGCATTAGGTAGCTGAAATATAAGTATGATCAGCGGCACAATAGTTCTTTGGGAGAGCCATTGGCACCAATAGGGATTTTTAGAGTAGGAATTTTCCCGCGGTTCTCTACCTTACCTATTATCTTTGAAATCCCTTCCAACGCACTTATGAGACGCTTGAAGCCCCATAAATGGTGTATGCCACTCCCACTACCATCGGAATCTTTGTTGACCGTGTCTAAATCTTCCCCAGTGTCCGGGTGTATGTTAGCATTTGGAGTTGTGATGTTGCGTCAGGGTTTTGGTAAAACTTTTTTGACGTCAAATACCATCATTTCTGACTGGTAATAGTACAAAGTTATCGCGGACTTCTGGCAACGAGGTTTTTCCTTGGTCTTGCCGAGGCTGGCGTCTTTCCAGGGAGTACGTACGGTCCAGGGATCAGAAGAGAATGTGTCATTAATTGAAAACATAGGTTTCTACTTGATAAGCCAATGGTACAAGCGAGAAGAATCGCAGAAGCGCTTCACTGTTTACTGGTGCTCAGTGCTGACGGCTAGCATGTTTGGCGGCCTTCTCGCTAGTGCCATCGCAAAAATGGACGGTATTCGTGGCCTGGCTAATTGGAGGTGGATCTTTATTCTCGAGGGTATCTTTACTATATTGGTCGGGATCGCATCATACTTCCTCATCTCAGACTTTCCCGAAGATGCTCGTTGGTTAAGTAAAGACGAGAGGGAGTATATCATTGCCCGAGCTGCAACAAACACCAAGAAGACTCAATTTACCCCTCGTAGCATCTTACCTTTTTTCACAGACCTCAAAAACGTTCTTGGGGGTATCATGTATTTTGGTAAGTTGACCTATCATCCTGAGAACATCAGGGAGTACTAACGCTAGCAAAAAAGGCCATCGTTATTCCAATATACGGTTAGTGAATTCTAAGAGTGTTGTACGCGCATTGATCCCGCCGTTGACGTCTTGATATGAATATAGCTTTCGCTTACTTCGCTCCTACGATTGTAAAGACCCTCGGCTACTCAGCTGTACAAACCCAACTACATACCGTCCCTCCAACCGCTGCAGCATTTGCTCTTTGTCTTCTGGCAGCCTTCTCATCAGACCGCATACGCCTTCGCTTCCCATTCATCGTATTTGGGTTTACGCTCACAATCGCTGGCCTAGCCATCCTTATGACCGTACATCACGACTTTTCAGCACAGTACGCGGGTTTGTGCCTTGTCGCTATGGGGGCTTTTTCCGCAGGACCAATCATTGTTTGCTGGTATGTTATGAATCTGCAAGGCCACTTGGAGCGCAATATTGGCACCGCTTGGATGATTAGTTTTGGTAATTCTGGTGGTATTGTAGCGACATTTGCTTTTCTTTCAAAAGACGCTCCGGATTATCATACAGGATACTCGATATGCTTGGCTTTCACATGTCTGGGCGCACTGGCAGCTGAGTGGATGCCGGAAACGGGAGATCTAAGCACCGAGGGCCGGTCAGCTGCAATCGCATCTTCACTTGACCTCCGACTCCTCCTTGTCAACAATTCTTCGGATCGGAACGCCCAAAATAAATCTGAATTAAACGTCGTTTAAAGCTGTGAAAGCCATGTCTGCCATTGCAAGAATGATATCGTTGCAGGCATCAAGCAGACGTTTGGCAGCGCAATATCCGAGTCAACTTCGTCCTTTTACCTTACTCCCAGCGAGCTATCCGCAGAATGTTTTCACTCAGCCCAGAAGGAGAGATATGAGCGTGGCGATACCAAGGTCAGATTTTGTATACTTACGCAAATGTCAAAAGCAGATTATATTGATAGACCTTCATTTTACAGTTACACATCTTCATTCGCATTTTTCGAAGCTTTGTGGGAGGTAAGCAGGGCCTTTATATCTATGGTGGAGTGATTCAAAGTAGCCACAGGGAGGCGTGGAAGCATGCTTTGTCAACCTAGGGTCCGATCATCCCAGTCTCATTGAGGCTATACTCAAAGGTCAGAGAGAGAAAAGGGGCATGTTTCCTAAGATCTATACATGCCCCAGCGAGGTAAGCTTGAATCTATTTCTCGTTTATACGGTATCTTATGCTTGATCGCTTGTCGCCTCGGTTCCATTAACTTGGGCCCTGGTCTAGATGGTCGCTATGTCAATGGCGGACGGCTGGGCTCGCGTGACTGGCCACCCACAAGCGGTAATCGTGCACGTCGACGTTGGAACTCAAGCTCTCGGATGCGCCTTACACAACGCCAGCAGTGGCCGAGCCCCCGTACTAATATTCGCAGGCCTTTGCCCAGTCACAGAGGACGGTGAGCTGCCAGGTTCACGTACCGAATACCAACACTGGATTCAAGATGCCCAGGACCAAAAATCTATCGTCCGTCAATATTGTAGGCATGTGGGGGAGCTACGAACTGGGCGGACTGTTAAACAGTCGGTTGCCCGGGCTTTACAGTTTGCTATGAGTGATCCAAAGGGGCCGGTATACTTAGCCGGCGCAAGAGAGGTAATGGCGGAGGAGATAGAGCCTTATAAAATCGACCAGGAAAAATACCGTCCTATCGGACCTACGGCATTACCAGCGAAGGCGGTCTCGACAATTGCAGAGGCTATAGTAAATGCCAAAAATCCGCTAGTAATCACTGGATACTCCGGTCGAAATCATGCCAATCCTTCGCAGTTGGTCCAGATGGCTGATTTGATTCCCGGGCTTCGCGTCTTCGATACAGGTGGTAGCGATATGTGCTTTCCATCAACGCATCGTGCCAGCCTCGGCTTTAGATTCAGCTTCGACAAGGCGACAACAGAAGCAGATGTGATTCTAATAATTGATTGTGACGTACCTTGGATTCCCTCCCGCAATCCTCCTCGCAACGATGCACTTATCTATCACGTTGACGCTGACCCTCTCAATTGTATGATATCCAACTCTCATTTTCCTGCTCACGGCAAATGGAAAGCGGACAGCTATACCGCCCTCACGCAAGTCAACAAATACCTTCAAACAGATTCAGGTTTGATTAAAACTCTGAATGACCCGGTATACGCGCAGCGCGGGAAGATTCTAGCCGAAAAACATGCTATCCGCCTCGCCTCCTTTACAGAACTAGCTTCACGAAATAATGGCACACTTACAGATCATCAGGTCGGCGCCGCAATAAAGTCCTCGGTACCAGCCGATACAGTCTTCGTAATCGAAGCTGTTACCTGTACTGCTCAGATATCTGATCAGCTTCAAACGTCAATCCCAGGTAGTTGGATCAACTGCGGCGGTGCAGGGCTAGGTTGGAGTGGTGGTGCTGCACTAGGTGTTAAACTGGCCCTCGAAAGACGTGGACTGCCTAAATTTGTTTGTGCAATTGTTGGCGACGGGACCTTCTTATTCAATCAGCCGGGTAGCGTCTACTGGATCGCAGCGAGATACGGCATTCCACTTCTAACTATTGTGCTCAATAATAAAGGTGGTTTTATTAATCATTTCCTTCTCACATAATCGATCGAGTAGAGGTCGCTAACCCTTAGTGCTTAAGGTTGGAATGCACCGCGCAAATCCTTAGAACTGGTCCACCCATTCGGCCTCGCTTCTACGTCTTTAAACAAAGACCTACATATCTCTTTTGAGCCATCTCCAGACTACGGTGGCATTGCGAAAGCGGCAGCTGGAGGATCATTTGGTGGTGTCAAGAAATGTTTGTTTACGGGGAAGGCAAAAACCGCACAAGAATTGAAAGCAGTATTGGCGCAAGCGGTGGAGGCTGTAGAAGAGGGGCGGGGTGCGGTTGTAGAGGCAGTGTTAGATAATGATGATACCAAGAACGTGAGAGATGTTGGCCGGGAAATTGGCTCTGTAGGAAGAATCAGCTGAAAGTCGGACGAGATGATGGCTTTTGTAGACTGCAGTTTCCAACGACATGCTTGAACGCCGATTGGAGGGTCAAGGATTGGGTTGCTATCTTACCAAACAGAGAAGATTCTGTGAGAGACATTCTTTACACCAAGTCATTTGTCTAGCGATAGCTGCAACATTGCTAAGGAATACGCTGACCTATCGAATTCTGAGAAGAATCTCGGCTTTACCTTTGGAACTGAGGACGGATTTTCAAGGTTTGCGCAATTGGAATTCATTAAATGACTATCCCAGAACTCTGTTCATGCTCATGCTCATTGCCATCATTAGTCTCGCAACCTCCCTAGTCTCAACCCCGAATCCCCTAGTCTCTCTTCCCTTTAACTGCATAGGAGCTTTCAGCCTCACGGGCGACAGCAAGCATGGGATCAGCTTCAAAGGTGGCTCGCTTTTCCTTTTCTTTGGTGGCATAGGAGCTGTCAACCTCGTGAGCGACAGCGAGCATTGGGTCGGCTTCGAAATTAGCTCGCTTCTCCTTTTCTTTGGTGGCATAGGAGCTGTCAACCTCGCGGGCGACAGCGAGCATTGGATCGGCTTCGAAATCTGCTGCACGTATTAGCGCTGAACATTTTCTAGGTGAGATACGTTTCGATTGAAGAGTCAGAAGCAGACATACTGGCCGGGCGTGCTGCTGGAGCTGCAAGAGTGAGAGTGGCCAAAGTGGCTGTGATGAGGAGCTCGAGACGCATATTGTCGACGACGTTGGTGTTTATATGAGGTTGGGATCCGGACTCTTACAGGATGTGTGGGTAATTATCAGGCTGCCCCGAGAGAGATCTTTGAAGTTGGGAGGAGGCCTACTTGACTTAAATAATATTGATCCAAGGAGGGGTGAGTTACTGCTCCAAATCCACAGTGTCAGATTGTCTTTCGTATCACTATCATGAGACTGGGAAGCAGATAAGAGAAAAGAGTTGTCTATTGGCCGAAACGAGCATAAGATTGCTTAATTCTCATGTTTCTGGCTGTGCCCTGTGCATGTCGTGGTTTATCGTGCATAGTCCACCAATGTTTTCAAACATTCAAAACGTCTTGCTGCCCAATTTCAAGCTAGGTACTTTGACAATGAACAACTGCACCTTTCAGCTTTCCAATTATTCCCATTTGTGAAGGGAGCTAATGCAATGCCAGCACGGTGGTCGAGCTCAGGCCCCGTTTCCTTACGCAAGAGATTACCTTTTCTGATGTGAGCTAATTCTACTGGTGGACTCGATGTTGGTACCGTTACGCCAACGAGTACAGGCATTGGTACGATTCGCCCCCGCACCGAATCCTACCCGACGTTGTTTGGGTGCGGACTTCAATTTAGGATCCTGCCTCACGCGGAGATCTTCCCCGGTGTAGTCTTTGAGTTTGCACATCAGCGTTTGAAGGTAATTCATGTTCACATGTCCTACGTCAGTGGAGGCATAGTGGGGGGAAAGAAGGAAAAGACCAAGCCAATTTGAACGCAAATAACTGTTCTTGACTCTATCGATGGCCTGTATTGGGGAGCGTCCCATTTCTCACTTTTCTAACGCTCTTCCTAAAGCCTTCCATGGTAACGACTTGATTCTCCACGACTCCTTTCTATTGTGGGCAGGACTAATCTTGTTGCATTCAGAAAGACGGGCAGCCATCATGTACACTAAAGGCACATACTCCAGGGTATCGGAAAATCAGGAATTGGCTTCGAACGAGGGCTTCGAGGACAGTCAGGATCGTGACTCACTCTTTGCCCTTGAGGAGAAATGCGGAAGCCTCACGAGGTCCCTTTCTCTTAGACGCCGTCTACCCTGGATCGCGCACGGAGTAGCCTTCCTGATCTGGCTCGGTGTTTTCATTTACACCATGGCGGTGTCACACCGCGAAGGCCGCAGATGTATAAAATTCAATGCCTACTGTAAGTTGGATATCCAACAGTTCAGACAAAGATGCTAAGCTTGGGGACCAGCGCCTATCCTGGACGCCATAGACACGGACTACCGTGAAGAGAGATTCAAGTACTCATTGTGGTATAAATCGCCTTACAAAGGGCCTCCTACCCCCGAGGTCAACCAAGCTTGGCACGACATCATGCAGTGTAAGCGAAGAACTACACCAACATTACGTACTCGACTTGGATACTAAAGTCCGTCCACCAGACGGTCAAATCAGCGTCAGTGCGGATGATATTCTCCGAATCGGGCACAACCTCACATCCGTCAAGTATCCAGACTCTGTCGGTGGTGGATATCCAGCCACCGCCATGGGCACCCACGCCATCCATTGCCTCCACTACATTTGGCAAGACCACTACGTCGACATTTCGCCCGAAGTTCAAAGCCTTAAAGATGACATTCCAGAGATGTACGAGAGACATTATGAGCACTGCGTCGACTATATTCGACAGTACTTGATGTGTAAATTTGACACTACAATCATGCCATTCAACTGGGTGCTGGACCACCAGAATCCTACACCTAATGGTAATACGATTCAGAAGTGCATCAATTGGGATCATCTGCAGAAATGGCTCCAGAAGAGGGCGGTACAGATGCCCGAAGGGTTTGAGTGGCATCAGCCTGAAGATGCGGTGGCGTTGGATTGGAATCCTTGAGTTGCATCTATGCTTCTAGGAGAATTCTACTGCGGTCACTTTTGAGATTGGTTGCATAGCTCAACTTGGATTGCTCGAGGCGACGAGGCAAACGAGAACCCCATTGGCTTTTTCAAATGAACATGTTAATAATTCCTGCCAAGATAAGACTTATCCTGAACATCCATCGCCAATTGCTATTTGACGAATAGCCCGCTATAATAGGTCTAACCACGGGTCCAATAAACGATATTAACCCGAAGATTATCACTACTCTTCCACGATAGACTAGATTGGTGTATAGGTCACTATATAAGCTACCTAGAACTACCGGGGGTACTGAGCCTCCGACTCCGACAAAGAATCGAAATATCAGTAAAGTTAACCAGCTCGTCGTAAGGGCACAATCCAGAGTGAATAGGATAAAAATGGTAAAAGAAGAGATAAAATAGATCCTTCTTCCAAAATATTCGCTTATAGGACCGAATACTATCGGTCCAAAAATACAGCCGATAAGGAATATAGCGACGGGTAGCGTTACTTGTCGTTTGCTGGTTATACCAAAGGCTTTATCCACGCTGTTGATGGCGCCGCTCGGCAGACTCGAACTCAGATTTACGTTGAGATTCAGCAAGAGACCTATGACTACCACGAATTATTTCTTCTTCTACAAAATTGTCAGAAGACTTCGATCTGATGTAGCTCGATCGCGACGGCAAACCGAGGACCAATTCTCTGCACATGCATGGTATTTGCGCTCAAGAAAGCGAGCAGATGGTGCGGACATGTTTTTGGTGCTGGTGCACTAATTCGAGCCAGAGTTGTTGTAGCATCATCCGAGTTCTAGTCCGCTTATTTAGTCAGACTGCTAACTCATTAACATTCAAAGGTCTCTTTTTGAAGATGAGACTTAGAAAATCCTACTTGCAAACCTCTGAATGTTAATGAGTTAGCAGTCTGACTAAATCGCAGCCTCGATTTATTCTCACACGAAGACTACCTAGAGGGTTCCTTGTATTTCAGAGACGGAACAAGCCAAAAATCTCTCTGCTAAACATCAGCTATGTACGTAGAATGTTGTACTTTGCTCAAGTGAACTATGGATTTTAATTCTCATTTTGGAATAGACAGGCTATGAGAACAAAGACTCCGTGAAGAATGTGTTCGTTGCCGCGTCCCCGAGTAAGCAGAATCTTGAGCCGCAGTCAAACGCAGCCATTGGACGAATAATAATCCTTACATTTGAGCTCTGCATGCCTCCCAAACGCAAGGAAAGGGATACAGAAGTCGTAGATGGAATAGATGTTCGTATAACTACATCATGAATGAGAGCCTGGAATGGGAGTGGATCATGTGGGATATCTTCACAGTAGAGCTGTAAGTACCTTGTTCCTGATTGTGCCTTGAGCCTCGCGCAAGAAGCTTCGTGGAAACGGGTTTGCCCCAAGGTACCTGTTTAGGACAATATTGGCCCTATCACTTCATGGATACCGTTTCTTTTCTCTGAGAAAGTCCGAATAAATTGGTCGAGAAATCACTAGAACAATGTTGCACAAGATATAATTCACCGGATACCTCCTTTGGGAGCGGATCGGCAGAAGAATGAGGCATACTCCGTAAAACGAATGCTATTAGGCACTGCGAGACAATGTGTCCACCGACTTACATGTCTCATGCAAATCAGATGGTCATGTGCATGGTGTGGTATATATCCTTCTTGTATGCGCGCCGTTGATGGCCATTGCTACAATCATCTTCCTGACCGTTTGTGAATGCATGCGACATACTTCTAACACTTTCATATGCAAGGCGCTGAATTCGGCGATAGTCAATGGGCAATTGCAGCCGATAGCGTTGGCAAAGTGCATACATGAACACATTGTATTCAGAATGTAACATGACGAAACGTGGTGGATGCATTAAATTTCCTCACACCGTCTCATGTAAGGATGACGGCTAACTAAAAGAGCGTTTAAAAGTACCTCACACCCTTTATGTTGTACGGTGCTCTGCATCCGCAGTAGCGAAGCTATAATTACTTGTATCAATGCCCCACCTTTTTACACCCCCATTCTTTCCCCCACATTATGTTGGTCTTATTTCCAGAATCGCACAATAATACTGCATGTAAGATTACGTGGACTGATAAAACACGTTCTCCAAGTAGTGTACAAGAGAACCTCTATCCTTGTACTCAAGTATCATTTAAGACTGGCGAGGAGCGAGATTCGAGTCTAAGCTGACTCCGTGTAAGATCTGCATGCCGACGTCTGTAAAATATTGTTGCTCACGCACTTGTGGATTCTACCTTTTGCTTCACCTTGTCAGTGCATGTCGTACACTGGAACAATGTATCACCACAAGGCCAGTCTCCACTGCTGCTTGTTTCAAATTTGGTTTTCTTCAAGACTCACATCAATTAGCCATTTGAGCCTTGGAAAGACACTTCAGTCGACGATGAAATTTCCCTCCTTTCTTGCTCCTGCCCCACTGTTTCGCTCAGCAGTCTTTCATAATCACAGATTTACGAACATATAGCATCTAACACCGTCCACGCAGTGCGAAGCCTTGTCATCGACACTAAAGACAAAAGTCTCGTTTCCGCGTAGCAGGGTATACAACTCCTCATTACTGTCGTATTGGTCGGCACAAGAAGAAATGGTCGCGCCCGATTGAATTGTCTCGCCCACAACCGCTCAAGATGTGTCCGTCGCAATCAAGATTCTAACCGCAGATGCAAATCGCATGGGCCACTACATGAATCAGACAGCAGGTTGTAGATTCGCAATCCGCCGTGGTGGCCATACGGCGCAGGCGGGAAGTGCAAACATTGACAATGGCGTGACCATGGATCTAAGCGCATTGAACAGTACGACTCTATCGGAGGACAAGAGCACAGTGGCGATTGGTCCTGGCCAGAGATGGAAGGATGTATATGCAGTTTTGGACCCTTTCAGGCTTTCGGTCCAAGGGGTCAGAAGCGGTGGAGTCGGTGTCGGAGGCTCCATAATTGGAGGTCGGTCGTGTTTGTCTCATTAGTGTCTCCGCTGTTGGGCAGCCCCATTCAGGACTGCTCGCTTGCTTGAACGTGTAGCTGACGAGCTCTGTCTGATCAAGGCGGTCTTTCATACTTCGCCACTCGCGAAGGATTTGCATGTGATAATGTTGTCTCCTTCGAGATAGTCCTCGCAAACGGCTCCATCATAGAGGCAACCGCAAATTCCCACCAGGATCTGTGGACAGCGTTGAAAGGCGGCTCCAGGAACTTTCGCATCGTCACAAGCTTCGTACTTAACACGTTCGAACAAGGAGACCTCTGGGCTGGCAGCATAACCTATCCTACCCATACTCGCAGCAGCTCGAAGCATTTAGCGCCTTCTGCTCCAATCCAGATTTCGACGTTAACGCAGCTATTTTGCCGAGTTTTGCGTTCGGTGGTAGCGCGGGCTCTTTCATCATCACCGAACTCGTTTATACGCAACCGGTGGTGAATCCGCCAACTTTCCAACCCTTCACAGCAATACAACCGCAGCTTGCGAGCACCCTCAATATCACGAGCCTCGGCCCCTACTCCATCGTGCAACAGTCACTGTCTCCGTATCAGCTGCAGTATGTCTACCTTTCCAGGCACCCATCACCATCGTTAGCCGTAAACCCTCAGATAGCCCCGTTGCTGACAAAGTTTGCTCCTTTCCGAGAATCGCAGGCAGCTAACGTTCGCCACCACGTTCGAAAACGACCTCGGTATGCTCCACACTCTGTTCAAACTCTGGAACACCAGTACCACGGGCGTGGCCTCGGTGGCCGGCATCACTTGGTCCATCAGCCTGCAGCCTCTCAACGCCGCCGTCACGTCCCGCGCAATCCTCAAAGGCGGCAACAATCTCGGTCTCCCGGTGCATCCACCCCGCGGCTCTCTCATCCTTGCATTGCTCTCCGCCACCTGGAACGATGGCCGCGACGATGATCGTGTGCGCAGAGTCGCGAACGAACTTCTTGAGGATATCATCGGTGCCGCTAAAGCGTCTGGGACCTTCAATCGGTTTATAGATCTCAACCATGCGGACGAGGGCCAGGATCCAATCACAGGTTATGGACCTGAGGTCAAGGAGCAGCTGCGGACCGTGAGTAGGAAGTATGATCCCTCAGGGGTCTTTCAGACTTTGGTACCTGGAGGGTTTGGATTGTTCGAGTGAGAGGACGGGAGAGGGCGATGAGGGTTTATGGTGAATCGGTACAGACAAAAGCGTTGAGTGCGGTAGGCCAAGCGTATGACGGGAGAAAAGGGGAAAAGAGGGGTGGAAATGTCGTTTGGTCCAGAAGTATATATAGTCTACCATAATATCTGCACCAAGGCCAGCTATTACCTCCAGACAGCTGCGATGGAATAAAAGCTTTAAAACTTCATCACATCTAATCCTGTACCTTTCACCAACATCGAGTCCTGCTCAAAACGTTAGCCCTTGAAACCTCGACCCCCATGTCCGTCATAACTCACAGATACAGAGACGGGAAGCCACGAAGACACGATGCGCACTATCGAAGCATACCCCCCTCTCCAAATGGGACCATTTGCTCCTCCCAAGACATCCCCCACGACCTTTTCCGCAAAGACAGATGGCGTCATCTGCGGCGTCCCACCCTCACCCTTGGCACGAGCCGCAATCTCCTTCTCGACGCTCTTATACCTTGATGTCTGTGGGAGCTTGAACTGCGCGCCCGCAGCAAAGGTGTTTGTGCTCACACCCCCCGTTTGAACTGTCACGACCTTGACACCAAAGGGAGCCAGTTCGAGGCGAAGCGTGTCGGAGATAGCGGTCACCGCCGCCTTGGAGCCAGTGTAGAGCCCTTTGCCACCCTTTTCTATCAGCCGAAAACTCCCCCGCTCCCTCAACCCTCCCGCGAGAAAATTCATCATGGTCTTACTCACCGATCCACGGCGTGTTCAAATTCGCAGCAACAGAACTGATATTTACGATCGAGCCTTTCGCGGCGATGACGAAGGGCGAAAAGGCCTGGGTAACGCGAAGGGTGCCCCAGACATTGATCTCGTACATGCCCTTTGCGACCTCGAGATCGACGTCCAGTATCGGCATCGCGAATGTCTGCCCGGCGTTGTTGACCAGAACTTCGAGCTTCCCGCCCGTCTGGGCTTCTACTGCCTGGAGGGCAGCTTGAACGCTGGACGGGGAGGTGGGATCAAGGGTGAGGAGGGTGATGTTGGGGATGTTGCTCAGGTGGGACATCTTGGCTGGGTCGCGGGCGGTCGCGAAGACATACATGTTGCGTTGATGGAACGCGGATACTAGTGCGGAACCGATGCCTCCGGAGCTGCAGCCGGTGATGAGGACTGTTTTGAGGGCCATTGTATTGAACGATGGCTCATGAGGTTTGAGGACGTTTACGTGGGCACGGCGGTGGGCATGAATTGTAGGTGTGGCTACGACTGCATAGGAGAAGAGCTTGGACGATTAGTGTAGGGGAAGGGGGAAGAAGAGCTGCCTACTTTCCTTCCATGGTAAGGTACCTAAGGTAAGGTACCTACCTACCTTACCTAGGCAAGGTAAAGTAGGTAGGGTTATGAACAGAAATGGATTACGGGAACGAGCGGCTCCGACAACACGGCGATTTGTCGACAACACGGCGATTTGTAATGCTTTTGCATGAGAATACGTCGCGTTGCGTTCGACTTCTCACAAGGTTGCTCAAATGGAGAGCACACATGCAGACTAGACGGACGGTGATGCAAGGGAGCTGCTAAGAGAATTGAGACATCATGACACTGCACTGGATATATGTTGTAGTCATGCGCATATCACGTAAGCATGTTTCTATTGAAAGAACTGAAATTAAATGATTCGATAGTACTGTGTTACAAGGATTCAAGTCGATCTACGGGTAGGTACAGTAAAAAAGGTAAAGTAAAGTACATAAGGTAGGTCCCGAGGATGAGTGACCCCCCCGCAGTAGCGCCGGGAGACTTTTGCTACCCACCCTTGTAGGTGTACCTTACTAAGGTACCTGCGAAATTACCTACACACTTTTCAAGCGAATATACCCCTATCACCAAGTTCATTGAGAAACTAGAGAATTAGCGAAAAACTAAGCACCCCCCCTATTAAAAATAGGTATAATAAATACCTACTATATTTTTATCCCTATAATACACCTTGTTATTAAATTAAGACTATAATATCGCGATTTATATTTATATTTTAATTTTTTTTTTGAGGTTATCTTTACGGCCTCTATCGGCCTCGTAATTACTAAATATAGGTTACTACTCAGTACAAGAGGGGTAGGTACATCGTGGAGATCTTCATGTCACATTAATTACAGACTGTCATTTCAAAATAATGTGACTGATCAGAACCAGATGCGTTCGCGGCGGATGCATCTTCAGCGGTTACTGATCATGGTTTGAGCTAAGGGATTTCGCTTTACTTGATAATAACTCCTGACGACTCAAGTCTACCAAGTGCTCATTGGTGCAAGATAAGCCCCTTTACACGTTTCTGATAGGGTCAAATACAGCCCTGCCTTCGGTAGTCCCCGTGCGAGTCTCTCCAGCTTTCTCGGTGGGATTCGGCGGGGTCGAAGGTTGCACTGTTTGCTGTGCTGATAATGTATTAGTTAAGAACAGACAACCTGGACTTACTAACGGCAAACCTTTTCGGGACTTGTTATTGTTACGCTTGATAGCTGTGTGTACGATCCAGGCAGCAAATCCATCAACCGCAAGAGCTTCTATCATCTTTTGGCGACTCTCTTGATCCTCCGAACCCTTATTGACGTAATAATCCTTGAGCACTTTTATCGGCAATAAGGTGTTAGCCTGTTTGAGCGAGACATTCCCATCGTATATGGTCTGACAGATCTCCTGAGCCTTGCTCTACAGACTGAATATTAGCATAGAAATATGAAGCCATGACCAATACTCACATTCATTGAACGCCACAGTGATAGATAATCGTTGGATTCCATACCAATCTTTCGTCTAACAGAGCGTACATCCTCACCTAATTGAACTACTACCATGACTTGAACTTCAGACCCTTTGATTTGCGTTGAGTTGTTGTTCATGATGTGTAAAAGTTTAGATTATCCGGGAGCCTACCTGAGTCCCCCCCACTTTTATTAACGCTAGTTACTGGCGACAGATTCGGCGAATTTCTGGAATTTCCGAAATTTCTAATTATGTTGCTGCAGCTAAAAAAGCCCGCTTCGAATAAGATATGCAGACTTGCGGATAAGACGTTGGTGCGCGCGTTGAACCCCAAAGTGTAAGCTGTTGAGCCTCGGTTGCAATTCATAAATGTCCTTTCAGGAGACGTGGATTATCACAGCAGGGGTCGATGTAAAAGGGGCATATATAGATAGGATAAGGATGACATGTGGATAGAGATACTGGTGGAACAGTGCTCGAAATAATCAAGCTGGATACTATTGTATACGAGTTGCCCGCACCTCCTTTAGCTAGGATTAAGCCTTCGACGCTTACAGACAGAGTCTTCCACGTGAGGCCGCTTGGCGTTATCTGTTGGCTTATGATCATATTGTATAAGCTATAGATCCTCAAGACAATCTTTAGCTATAGCTCTCGATCCGGACTCGGGGTTAAATAGCTTCTATAGAAACTTTATTACCAAATCTGAAATTAGAAATCGCGCTAATTTTTTCTAAGGGCTCCCGGGGTAGTCCCCCCCCCGGAAGCGTCCCCTAAAGTTGAAAAACTTCCACTTGGATTGGATTGGAATTCATACTCGTGTCTATCTAACTATGTGAAAGATAATTACGGGAANNAACCTTTGTAGCATTACTGCTACCAGGGTGAAAAACCTTACCGTGCTCCTGCTTGTCTCTGCTATTTTGAGTCTGCATACCACCTTCGACTGCTACCGCTCGGTACCCCCTGTGCTCGTGTTCCTCTACCCTCTTAAAACTTCCACTTAATACTAACTTTATTAAATGTTAATATTTTCTATAGATTTTAAATTTCTAATTAGACAATCTATATTAAATTTAAATATTTTTTATTTAGAATCTAAATATAATATATATATACTCTAAGGAATAAATAATTAAATATCTATAAGATGGGTGTAATAGTCCGATAAAAGTATATTATCCCTATAGAATTCATGTTATATATCCATGGATATCGATAGCCCATGGCTGTCATGCAACACATGTGTAACCGAGGAACCTTACTAAATTTGGGGGGGTGTACGCCTTGGGGAAGAGGGTGTACGAATAGGCCTGGCCTTAATATATGTGAGCTATATACTCTGTCCACGTTCCGACAGCTCTGGGGCTATGTCACTTGTATATTCACTGACCTTTCCGGGGGTAAGGTACCGGGAGCAAATTTCATGCCTAAAGTAAGCAAATTGAACCCCACCTACAATTTTCACAATATCATCTTCGAACCACCCGCCGTCTAATCCTCCTTTTGCCTTCTCAGACGGCTCTTGTAGCATGGATCCCATATCGGCTGCAGGTCTCGGTCTTAGTATTACGGGCCTTGCCCTTCAAGTATTCGCTGGCTGCGTCAAAGGTTTGTGCAACATGAATCATATCCATACCGGATCATAGCACGTAGCCAATATCCCAAATCCCTTTATCATCGCTCCGGCTCAAAGTACTATGATAGAAAACAACAAGAACTGAATCAAAAACATTAGGCTACCAGCTCTTCGCAGACGCGCAAGATATGCCGGCCACATACCAGCATCTGCGCGTCCGATTGCGTCTAGAGCAAACGCGGTTCCTCAACTGGGGCGAGAAGATCGGCCTCGTGGAAGAGATGCTGGATAATCCTAGTCGTATATTGATGCAGAACCGAAACGTGATAATTGACCTCATGCTAGAGATCCAGGCACTTTTTAGAGATACGACGGTCATCGAGTCCAAGTTTGACAACTTGGCGCCTGCAAAAAGGACGGCAGGCAGGTCATCGTCGGAGACGAGTTTTGAGAGAAGGTTTCCCAAGGGCACGGACACCATGCTCAAGAAAACGCTGAGCTTTCTGGAAAAAGCGCCCCAATTTCCCAAGAGATTTCATTGGGCGCTGGTGAAGCAGGACTGCTTTGAGGATCTGATTAAGAAACTGATCGGGTATAATAATGCGGTGGAGGCGTTGCTGGATAGCTCGGCGGTGGAACAGCTCAAGTCGATGCAGGTGCAGACGTACATGGCGATTCTGCAGCTGAATAGCAATGTGGATGAGCTGAAGCAGATTTCTATGGCGATGCAGGTCAAGACGGCGAGGGATTGGGGGGACCGCAGCATGCCGACTTCACGGAGGCCTGAAGAGGGCCAGCGGGATAAGGATGATGGTAATGCTAATTTGGCGTGTCTCGCGGATTTCAAGGCCCAGCAGATCTCGCTAGAAGAGGGCAGTTTGACTTTGGAGCCGGTGGATAGCAGTGAGGTAATTCTACAAGAACAGGATTCTGATAATGTGCGCTCCGAAGCTTTGTTTCGGGGGAAGCTTGTCTGGATCGAATGGAAGCACTACGAATTGGATAATAATCCCCAATCTACTTGGAACAAGACTATCAGAGATCGCATCAAAAAGCTAGCTATATTACTGGGATCGGAGAACAAGCCGGAACAATTTGGCGCTCCGCAGTGTCTAGGATATTTCGACGACGAAGCCGAAGAGCGCTACGGATTCCTATTCGCCAAACCGACAGGTGTCCCAGCTACCACGCAGGCTGTCTCGCTTCTGAAGCTCATAACACGTTCCGAGAAGCCATCTCTCACGAAGAGGATCGTACTCGCACACGCACTAGCCAGCTGCGTCATGTATCTACACTCTGTCAATTGGCTCCATAAAGGTCTTCGAAGTAACAATGTCATCTTCTTCCCCACCGAGGGAGCGACACCTCAATATTCTAAACCGCTCATCGGCGGCTTCGAGTATGCTCGTCCTGACCTCCCCGAAGAGGAAACCGAGCCCCCGCCTCACCACTCAGAACACGATATTTACCGGCACCCTGCCGTCCTTGCACGCACCATGTCACGCTCACAGAAAGCCCACGATGTCTATAGCTTGGGAATCGTGCTGGTGGAGATTGCGTGTTGGCGGTCCATCGACGAGATTATGCAGATACCAAAGGGACCCGAGAAAGCGGTCAAGTCTCGAGTTCGGAGAGTGAGAGGGTTGCTGCTTCAAGGAAGTTATATGAGCTCTATCGAGGGAGAGGTCGGTGAGGCTTACGCGGCAGTGGTGAAGAGGTGTCTTGCTGGAGGGGTGGAGCTTGGTATTGAACAGAATGCCCAGGAAATGGATGCCGAGGTTGGCGCCCACATGCAGGAAGTCTTCTCGCAACATGTTGTCAGTAGACTCGGTAATATTAACATTTAATTGTTTCATGAGCATGTAGTAAGAAGCAGAGAACAGTATACATAGATTCCGATAGCGGACATGGTTCGGTAAAGCAACATATCTCCAGTAAACAACACCACGTGAGGCAGTCAACCCTCTTTCCTAGCCTTCTTCGCCGCTTGCAGTAATCTAAAAATCTCCATATGGCCATTCTTCTTCGCTATTGTCATTGGGGTCTCTCCCAGCAAGCTCCCGGTAAACATCGGAATTGTCCGTGTGGAGATTTTTACGGGATACTCGAGAAGGAGTTTTACAAGCTCAATCTGTCCGTCCCACGCCGCACGATGGAGGAGTGAGCAGTGGCCGGTCTTGACTTCCTGACCTCCATTTGGATCTGCACCATGTTCTAGGAGCACTTTTATTACCTCGAGCCTATCAGGAAAGGGTTGTTTGTTGAAATAGGCGTGTATGATAGGGGGTTGGGGTGTCCTTTGACTAGAAAAAACATCTGAAATTGAAGCGTCGCCAATGCAACGAGCTTCAATATCTACAGATTTTCTGCAGTTCTCCATAAAGTATTTGACGACCGATAGCTGCGCATACTTGCATGCACGATGTAGTGCAGTTTCGCCATTTACAGGCGTTGAAATGAGGCTGTAATTAGCTTCCTCTATCAGGTACCTGAGAACCCCGAGATGCCCAAATTGTGCTGCAAGGCTGAGTACTGGCCACCAATTTTCCCCCACTCCTGCGTCGTTCAAGTATTTTACTGCCCATAGGTGGCCCCTTTCAACGGCTTTCCATAAACATTCGCCTCTAGAGGATATGTTGTTCAAAGCTCCGGCATCGACCATGAGCTCGAAGAGAGCTTGATATCCGTCACCCCAGTCGAGAATGTATAGGGGCGGGGTGAGATTATCAGCTTCTGTATATGTGTTTGTATTGATCGGAAGACCGTCTCCTATCATTCTGACCACCAGCGTCGTAATGCTTTCTGGGTCCTTTTCGGAGATTAGGCGGGAGAAATCCTCAGCCTCGTAGGATTGTATCAAAGCGGAGTCTTTCATCACGTCCCCAACAAATTGCCTAGGTGAATGCCAGCTTTGCGCATTGATAAATGGGAAACTGCGAATCATAGTATTTTTGTCGCTGCCTTTCGCGTTACCTTCCCCGCCGCCTTCCTTGCCACCGTCCCTGCTGCTATTGGTCTGTTTTTCTTTGTCGGTCCATTCTCCCATGCCATTCATGGCCGGGTTATTCACAAGGTATAGATGTTCCGAAGAGGCTAGGGTCGCATCCGTGGAACTCAGGCTTGGAATTGAAGCAGCTCGGGCATTTAGAGTCAATATTGGCATCGAAGCGACTTCACTCGCCGTCATCCGCGGCAGAGCATCTGGAGTTGCGGATACCTTTTCTGCAACGACTAAAGCATTACTTTCATCAGCATTTGATATCTCAATACTTGTTCGATGCTCAGTGGTCATGTTGGGCGGTATCGGAGGTGGCCGTTCCGGGAGCGATGGAATTGTCTGGCTCTTTTCTGGGACTCCCCGGATCAGCATACCTCCTGACGAGGAGCTTTGCATTTGATCATTGTCCACTACGGTATCGCATCTCTGTTCCCATATAGCATCACTATTTGGCGATCCTTTGGTGAGCGTCTGCGTCCTACGGTCTTTAGAAAACAACGGAAAGGGGG
Organism: Usnea hakonensis; assembly: GCA_013423325.1. Taxonomy (NCBI): domain Eukaryota; kingdom Fungi; phylum Ascomycota; class Lecanoromycetes; order Lecanorales; family Parmeliaceae; genus Usnea; species Usnea hakonensis. The sequence continues at coordinate 92,546 of BLJB01000126.1, forward strand.
TAATCATCCGACTTTCGCTTGTTGAGGCTGTGACTGAGGGTTTGCTCAATACCGCCATAGGTGGCTTTACATCTATATCCATGGCGGTCTCGATGGGATTTTGATCGGTCTTAGGTACCTCTTTAGTATTCGAATCCTTTCCCCTTTCATCTGGGACGATTGTGATTGAGCCTCGTCCTTGCTCGACTATTACAGAGTCCGCAAGTGTATCTCCTGTAGTTTCATCATGAGCCTTAGAGATTTCAGATGACCCAGTATTGGACACATTGTTTCTTCCGGACAGACTGTACGCCTCATTTGAAGAACCCTCTACGGGTGTATGGGAATTCTGTCCAATCATTGGCTTTCGGAAATGAGGGACCGCAGCAGTCCTTACTGACTCTTGTGGTGAAATAATCTCGATGGCTCTTTGGTATGCTGTAACCGGGAGCCCATCAGGCGCTTTATTGTACGTCTCGGTGACGAAGGCCTCAGTTGCTCTTGCGTGCGCTCCCATGGGTATTGTTGGTCTTGCACCCATAGGCGTTTCTGGTTCAAAGATAGCCTTTTGGATAGCTGTTGGATGACTAGTGGATGATAGATGATTTGAATTTTTCTCTACCATAGCATCCTCTGTACCCGATTCAGCTTTTCGCCTTGATGAATCTGTTGTTAATGGAGATGTGAGTGGAGACGTGGCTGGAGATGTGATTTCATCATCCAGATTTTCAGCCCATAGGTCGCATCCGGAAGCACTACCGTGGGAAGAATCAGCATCATTGCCTATGTAACAGCATTCACCGCAAAACAAATTGGATCCCGAGTCTGTTTTGCCAATTTGTCTGGTAATTTCACCACGTAAATCATTCGCACTTGGCCGGCAGTCAGGATCGCGGTGCATCATCAAAAGTGCCCAATGAAGAGGCAGATTGTCACTCTCCGGAACGAGCTTCCACAATTCCTCTGACCATGCTTGGATTGCTAGAAGGCACTGATAGAACTTGTACGTATCATGGAGCTTCTTAAAATATTGACGCATGTCATGTACTGTGCGGCCCTTAAGAACGGAACACATCTCTAAGAAGACACAGCCTAGAGACCAGATGTCGGAAGTTGAGTTTCGCTTCTCGTAGTTTGCCACCTCGGGTGCGCAATAGATCCAGCTTTTGCCTGTATCTTCCGTAGTCGTGCTTCTTGTCAGAGTATTCCAGTCCAGTGAGATACCAAAGTCTGCGAGATAGACACAGCCACTTTTGATGAGAATGTTTTCAGGTTTGATATCTCGATGGCGGATCTTGGAACCGTGGAGATATTGTAGTCCTGTCGCAAGACAGCCAAAGAATTTTCTGAGCAAATTCAGATTCTCTAGTCCTTCAGAGACCTGGACGTAGAACTCGGCCAAGTTGCAGTCCGCAACAGGTGACAGGATTAAACCGAAATACTTCGTATCGGTGTAGCTTGCCACCTTCACTCTAGTCAGTAGAAGTATCGAGAAGATGTCTTGAATCAACTCACTAGCTCTATACAATGATGATGCTCTACCCTCTTGAGTACCTGCAGCTCGGTCGTAAAACTCTGAATCTCGCCTTTGCTCTCGTGGCTTCTCCACCGCAGGAAACGTTTTCTGGCAAACTCTCGGCGGCTGAAAGGACTGAAGATCTTATCGACTGTACCCGAACCCCCTTTTCCCAGTGTTTCTTTTACCTCAAACGGAAAAGAATCCTCGCGACCGAAATGCGTATGTCTCTTGTTATCATTTTTCTCGAGATCGACAGCCTTGGTCAAAATCAAGATTTGTACCTCCAGGAACTTGGCGCGCAACGACGAGCTGAGGTTCTTTGGTACGGTGGAGGTGTTGAACGGAAACCAGATATCGCTGGTCCCTTCATCGAGTATTTTGTCAAGCTCCTGTAGTTGACCGATGATACGGAGAACCGTATAAAGCCTTGGTGCTTCGCTCCAAGTCATGCGTCCCGCTTCTCTCAAGTGTCTGGATATTTCAAGCACGTCCCAATCCGAATATCGAGATGGTGGTTTATCATTTAGTATGAAAAAATCCGAGAGCTTGGAAGGCCTCAGGGGAGGAGAAAAGGGCGTGGGACTCTCTCGCCCAGGGGAACTTCTTGACTGTGCTGCAGGCCGTAAGGATAAGGATTGTTGGAAACCTGCAAAAGACGTACGCTGTCGTTGAGTCGCATCGGCGCTGCTGACATCAGACTGTCCGGTGTTTAGATGATCAGGAGAGAAGCTGGAAGGTTTATTGGGAGTGTTTGCCATCGTATATTCCGCCGGCACGGTGGGAAAATTCCAAGTAAGAAAGCGGGGCAATTGGTTTATTATGCCGCAGCTGGGAGTACGAGGCTGAAAAGTAATGTGCCGCTTCCGGGACAATGGTACGCGGTTCTCGCCATGATTATGGTGATGGGAAGGGGAACCTGATTGGAAACAAGCTAGTTGTGCATGCATGAGGCTTACCACTTTTACCGCCTTAGACTGATTGTGAACAAGGGTGAACACCCAATAGTTTGCGCCGCTTCCTTTTGCAGCCTGATCACATACCGAGACCATCTAATCTCTACGAGTTACAGGAAAGAATCAAAATGAAGATCTAATACAGCTAAAGGAATGGAAGATGCTCCCATGGTGCCCAAAATGTCATCTCTAGGACCTGCTGCTAATGTCTCTGATGCGCCAAGTGGGATGATGCAAAGGCCCTATCTTTCGTCTTATCAGTCAAATTCCTCAACAGGAGTACCCAACGTCTATGATGCTACACTCCTTGGCATGAAAACCCATGACTTGATTGATTTGCTTGGACTGACTCAGTTCTACCAAGTTGACTTGCTCCCGCTGACATGGCAGCCCGCCCTCGAGGAGTTAGGAGATGGACGTACCTCCTACGTCAGCCAGTCACATCTCAATATTCAGATGAGTCTGGCGTTCAAACGCGCGAAACCAACACAACACGAGGATCAACAGCACTCGGACGGCGAATCTGGTATCTTCCCACGGCTTTGCACCGAGCTCTCTGTTCTGGCTCATCCGCCCTTAAGAAATCACCCGTTCATCGTCCGGCTTGAAGGATTATGCTGGGAACTCCATCTTGACACCTTCGGCGTCTTACCAGTGTTCGTCTTTGAAAAGGCACACGGTGGAAATCTGCAAGACTTCATAAGTTCAGAGCAAGGGGGAAACCTGAACTTTGTAAAGCGGAAGAAGCTTTGCGTACAAATTGCTCATGCTTTGATGACAATGCATGACTGTCGTGAGTTCCTTTTCAAATCTCGTGACCTTTGGTATATCTGTTGACCTGTGAAATGCTAGAGATAATCCACGGAGACATTAAACCGATAAATGTTCTTATGTTCAAAGAGCATGAAGCATATACAGCGAAAGTAGCCGATTTTGGCTTCTCCACAAAGATCACCAGAGATGGTCTAGTCAGTCTACCGTTCTCTATGCCTTGGTATGCCCCTGAATATCATCCGCGCAAATTTTCTTTCGCCGCCGCCCAAAGATGTGATTTCTTCTCTTTCGGTATGCTTTGTCTATGGCTTCTATTCCACCCAAGCCTTCTGCACAGATCGAAAAGCTTGCAGTCGTTGCCTGAAAATGACTCACTATTGGAGTCTCTGGTAGATGACTCTTCACTATCGGCGAAAGCTTCAAATGAATACAAATTACTTGAAAGCTTGAAAAGTGAAAAGAGGCTGCCTGTATTTGCGTATGAATTGATTGAATCAATGACGAGTCTCGAGAACCAACAAAAGTCTGATCTGAGGTTGTTCTTTGATGTAACTCTTGTAGATGATCCGCTGCAGCGAGCTGATGGTTTCCTTGACTTAATTCAGATATTGACCCAGAATGAGTAGGATTGATTGTACGAATGTCTTGATTGGTACCTGACTGTCTCGCAGTCATGAGTTTGACCCATCGGACACTTCAGAGGACACAGAGCTTCCCAGTGGTGACGCTGAGTTTCATGTGAGAAGACAGTGGTCATTGAAAGGCTCTTTGACAGATGATTGACTAGATTGCGAAACATATTAGGGAGCTGATGTCGACAGACTACAGAGTTTGGAGCAATGTCCTGAAAGGCCTGGAAAGGCATGTAGAAACTTCCAGTAACGAAGAATCCACTACGAACGCCGCTTTCCAAGTAGCTTTGTACTATGGCATTGGCACTGGCACTAGACGAAATCCAAGCAAACGCGCGCTCTGGTTAAAAAGAGGCCAAAAAGACATGATAGATCTTGAGCGGGAGAAAGAGATATTAGGACAAATTTGCTATGCAATTCCGCGTTACAGGAGCACCAAAGTGTAGTCCTGGCTCAAAGACGGCTACATCCCCTCCTTTGATTTGGCTCATGAATTTAAAAAGACTGGACCACTGGCAGTACTTATGGCGGACTACAAGAACATCGTTCAAGATCCAGAGGAAGAATTAGGCCCAGGCCATATCTTGGTCATACATCAGAAGACAGTCCTATGCGACATTTTTGAAGAAGAGGGGAGTTTTGAGGCCGCCGAAGAAGGACTGAATGAGATCCTTTTCGGGAGAAGAATGGAGTCGACGGTACAGTAGTATTTGCCTGCGCTTATTAACCGCTTGGCCAAAGCGTTGAGGGCACAGAACAAGCTGGGCTACGCAGAAGTATCCACCAGGGATCTCTTGAAGAGAGTGGAAGAGGTATATGGCGTTGAACACATGCATACACTGAAGACCCTTGCAATCTTAGCTGAGATTCTGGTGGACAAAGGCGAATATAATATGGCCGAGAAGGTTCTAGCCCGCGCGATCACTGGCTTCGAAAGGTCACCTGGTGACCAACATACCAGCACGTTGGCTACTCGGGCTCAAGTAAACCATGTGTATTTGCATTTGAGCAAAAATGAAGAGTTGGAACAAGAATGCAAATATGTATCTGAGGGCATTGAGAAAACTGTTGAGATCCAGCACAAACAGTATATATATGCCGTCGCTAACCAATCTGTCGCACTGGAGAGCCAATTCAGACTTAGTGAAGCTAGAGAGAAGGGAGAACAAGCTTTGGCGATGTCTGAAGGAAGACTTGGGTTTGAACATGATACAACGCTCGCTATCCTTGGAAATTTAGCTATAGCGCAGTGAAGCAACGCGATTACACGAATGCTGAGTCCTTGCTTTGTCGAGCCATAGCCGGGCATGACAAAATATTCGGGGAAAGCAATCGAAATTCGTTGATTCATCTTGGCCATCTAGCCATTGTCTACCAAACTCAGAAGAACTATCAAGCCGCAGAGGAGCTGCATCGGCGCGTGGTGAACGGAAGAATGAGAATACTTCTCAAAGGTCATCTTCACACGTTTCTCAGTCTTGCCAATTTGGCTGATTGCCTCCACGAATGCGGCAAATACGAAGATGCAATAGAAATGGGTTTGCAGACCTTGGAAGGATATGAGCCGATCTTAGGTAAGACTCATAGATCAACTCTGAGCATGTACGGCATTCTCGCCTCCATCTATGATGCTCAAGAGGATTACGATTCTGCAGGAATAATGTATCACCGTGTCTAAGGACGAAAATCACTGCTGGGTGCAGATCATGCGGAAACAATCAGGGACGGTGCAAAGCTAGTAGCTGCGACTAAAAGACTAGACCTGGTGGAAAAGGTGAAAGCTTTAGAAATCTGGCCCGTGGACAACTGCAAAGGCGATGATGACCAAGACCATAATGCAAGAATGAAATTACTGCGCACTATCGCTCTCGCCATACAAGGCAAAGGCGAATTCTCGGAAGCCGGAGACCTTTACAGAACGCTACTATTTGCAAACGTCAAGGCACGGGGCTCCAACCATCCCGACACGATGAAAAGCGTCAGCGATCTCGGTACACTTCTCACAAACGCGCACAAATACGCCGACGCAGAGCGCCTCCACATGGTTGCCCTGAGCAGCCGAGAGAAGACTCTAGGCGCCCGCCCGTCGGACTTGACTGTATCTAATCATGACGATCTTATCTTATTGATCCAAGCACACGCCTAATTTTTCTAGAGTGCATGGAATAGATCATTCATGGAGTATGAAATGGAGCATAAAATGGAGTATTCATGACGCACCATAGCTATAGGCGCTGTTTATGGCTCGGTAGTAGTCCGATTTAACCACTACGTTAATAATAGAAACGTTAAAAAGGGCCGAGATCCAAACAGCTACACGCCCTCGCGCAGAAGAGCGTCTTGGCGATGAACAATAACCGGAATCATATCCCTGTCTCAGTTGACTCAACCGGCGACGACGGCTTAGTTTCTCAGGCTTAGTTACTCAGACATCCCATCACGGTGCGTAAGTGCTATGAGGGTTCAACGGAGAGATCAACTGTCAATTTTCCCTCGTTGGTGTGTTTTAGCCTAATCAGACGCGCTATTTTGACAAGACGGCAAAGTTTCCATACAGCTGCGCCATCTACGGGACGTACAGTACCCCAGGGTTGGTAGCGTCCACAAGGCCAAAAGCAGTGAATGGTACGCCAGTGACGACATCCCCATTTTTGAACCCGGCAGCCCACACTCCTGATGCTTGATTAGCACCGCACGTGTTTGCCCCCATTCTAATGAATAGCGACATGTCTGCCGGTGAGAAGCAAGACCTATGAACCAGATCAGACACATGTTCGGTGGAGTGACAGCTTCTCTTCACTTACTTTCCGGGAAAACCTCCGAAGGTAGTACTTTTCGTAGACGCTACGAACGCGCAGCTACCGCTCGCGGCCCTAAATGAGCATTTCAAAGTCAATCATAGTATTTCCTTCCGAGCATCTAGTCCTCATCGGGGCTTTGGAGTAAAACGAGTACAGGCACAATAGACTCACACTTCACAGTAGGAGCCATAAACGATCTTGCCGTCGCTTGTCCCCGTGTTACCTGATTGGAGGCAGGTGGAATCAGATGTGCAGAATGATTCGGTAGTATCCGTTGCACTAAGAACTTGTCCATTGACAACGCTGTAACAGCATGTCAACTTCATTACGCTTCCAATAGTTTCCAATTCACTCACGAGCCAAGTATGTTCAAGCAATCAGACAAACGAGCCCCCCCGTCGCCACTTCCACAGGTATATGAGTTGAGGTCCTTTGGGTACACAGCCCCGGTTGCCACAGTCGGCTGCAATGCTTTTCCGCTCATAGGTGCGTGAATGGCTCCGTCTCCGTTCAACGGCCGGAACCCACCCTGATAAAACTGGATTGACGTTGTCAGTCTTGGGTCAAGGTAGGTATCTTTGACATACTTGATAAGCGTTTGGGCCGTTGACCCATCCAGCGTTCGGCCCCTCAGCCACACAGGTCTCGATGATGTTTTGCGTAGAATCCCAGCACTCTTGCCACTGATCGGCTTCCGAAGGAGTGCCTCGATACATGTACTTCAGGGCCAGTGAGGAGGCGGCGTCTATAAGTGGGGAAAGCTCTTGAACTGACCGCTTCGATACCTCCAGCCACAGACACCGATATCTCGCAATCGCCAGTCGTCTTGGTGCCCATAGACCAGGCAACGCCAGCTGGAATCCCTGCGGGCTCGTCGCATGCGTTCGTACACAGGACTTGTCTCAATGTATACAGCAGCGAATTCGGTGTGACGTTTCCAGTAGTCTCTTTCAACTCAGCTGGAACAGACGCCACAGAATTCTTCGAACATGTAAGGGAGCCCGTTGCAGTGGGGGTCGAGGAAGTTGAAGTAGAAGAAGCTGTAGACGAAGTTGTTGTTTTTTTCAATTGAGCCAAGAAAGCCTGCTGATCTGCTAGCTCTTGCAGGGAGAGAGGTGCGTAAGGAGGCGGGTCATGATTATATTGAAAACAGGGGCAGTCTTTCTTTTGGCCTTCGATGCCCTATAAGTTGATGTCAGAATAGCTACATCTCGAAAGCTGTATCCACAATGAGAACACCAGTTTTGACTTACCCCTAGGCAGGTACTGATGATTGATGCGTTGGTAGAGCCACCACAAGAAGAGTCCAAGCACTTTGGTACATCAAGGCCTGTTGGACACTCCTCTTCGTCTTCGTAGCAAGGGCAGCCTGCAGAGTCACCCTCTTGGCACCACCCATTGTTTCCGCCACAATCAGAGCACTTTTCGGTAATAGTATCTGAACAAGGTGTCTCAGGATTGGGTGTTCCCGGTGGTGGGACCGGAAATCCCGGGGGAGGTATGGGGAATGGGATGATCGGCGGCTTGGGACTACTATCTCCAGCTTTATGAACGATCAGTTTCAAGTTTTGGAAGGCGTTGGTGGAATAGCAGGAAAGCGTAATTATGCAATGAACATTGGAGGTCCTTTCAGCGCAACCAGGAACTTCGAGCAAAAAATGTAACTGATTTATCAAAAGGGTACACCAGTAGCAACTCACCTGGGTCGCATACACAGTTCAAATACTGATATCCCGTGTACTGCGCTATGCCTCTGCACTTGCCAGGACCAGCCTCTCCACCACATCTGTTGCAGGCGAGGCTTTCTCCATCAGGACAACAAGCGCAGAATCGGTACAGACCACCACCGATGTCGGTCCTATCATCGCAAATGCCTTCGTGGCGAGTATCTCCGCCGCAGGCATCGGCACTACACATTTTTGTATCCATGCCTTGATCTTCAGGGCACACATTATATCCGTCGTTCCCAGGAAAGTCGCCTCCATTCGTAGAGCAGGAGCAGCCTTGATAGGCTACGCTCGTGGAGCCGGTGCCTTGGCATATGCCTCCACCGGCGTCACCGCCACACGCTGAGCAAGCAACTGTCACACTTGAGTCACAACAACCGCATAGGGGGAAGCCTTCGAGACTCGATCAGTAGGAGCCTATTAGCTGGAGAAAATGAGACAGACCATTGCTGTCCTGAATGTTGCACAAGCCAGATGCAGGCACATCTAAACAAGCCGTATCAGAGCACTGTAATGGTGTAAGACCAATATTTTGTCTGCAAGGTCCGTCGGCTGGAGGAAAGGTCAATTGTTGTCTGGGGAGAAGCGTCGCATGGGTGATGGAGATTCGCAGCCTCGCATGGAGCAAAACAAAAAGAGTAGTTGACCTGAGATAAGTGAACATCATGGTAGCGTGCGTCACATAAGATGGAGGGACCAAACGCAGGACGAAGAGGACGCTGCGAGTAAAGAATTATCACACAGGGCGATTTGGAGCAGCATGAATCAGCTGCAATCAAGTACATGGCCATGTGGTGATGCATGAGCTTGAGAGGCTATCATTTCCCCAAAGACTCTAGTTCCATGCAAGCTACCTTTATTTAACAGCAGTCCAATCAGCCTCGCGCTTCTGCCTACCAACACAGGTGACCTCAGGGAGAAGCCGGCAGAGCCCGCCCTTTTGTATATATCAAGTTGGGCTGGGATCATGCAATAAATCCACTCATTGAGATCAGGCGCTCGCCCATCAAACTAATCAATAGCAATGCCTTGAATTGCGCAATTTGAACCAGAGAGCAGGTCGTGCTTACCATTTTCCAGGAGCAGACGCGTGTATGGTATACTTGCGCGCCCTTGTCTGCCAATAGCTTAGGTGTGATCGCTCTCGGAAACTTGAAGTCTACCTACAACAATGCTTCCCATCTTTGTGATTCTTATGACATTCTTTCCCATATTCTCCTCTGCCGGAAATCTTGCTGCTCGCTCCATATGGTTTGATGATGCTAGCTGCACGCAGAGAGTGCGGGAGAATGTCTGGGCTGAAGTGAAACAAATGTTGACGTTAGGTGGCTTGAGCCTCCCCACCCAAGATGGCGATACTCAGCGGTTTTTTGCCTATTTATTTAAAAGCACTGACACCAAGAAGCAACAATTCATCTTTGGTATATCTATTGCGAGAGAAGCCTCCTCATAGCGCGCTGACACGAGATAGATAGCTCGGCCTCCATTGCAACAAATACGGTTAACGATAGAACCTCCGCAAATGTTCGTATATACTGTGATGGGGATAGAAGATGGCAGCCGGCTACAAAAGAGCAGGTACCTGGAAATGAAGACAGACCCCAAAATCAAAAAGCTTGGTACGATGTGGGGAACGAGATGGTGTACGATGTTGAGGGTAGCAGGCCAAATTGCATGCAAGGAGGTTTGAGCGGTGCACAAGCCCAGACATACTCCAACAGCCGGGGGAGTTCGGGCGTGTTCACAATTACACTGTGTGATGCAGCACTGGGACAAGCTGAGCTCGCACTCTCCGATTCAGCAGGGACGGATCGCGCCAATGGGGGCGGTGTCAGTCTCGATCAGTATGCTTTGCTCAGCACCACCATCTTGCACGAGGTAAGTCACCACAATGGCTAGACATTCCGGAGAATCTGCTCTACCTGCTTATGACTGACATGGTGCAGATTGCTCACACTCTAGAGAATCCAAAATCCCGGACGGACAGATGTACGTGCAGAAAGGCCATTTACTATATTTGACAGCGCCCCTGGCACTGCTTGCCGCTAATTTTCGCGCGTTATAGGGATTGACGTCGGTGGAAAAGGCGGGTACAGATGGGCCGGAGTGTACGGGATGACCGCTACCTCGGCGCTAGGAAATGCAGAGAGTTTCGCATACTTTGGTATGAGTCCTCATTCCGATTCGTGCCCTCGACTGATTTGTCTCAGGCCTAGGCGCTCTCGTTCAGTCAATGGGCTACTCCATCGGCAGTGATGGTATCATATATCCCAAAGGCCAGATCCCGCAGTCGATCGCGGAGTTGATAGTCAACGGTTTTCAATAAGGCAACGGTCTGAAAAGAAGGGTCGGCTTTCGGCAGCTGAATATGAAGGAATCTCAAGACTATCTACACGGTTCTATTCGGCTTGCGAGGGGACTTTCAATATATATACGCGTTGTTGGGAACTCTATCAAGAGTGTGCGATCAAGAGAACAATTTTGTGCTGCGATATATTGAACTTGGAAGTCACCAAAGTTGTCACAAAGTTCTAGAAAATCTCTATACACTTTTCGCAGCCTTCTCCAGTGTGTCCAGGATTCTGGCTTTGTACACTTGGTGCTTTTGGAGTTCATCCAATCCTTCAGTCAATTCCCGGAATCTTAGGCACGTGTCGATAGCATCTGCAAAACTCTGGCCTACTCTATGAGGGAGCTCTCTCTTCGCCCGCTCCAGTAGCTCTTTACGCATGAATTCCGGGTCGAGCTTCTCGGGTTTCACCTCATCGAATTGTGCTATCAGCTTCCAGTACGCAATCTCGAGAAGCACTATACCCTAAGCAGCTACCATTAGCCGCAGAGGAGATGGAAAGAAGGAGGTGCACATACTAAAGCATAGACGTCGTGGTATTTCTCAAACTTGATCACAGGTCTTCCCCACCTCTCAGGGTGTCGATAAGCGTTGTTCTTCCACTCGGGTCTCAACTCAGAGTCGGCATCCTCAGGCCTAGAGCATTCAAACCCAAACAGCCAGGGTTGCGCAAATTCGATCCCTTCAAACATCACTCTGTTGCGCTCTCGTCCTTCGTCCATTTTCCTTGAGTCCTTGTGCAGAAAATGGATATTCCCACTCTTCAATTCCTTGTGGACCCAGCCCACCCGGTGAAGATTTTTCAGAGCAGTGGCAAGAGCGTAAGCAAGCTGGATACGAAGGCCAAGGGGTACACGCTTTGTCAGTCTCGATCCGTACACATCGCACAACGCAATTGGTGGGTCCTCCATGGCATGAGCTTCTGCCAAAGCATAGACCACACTTAATCTTGTTGCGTGCGGCTCTCGAAAATAACCAACGCAAGGCAAGATGTGAAAGCTTGTCCGCTTTGGGAGGGATAACTGGGTGACCATTCTTGTGATTTGACTAATCGTATTTGGAGGCGGCTCGGACGATCCTGCCTCAATAGTTGTATACTTGAAGCTCTCAACCACGACTGACTTCCCATCAATCTTTCCATATCTGAAGCGCTTTGGACCCGGTCGATGATTTGAAACGAGTTCGATGGTGTTTCTAGGGATCTCTGGCTTGTCCGGTATCCGAGAATTATCGAGTAAATACTGCCTGAGTGTGATGGCATCTTCTGCTCCGACGAGTTTACTCACTTCATCCTCAGCCGCGGCATTCAAGTCGATCTCTGGGTCGAGCAATATTCTGCTTTCGATACTATCGCAAACCTCTTCTACTGAGTTCTGCATGTCGTTCACGACGCTTTCGGCGAAAATAAGCCTGGACGCGTCATTAGGAGGATTTGGACTGGCGCTGGCTTCGCTTGCAAAAGCTGTGCTGCTTGTTACAACATGCGATAGGCCCCAGAGTACTTTCAGGATCTCTGACTGTGCTGACGGCGGCAATCTGCCTAGTACTGAGCCTGGAAACAGCTCCGCTTGGTTCTTGAAACCTTCCAATCTTCTTGCTTTCAGCACGAGACCTTCAATATTAACACCTTTTATGGCCTTTGGAGGGAAGCTTTTGATCCAATTGGCAATTTCCAATCCAGATGGGTCGTCTTCCAAGGAGACCTTCAAGAACATAAATGATGAAACCGGCTTTGACTTCATGGTAAACCCCTCAGCTATAAGAGGCTTTAGGATAATGCTAGGCTGATCATATTTTGATAGATCAAAGTGTACGGGGTTAACTAAGGTGTATTAGCATCGCAGCACTCGTTAGTAACTGAAATCCTAAAGCCTACCCACAAGGCCTAATTCTAACCTGTCGGAAAATAGATGATTATGAAGCCATTTGATACTTATCTCTTTCCCCGACTTCAAACGCTTTTGCACTTGGCGAATAAGTACCGAGGTGAAAGAAAACCGCCCAGGAGCTGGCACTCTTGAATCCGAGCCACAAGCGGCAAGTATCTCCATCTTGCCTTCTGTCTCACCTTGTGTTCTGAGTGCGGCACGACAACAGTCTAAAATGACAAGCACGTCACCCTTCGCTAGGCATAAGGATCTTTGGAGCATGAACCAATCCAGTGTCGGGCCGCCATCCTCCTTCCTACGTCGAAGGTCAGAATGTAAACTGCTATAGACAAAGGGATTTTCTCACGCTCTCCACTCGCTATACCCCGATACAGAGTCCTTGCCAACATCATCCGCATGTCCAGCATAATAGACTATGATTAGGCTTCGTCTTTGAAGAGCATGTAGCTTTATGAAGGATGCAAGCTCTAGATTGAGTGAAGCACCTGAATTTTCGCTCGGAATAGCGTACGTATGTGCTTTGTATCTAAATTGCTCTGTCAGAAGAGCCTGGAACTTCTTGACTTCGGGTAGGACAGCAAGATCATCGTCCTCCCAGTGAAGTAACAATGCATTTACTTGATCGTAGTCATTATTTGCCCAATGACCGCGAATGACACTATCGAAATCTTCAACGATCGCCTTCTCTTCTGACATCGCGATGGTGAGCGAATGTCTGAAAACGTCGAGATAGATGTGCGGGTTGTGCCGCTGGGCCAAAGGGTTAATTAGCGATATAGTACGGAGTAGGATTAGTACAATTATTGGAAAGCTTGCTTTCTCTTATATAGGTAAGGTGGTGACCTTGGTGACCTCGTAATCTACTTCTGTGAGATATAAGATAAGCCAGTCCACGCCTAGGTCCAGCATGGCCACAGCCATAGTAAATTAGTCTACTCGCAATTGCGCATACTACCTAAACTCCGAGAGAGTTACTCCCCGCTTTATTCTTCATTATCGCTGAACGAGAATAAACCAATGGGCAATGGTCACGTTCACCTAAACCCCTGTCAGGTCCATTAGATTGGCAGTAGGATGTCCCGAAATGAGGCAGATTTAGAGTTTGCTCTCGCCAAAACGCCAGCAAATCAGTCTCAAGCAGTGCATCCTTGAGACCGAATGATCTTATAAAAAGGGAGATCCACAAGACCGCAGTCAAGACAAACAAGGCAAGAGCTATCATACGAGGGATCGCTGGTAACAGTGTATAGATGGGAATCGTCTATCAACACAATATCGAGTAGATAGATAGCCTTCACGGTTCTTTAATAACGCTCGTTCGGTGCATCAATGCGTGAAACATCCTTCAGAGACTAGTAACAATCTCAGGGCTTGATTGCATATGCAGGTCCACCAAATTTGGTGTAAGGAGCCGAACGGAATATATCCCATTGGGGCGCTAGATATGCAGGTGTCTACGCCCCGTTTGAGTACAGAGTCGGACCCGTGAGTATAATTTCGTAAGTTTCCCCCAGCCTATTAAATAATTCACTTGAAATATCTGAAACTTCGATAGGAGCTCACCGTACGAGAAAAATGTCGAAATCCTCAGATGATCGAGGGCGAACGAACCCACCAGGCAATGATGAGAGTAGTGAGAGTGAAGATGATCAGCAGGCTAGCAAAACCACGAGACAAAACGAGAACACAAGCTAAGGATCACGCAGTATAATCTCGCTGGCTTCTCGAACTCAGCTTCAGGTGCCTTTCGATCAAAGATCTTCAAGTACAATTCTCAAACCGAAGTATGCAATCCGCTCTTCGGTGCCCTGTTGGACTTTCAATGACTCTCTGACGGCGCAGTTTCCCACCGCTCCATTATACGAAGTAAACGAAGAGGTATTCATCCAGGTTGTTGGTCAGTCCCAACCAGCAGGACCGTACCAGGTCATCGCCATTCTTGCAAATCGGCACTACAAATTGAGGCGAAAGGACAATGGACAAGAACATCCACAACCAGTCAAGGAAGACGATTTAGTTATTCGTGTTCCTGAATTTCCATAAAATTTGGCTGGTAGGGGGGACGGAATACTCACCTTCTCATGAGTCCTGTGCGGGGTCCGGCAGCAGCCGGGAGGGGCACTACCTTAGAATGCAAACCCTTCCTATCTGTACCTTACCTTCCAACCGAGGAACACACTTTTCTTCATTAGCGCTTGAGGCATAGTAGTGCTTCAGGTAGACATGCAATTTACCCGTCGTCATTCGCGTAAGCTCGACTTTGGTGAAATGTTGTTGTCGTACTTTGTTCCATCGTGGATTAATTTGCTCTAGCGAAGGTTCCCACCCAAGACCACACGCGTCATTTCACTCGGCATACTCCCACGAGTGAGCTTCTCCGCATCTTTTTAAAACATCAATAGATACTAGCTTTCACAGTTGAGAGCTTCAGACCAGGTTATCCGAGGCTCAGCGCATTGTTGCACAGCGATAATCAATTTGTTCTGTTCAGGAGATTCGGACATCTGCATACACGTATCTTGCTGCACAAGCAGGATGCCTTGACCGAGCTAGAGCAGCGACTTACCGATCTGGACACTAACGATGCAAATCAATTTTTTTTGCATTCAAGGCGTTCTGACAGAAATGCTGCAAGGCTGTCTCTCTTAGATGAGATAGATGTCAAGCTGAAGGACTATGGTAAGGTCGCTCATAGCCGAAGTGAGCAGTTTAACCCTCGACACCGCAGATGGTATGCTGCAAGCCTATCTTCAGCAGGTTGAACGACCACGACCAGAGCAACGTGACATCGAGAGCGTAACACATTGGCTCGACGGCAATAAGCCGTTGGTTGCAGACGAATCGACATTCCTCAATAATTGGGATGACCTGGTAGCGCCGGCAGTGCCTACTACGCGCAGTGGGATTGAAACATTTGTTGGCAGTTGCGCGGCAACGCTTCACAATCGTCAATATTGCAGAGTAAAGCCGTCGTCATTTCCCACAACATAGGCAGCTCAGCTAACACACATTCATATGTAGCTTTTTACGAAAAGTGTCGGACCCCCCTCCAGTCGTTATATCTACCTAGGCCCCTTTCTTCTGACATAGTAGCAGGAGGATAGAAAAAAATCCACTGACAAGAACGTCATACACATTACAGCAAACCGGATAGTATGGATAACTCGCTTATTGATATGTCTAGCATCAGTCACACTTCTATTCATTCCAATTGTCCTATTGTACAATCTAAAGTCAACGACCACTAGGTTGGGAGTGGTTGCTCTGTGCGCTGCACTGTTCGCCGTGTTCGTATCTTCCCTGAGTCAAGTCCGGCTCGTAGAGGTCTTTGCAGCAACGTCAGCGTGAGTTCCCAAGTCTACTGTAGATCATTTTGCTATTGATCTAACTTCTTCTGGGGACACAGATTTTGCGCCCTACTGTTGAGCTTCATTGGAAATTTTCCTAAGCATTGACGGACAGATTCTCAGTATGGTGCGGCAAGATGCTATCAGCCGGTAGAGTAGCAATCACTAA
Organism: Usnea hakonensis; assembly: GCA_013423325.1. Lineage (NCBI taxonomy): Eukaryota > Fungi > Ascomycota > Lecanoromycetes > Lecanorales > Parmeliaceae > Usnea > Usnea hakonensis. The sequence goes on from BLJB01000126.1 coordinate 108,686, forward strand.
AGAAGCCATGCAAAATCTAGTAATCACTCTCCAGAATTCTTTTGATCTCCTTCAAAATTTCGGTAAAAGCGCTCACAGCTTGTTGTCCTCTTTTCTTAATGCGTTGATGGTCCTTTCCAAGACCACGACACTCGATCTGTTTCAGCAATTCCTCAACCTTGTCTAAAGCTGTTCTCCCCTGACAGGGCCCTCGAGAGGTATCGCGCAGATCCCTGTTTGCTCCGAAAAACAGAAGAGCCTCTACTGCGTCAACATCTCCAAAATATGCGGCTTTGTGGAGAGCTGTCCATCCACATTGACCAAAGCCAACAGCATTGAGGATGGCAGATTGTTGGAGCCTAGGATGTGTATTCACCAAGTGTCTTAAAATGGTGTCAGCCGAACCGGCTCCAGCAGAGGCAAGATGCAATATCGAGCCATTGCAGAGACCATCCCCAGACGGAAAGTGAGCCTCTGCTCCCCGGCCCAGCAGAACATCGGCCACTTCAATTTTACGCCGTAAGACGGCTATTTGGAGAGCAGTCATGCCACTGGAATCAAGAATCTCCATGTCGTCATGCTTGGGAGCCAGTACAGGGATGATATCCACTGATCCAAAAAGAGCAGCAAAGTGTAGTGCAGTCTCACCTTTTGAGGTCCTTGTGCTGATATCGAATGCTGGGACTCGAGTCAGGATTTCAGCCATGGTAGCGCTTCCTCCGATGGCAGCGTAATGGATTGCGGCCTTGCCATGTGCATCCTTTGCATTTATATCTGCTACACGGCTCGCGACCAGATCTAGACTTGACACATTGTATCTCCGAGCAATAGAATTGCGCGCAGCGAGAATTGCTGCGTTTGACCCATCGTCCACCGTCAATTTGGTTGCCTTTGCTCCAGCGGTGAGAAGCTCCTCGATAATGTACGCTTCACAGTCCGGATCCCTCAAAGCCACCATAAGAGGATCGTAGCTATTTGAGTCCGCTTCCAGTATGTTACTACCTTGATGCACCAGAACCTCCATTACCTCTTTCAGAGCGCTCCTATAATTTCTGCCGTGAATGACATACCTCGAGAATGGAGTGCAGGCTAATCCAATACATTGAAAAGCAGAATGAATCTCTTCGAAAGCGCCGCCAGAAATCTCTGCGCCGAGCTCTACCAGCAATTGAGCAATCTCTGGTAGATGGAATTCAACGGCAATATCAAGAGGACTGAGATTGGGAAGACGCGGTCGCGGCACATCTGAGCTAAAGACCTTGTGTCCGCTCCAACGGAAATTTACGTCGGCACCATATCTGGCAAGGAGCTGTACAAGCCTCGGACTTCGCGCACGGACTGCCCAATGTAATGGAGTCCCAAAAAATTCAACACAGTGCTCTGGAAAGTAGAGAATCCCAGGACCTGCAGTGGGCACATAATTTAAAAGGTCTTTGCAAGGACCATCCCCGTCCCCGGAAATCCCTAGCACGAGAGCCGAGCCCACGTCCTCGGCATGCTGGTCGTCGATCATTACCAGCCAGTGTAACGGGCTCGGCATCTCAAGGTCGGGCACAAAGCGTTTACAGTAATGGCAAATGTGTATAGCAGTTGCTGCGTCACCCATTTGACAAGCGGTGCACAGCGCCTTCGAAAGCTCTGCCTCGCTATACTGTTGCGTGACTTTAGCATGACTAATCACAGTATGATCTCTGGTCGAGACAATGCTTGAAAGCGATGAGTTCTTAGGCGAAAGATCTTCGAGCAGCGACCGAGGAGAGCTTTGTCTCGTCCGAGCGCGTTGATATTGCCAGATCCTTTTTGCAAAATAGCCAATACCATCCTGACAATCGACCAAGGCCTCATCAATCTCGCTTTCAAAGGTAAAATCACCATTCAAATCATCAGCTTCAGATCCCAAAGCGTAAATGAGACGCCTGTAGAGAGCCTTGGTGATTGGATGTGAAGAAAGACTTAAAGTAAGGAAATGAAACATGTTTTTCAGGCTCGGCTGAACCCCAAAACCAATGTGATGGCACAATGCAAGCTGCAAGCACGCTTCGGGGTACTCAGCCTGATCTGAATGGAGGCCAGCACTTGCAGTCTCCTGCAGGCGTTCGAACATACTTTGCTGTACTTCCCAAGGCGGATCTTGCACATTTCCCATCTACCGGAGACATCAGTCAAGCTAATAGATTGAGGAGTAGCATGGGGCGCGCAATCTACCTTGAAAAGATCAAACTTTTCGGGACGAAAAGGCGACGGCGCCATCGATGGCGGTCTGGTGGGAACGGAAGTTCCCCATGAACGAAGATCGCCGTTCTTCTTGGCAGAGTCCAAGCCGTAATCTATGGGTTCCGTACGTTGGACGGGGATACCATTACACGATGTAGAAACAAGCTTGTAGCCGGTAAAGGCTTGAGGATCGCTATCAGCTTGCTTACGCGTCATTGAATCGGTCATGGAGCTTGATGACGACGGATGAGTCTTCACTGATGGATAAGCAGGTTGCGGCCGCTGCGTACTTTTCATGTCAGTCAGATAGAGTGTAGTATGGCCTTGGGTGCCTACTGTTCCCCCCCAGCTAAAGCTTCAATGATCTCGCCTATGTCAGATCTTTCCTGGGCCTCTTTTCTTAACGACAGATCAAATGTCTTTAACATTGCTATATGCATTGCACTGCCCTGCTTCTGTCCCTCAAACACGTGCTCACAGAAGATTTTGGCACGTTTCAAAATGCCATCGTTCTCATTGTTATGAATTCTCCACAAGGCATCAAGCTTAGTTTCTCGAGGCTCGAGCCACCCTTCCTCGATGTACTCATGACCATTCTTCAAGATCTCCCAAACGGTGAGACCAAATGAATATACGTCTGCTTGGTAAAATTGCTTATAAGTAAACTTCATTTCTCTATTAAAGGGCGCCCTCCCTTCTTGTTCAGGGGCTCTGTACATAACAGTACCGCCGTAAGTGCTGATTGGATCCGATTCAAGCTCGAAGATCGATGACCCAAAGTCAGAAACCTTTGCCATCTGCGGTCGAGCTACCTCTCTTGTATCGAAAACGAGGATGTTGCCGGGCTTCATGTCTCCGTGGACAATTTTGCTTTCATGTAGAGCTTTCAAGCCCGCAGCGACATCCAAAGCCAACTCGCGGCGTTCATACAGGCTCGCTTTGATTCGACCCAAATATTCCGTCAAAGTGCCATGATCTGACCATTCGACTACGAGATATGGATGTCTACCATAGATACCATTCGTCCAGCCGTATGCGAGTAGTGGTAAAATGTTATCATGTTCTTTAAGGCCTGCATGCGTCAAGACTCGAAGCTCGCGGTGCACGCTATCGTAGTGACGTCGCATTTGGCTTTCATCGCGCTCAGCCACAACCATATGCTTGACAGCCACGTAGTAAGGCGTCCAGTCTTTCTCGTCTGGTCTCGTATATAGCTCCCTGTTGACCTCAAAAGTGCTGCCTTTTCCACTTGCCTTGTCGAAAGCCAAACTTTCTGGCAATATCAATGGTAGGCGATTTCCAGCGGCTGCAAGTATGGAATCAAGATTACTCGGATGTGCATGTATTTGATTGGTTTCAGAAGAATCTATTCCACCATCTTGAGATGTCTTGGACCAGACTGAAGAAGACATCTTGTAGCTTTATCAATCTTTTCTCGACGCAACACAACGCACGGAGGTTGGCATATTTCAGAGCAGAAGGTTGCTAAGACCGGACCACTCGTAGGGCTGAGATCGGCTGTGGGAAAAGGCAAAAAGAAGTGCTGGGCTACTCATTCTGTTCGGGCAAAGAGTCCCTCAGAAACAGGACGTTTGAGAGATATTCGCCCGTAACGGCTGCAATAGCATTCTATTCTCTAGTAGTGGTCATCGCTTACAAAGGCATACACAGCATTGGTACATTGGGTCATCTTCCTCCACCCTCCTCATCCCCGCCTCCGTCTCCTTCCTCCTCCAGTCCCTCAAAACCCATCATCTTCTCCTCCTCAGTCTCCGTCTCCTCGTCTACCTATCGCCCTCCTAGACCTCGTATCCTTCGAATTGTACCCTTTGCCCACGGAATGAAAAGCACAGCGTCGAGTCGAACCACTCCCTAGCCCCCAGAAAAAAATAAAAAAAAAAAAGTAAAGAAAGAAGCTCCTACTAGACGAATATCATCAGCATACTTTAGCATGGTTTGACCAGCGCTAGGTAAAATACATAGCCCAAGCACACTGATCAGCATTCATCTTCCCTACAAAAACCCGCGAGGGAGGTGTATAATTGTACTCGTACGAGTACCGCATTCCCCTGTGAAAGGGCGGAGTGTAGCTGTGCTTCTAACGACGATGAAGTCGTTTACTACTGTGATTACTTTTGAGATAATTGCATAGAGGCTCGCCTTTCAGCTTAGAGGCTCGAAGTGACAAGGCGAACGTGAGCCCCTTTGGCTTCTTGAGTCATCATGTTTAGATTTGAATAGCATCGCACTGGGTATAATACTCCGCTTGCAAACAAAGCCACCAAACCCAACCCATGCTCTTCGTGACTACCGTGTTTTAAAGAAGTGCGCTCCGACGCCAATGCTCAGATGAATAATGTTTTTATTAAGCCCTGGCCGCAAGTTTCCCTGGTTGAAAAGGAAAATTTTGACTTAATAATGAAATGAAAAGTTGGCCAATCGACGCTCAGGCCTGCATGTTCTCTAACGAATCATCCGCGGGCAACTCGCCCTCAAAGTTCTCAATCCCGGCGTATCTTGGCGGACTCGAGGGGACGTCTTCGTACGTGGGCGGCATTTCTTCATCCCAGCTGATGCCCATCCCCGCTCTCTGGGTGACGATGACCTTGAATTGCATTCGGAGCACCCTCGCCGAACCAGTTGGCGTAGCATTCTTACCACTCTTGCTAAAAGTCTGCTCTTCCGCGACAATGATTTCGAGAATGAGGTTGTGGCTCACCGTGAGACCGGTCGGAGAGTCGACATCGCAAACGGGGTTGCTGTTGGGTTTAATGGCGGCCATGAATTCCAGGGTAACCTCGCCACCTGGAGTATCGAAGTCCGACTTCCACCCGTCCTTGAGATCCTCGCCGCCAATTGAGCGCGTATCCTCATGCAGTATCCCCTTGCCTTCGCCACCCACTTTGTTCTGATGCTTGGGACAAGCGGGGCTGATGATCTTGCTGTTTTCTTCTATCTTCCAATTCATACGTCTGATACGCCAGCGCCTCTGTATGTTTTTCAAGCTAACGTCGATGAGACCGGTCATACTCATCTGGACGGGAAACTCGCCAATTGGGTGGATTATGCTGGATATGTCCACTTTCACATTGAGATTGGTGGGAGGGAAGACGCGAATGGAGGTCTTGTCGATACCTGGAAGCGAGCGCTGGACTGTGAGGGTGCGTGAAACGGTGATGGTGTCGGACATGGCGCAGGTAGCACTGCCCTCCAGAACGTAATCTATATGTCCGAGTTCGCCGTGGGAGGTGGCGGGCAGGTGACCTGGCAGCAGATAGGAGAAGGGAAAGGTGTGGATGCCCGTTTTGTAGTGAGTGGGCTCGGAAAGGAAGGTCCAGGTGAAGATCTCGGTGTCTTTGACCTGACATTTGAGACAGTCTTTGGTGATGGGCCTCTTGTTGGTGACTCGTGCGACGAGAATCATGTGAAAATTGTGAAGCTCGATCTCGGGGTCGTTGACAGTGAGGAGTAATTGGCCGGAGAGGAGGGCGCCGGTTGATTGGGTTGGGTTACCGTAGAAGATGAGTGGCGGGGACTCCATTTCAACGGCCAACTTTGCAGGCTTTGTTGGTGCGAGCTTCGGACTGTTCTTGGGGCTGCCTTTGGCTGGAGGATTGGAGCCCTTGCTTCCCGAGACGATGCTGTGACGCTTCTCTTTGTGGAAAAAGTCCATGACGGCTGTAGCTGGTTTTCGCTCGGTGCTTTGTCTGGGTTCTCGTGGTTCTATAGGATCAGAAAGCTCATGAGAGGTGACTTTGACGGCCTTTGATGTTTTGGTGGCCTTGATGGAAGTACGAATGCCGGTTGGCATGGGCATTTTTGATTTTGTTGGCGGCGGGACCAAGGGCGGGAGAGAGGCTAGAAGAAAGTGAGAGGGGGGGAAAGAAGGGGTGCAGGTGCAGGTGCAGGTGCAGCAAACAGTGAGATTTGAAAGAAGAAGGAACAAAGGGCCAAGCCATGTGGCCAGTCGATTGGATATATAATGACATGATGAAAGAGAAGGTTTCGCAAATACGATATTCACGTGGTCAAGGGAGTGGTTTGGTCATATTCTTATTATTTCGTGTTTCCAGTCATACAAGTTTTTTATATTTTGAAGTGGTAATGCTCGAGTAAGAGAAACTCGAGTTGCCGAGTCGCCGACATGCCGATGACCACTCAGAAAATAGCATCAATATCTGTTACAGCGTTTCTACTCTCTCTCACCCTCTACAACTACTCATGGTTGTCTTGGTGCGCTTTGACAGTATTAAAGTGTGTAGCTGAGAGAGAGAGAGGACCTTGTCGACCAATCAGATACCACCCTACCATTATTGTGTCAAGACTTGTTGGGTTTTGATTGTATTTGCGGAGTACCCTCCGGTAAGTGCATGTCATGCAGCTCATGCGATTCGCTGGGAAGGAGAAGCCGAGAAGCCCTTACGTAAAATCTGGGGAAAAGGTTAAAAACGCCATTTATCCTACAACGGACTAGACCATTTCCGTCAAGTTCATTCTCCATCCTTCATTCATCGCCGATTTCCCCCCCAACGCCATTCAAAATCTCCTTCCTCATTTCTTGCTATTTTTGCTGAGAAGGCGACTTAATGTACTATCAAAAATCTTATGTTCGCATCAGACCTTCGCCGCCGTTGATGCTAATAACGCTGATGATTCGGAGTACGCCGATGAAATATTTGGTAGGAGCCTCTCCAACCATTGCTGCCTCGGGTCTCCTCTCTTGTAGAATAGCGGAGATACACACTCCATAATTGACGGGTACACCCTTATTAACCGGTCACCGCTCAACCATGGCCAAGCATCCGTCAAATTCCACTTACGTAGTATGTGCTTTCTTGCGAAGCAAGGCTCGTCTCGGACTCTCAACTTCGTCATCCCAAACTCTATGTTTCCCTAACTGCCAGCGAGTCCGCTTGGGCTCTGATATAGAAGTGTTCCGAAGTATTGCCATACTCCTAGCTGCAGGAAAGTCCAGCCCACAGGGTAGTCTGACTTGACATTTGTGTAGCCACGATGTCCACACCGAACTTAGAAAGAGTGGGTCTGAGAGCAAATTTACCCATCATATTCGTCGACCTCGTCTTCTGTGCATTAGAACATACTATACCCTTTCCACCACCCCCATCCGGCCACCATACTCAGACACCCAACAGCCCACTCCCACCTCATCTCCACAATTGCCCACACCCACAGGGTTCCTAGTGGCGGTGCTTTCTTCATGACAGCCATGTACGGATCTTCATTACTTGCGTGAACAAGCCAAGCACCAGCTGCTATACTCATTGACGCAAACAGCATCTGCGTGAGCAGATGAGACGATCGTGGATGTAGTATGGCCACTAGTACTAGAATAAGTGCCGTTGTAGGAGACTTGAACGTGCTGGTGTAGAAGATGGAGGTGAGAGACGGTGGTGTTGTCGCGTATTGATGATGTACAAGGATTGTAAGGGTGAAGTGGAGCATGGTCAGGGTTGCCGCGTAGAGGAAGACATCGAGGTAAGGCGTCTTCACATCGGGAGAGTCTGAAACAGATTCTACGGCCGAGAGACTGCCATCTGGATTGATTTTCGTCGTTGTTATTGAATGAGGAGGGTTCTGAGAAGATGTACTAAGCAATTGACGCTCCGAGGCGATGTCGAGGAGAGTCTTGTGGTTTGAAGTGTCGCGAGACGGGTGATGCATAGGAACATCATTTTTGGTAGCTGGATTGGCTCGAGCTTGAGCGCGACGCTCTTTGCGATTACTCATATATGAGATTTGAAGATGGATGACAGGCAGATCGGCAATGGATGGAAGATATAAGCTCGGTTTTAACCTTCGGAGATATTCTTTGGCATCGACCGCATCAAATACAGGTACATTCACTCGTCCCGGATAGCTTCTAAATCTAAAAATGACGGCGAATCCATAATGTGCCAACCCTCATTGCAATGAGCAGAGCATGGAGCTCTACCTCGCCCTCGCCATCCCCATAATCCTGACAACAGCATGGTTGTATACCGCGCAGATCACGCGGAGTTCTCTCCCCACCCCTCGCAACAAACGCATCTGCCTTCTTATCGCCCATCCTGACGACGAAGCAATGTTCTTCTCTCCTACACTGCTCGCCCTAACGGCTCCGGAAATGGGCAATCATCTCAAAATCCTCTGTCTGAGCAGTGGTTCGTTCGCCCACATGATTACTTTCTCTCAAGCCCATATCTATTACTAATTCGATCCGCAAACAGGAAATGCTGATGGCCTCGGCGAGATCCGCAAGCAAGAGCTCGCTGCGTCGGGCACAATGCTCGGTCTGCGTTCCGCCTCCGATGTCCTCGTTATCGAAGATTCAAAGTTCCCGGACAGCATGACAACCACTTGGCCCGCAGATAGAATCGCCCACATATTATCTTCTGCTTTCAGTCCGGCTGCCAATTCTACAAAGAAAAACTTCTCACCCGATGAGCTCACTTCTACCATTGACACCCTGATTACGTTCGACCCCCGAGGAATATCATCACACCCGAACCACATCTCTCTGTACCACGGCGCGCGGCACTGGCTATCCGCGCTCATGGTGGGGAAATCAGGTTGGAAGTGTCCGGTCGAATTGTACACGCTGACAACTACCAACCTCTTGCGAAAATATATTGGCGCCTTCGATGCGCCTGTGACGATGATAATGGGGGGTTGGAGAGCGGCGGGAATGGCGCGGAGAAAGAGAAGGGAGGAGCCACCTAGTTTGTTGTTTGTGAGCAATTTTGGGCAGTGGAGGAGAGGACAGAATGCAATGGTGAAGGCACACAAGAGTCAGATGAGGTGGTTTCGGTGGGGATGGATAGGGATTGGGAGGTATATGGTTGTCAATGATTTGAAGAGGGAGATTATCAGATAATTGGGAATTGAAAGATTATTTTCGGACGACTCAGAGCTGCAACTGTGCTGCTCGCTATGTGATATGAGCATCGCAAACTGAGTATTCTATCATAACAGGCTGTAAGTCAAAAGAGTACCAATCATCCATACACACGCCCTAAATCACAACAGCTCCTCTCCAGCAACGATACCCCTCTCCCCCTACCCCTCACAAAGCCCAACAGTAGCAACCACAATGCCTCAATAACAAAACCCAACGCATCAAAATATTTCACAAGAACGCCCGTGATACTCTAGAGTCTACCGGAAGGCGTTCCCACAGGCTCGCTTGAACATATCATAAGGTACGTCAGTTCCTCCGGTGATACTGGAACCATATTCTGTAGTAGAAATTGCTAGATTGCGAAAGAAAAGGAGAGGAAGGGGAAAGAAAGGGAGGGGGAGGAGAGGGTATATTTGTTCGTCTGCGGATTCTTTGCGGTTGGGAGGATTGATGTTGAGGAACTTGACCTAGCTATAAAATCCACCTCCTCTGCTCCGATCAGACAATCGCCCTTCAACATACCATCCCCTCCAGCTCAGATTCATGAACTATGACCGGGAGAAGCCAGCAAGCCCATCTCTCATAATCTTTCACCCACCTTCCTCAACCCAACATACCCATCCCAACGCCAACAACAACACCCTCTATCTCCCCTCCCCCTCCTCTCCCCATCCCCTCCCCATCACATCAAATCATTCCCCTCACTCCCCCCTGTTCCTACCGTCCCACCCCCCTCCTCCCTCTCCCTCCTCCTCTTCCTCTTCTCTAACAAATTCTTCTTCCGTTCCGCCAACAGCGCATTCTGCCTCGCCGTCACATTCGTCATCCAGTAGCCGAAACTGGCGCCCGTGGCCGCGAAGACGGGGTAGACCCAGAGGGATTCTTTGTTGAATAAGGGGGTCTGTTCGATGCCTTTTTGCCAGAGGCGGACGGCGATGCCTGTTGGGGGCAAGGAGTTAGTTGGGTGGTTGTGGGGGTTGTGGGGATTATGGGAATTCGAGGGAGAGTGAGAGAAGGGGAAGGGTACCAAAGCCGGTCCAGAAGATGATTTTGTTGACCATTGTTGTTTTGGTTGGGGGAGGGACTGTGAGGTGTGGAGTCTGCAGGGTAGGAGGATGGGCCGAGGGAAGGTAGGATGGGTTTCAATGGTGCCTGATTCACTAGGGCTTGTTGTGTATTGACTCTATTGAACTTGTGCTTTGTACTTACCTATTGAAGGCTTGGCGGCTAATCTGCCGCGATTAACGCGCCTTGAACTTTCAAGAAAACCAGCCTTCACACCTAGAAACTTTTGGTCTTAGATTTATTTCTTACAATGAGTACATCCAAAGGTTCGCAATATCGAAAGTATGAGGTTATAAAAATCATGATGTACTAAAAGTATCATTAAAATATTGCGGTCTTCTGCCAATACTTTTCACATGAAAGACGCCAATATATGGGACAACAGCCAGTGGAAAGAGCCCTTTTGTTCTACTTCTATCCCCTTACTCCTTTGCTTCGCAACTTTCTTTACAGTTTTCCAATACCTACCAGCAGCTGTCATGGCTTCTGTCGATACTATAAGCAGTAAACGTGCGCTTGAAGGACAGGAATTTCTCCCCCGCAAGCGTTTCAAGACATCCGAGCTCCCACTCAACGCGACACAGAAATCGACGATTGACGGATTGTTGCACACAATAAAGAAGAAGGGTGAATACGATTCGCTGAGGAAGAACGTGTGGTCGCAGTTTGAAGAAAGCGTATGTCTCTGATGTTGTCTCCCAGTTTCATGCTGGTTGGTAGAGCATCTTTGCTGATCGACCGCGCAACAGGCGGAGAAATCGGCGTTCATAAACCAGCTAAACGAGCTTGCTGAAGCGGAAATTGAGCGCGACCCATCACTCCTGTCTCGTGACCGTGGAAAAGCCGCTACTCTCATGTCTGGAGTTGTCGACCGGAGCGATATATACAAAAGCGTTGAAAGGACTCTTGAGGCGTTGATCGCCAAGAATATCAGTCACATCCTTCAGGCAGGGAAAGAAATCAGACAAGCCGAAGTCGGCGTGGAAACCGCAGTTGCTGAGGAAAAGCGGGGCAACAAAACAGACGAGGAGTATGCAAAGGCAGCAGCTGTCCGAAAAGAAGAAAGAGCAAGAGAGAGGAAGAGAGAAGATGCTCGCAAGCGAAGGGAAGAGGAGAAAGAACGCTTACGGGCAGAGGAAGCCAAGCACAAAAAGGAAATCGAGAAGCTTCAATATCAGAATGAACGGAGGAAAGAACGTGAAGCGGCACGAGCAAAGAGAGAAGAGGCAGCAGAAGAGAGACGTCGACGAGAGAGGATCAAAGACGAGCCTGAAGCTGGAAAAGATAACGAGGGGGAGAAGTACAAAGTTCAAGAATCCGATGAGGTAGCCCCAACGCCAGTAGCGCCACCAATGGACAACAAGGCACTCGAAGAAGCAGCCCTCGCGCTTCTCCTCCAAGAAGGCCGCGAATTGGCTGCCAAGAATGGCCCACCCAAACCAGAGCCAGAGCTTTCCGATTCAGAGGCTCCTCATCGCAAGGCGCATGTTTCGCCACCTAAAGGCCCCGCAGCCGACCGTAACAAAGCCTCTCTCAAACCTCGCCTTGGCTACAGCAGCACGCCTCTTCATCAAGGCTCAGGCACACCCCTTCCACCTCCTCAAGTGGGTACGCCGCGCAGCTACAGTCCTTATAGAGCCCCTTCTGCACGTCATGACCGCTCTCGGTCTCCTGATGGTTCTCGTCGCGAATCTCGATCCTACTCCTATCGTGACGACGACGCTCGAACTCAGGCGGATCTAGAGCATAGAGCGATGTACAAGGCCCAAATGCAGGCCAAGCGTGACCTAGAAGCCGACGCCTTTAAAAAGCGCGGACGAGGCGATCGTGACGACGGCGAGCATCGAAGCCGAAGCCCCTCTCGGGCAACGGAAAAAGATCCTGGGAGGGACAGGGATAAAGACAAGGACAAGGACAGAGAACGTAAGAAGCGATATGAGTACGATTACAGCCGCGAGGAGAGTCGGAACCCGGATGAACGGCCGAGAAGCAGAGATCGGGAGAGGGAGAGACCTCGATATGAGGAGCGTGAGAAGACCTACACTAGACCGAGGAGAGAGCCGGCCCCAGAACACATCGATCGCTATGTGCCTGGTGGAGCTGCACCTGGAAGGGAAAAGCGTAGGAGCACGCTAGAAAACGGGGTGGATGGGGATGACAAAGAGAGAGTTGTTCGGGAAGACGCTAAAGATCGAGACACAAGCAAGAGAGACGGAGATAGAGAACGGCACCGTGACCGCGATAGCAATTACAGAGAGTCCAAGCGCGACTACCGCGAGCGCAGCTCTTATCATGATAGAGACCGACATCGCGACCGAGATGGTTACGATAGAGACCGATATCGAGACCGCGAGCATCGAGAGCACAGAGATAGAGACCGAGACAGAGACCGAGACCGTGATCGCAACCGCGGTGAAGAGAAGAGCAGAGGTTATGAGCGAGAAAGGGACAGGGACAGGGATAGGGAAGGGCGCGACGAGCGACCATACGCGAGACCGAGGAGGGAACCTGCGCCAGAGAATATTGATCGCTATGTACCGGGTTGAGTCATGGTCGGATGTGAGAGGAACCTTTTGCAGATGATATTGGAAAGTCTTATTGGGTATGATATTTGGTATGATTATGTGAGGAAAGAGAGTCAGCTACGCCTGCCTGTTATTCATGTCCTTGTTTGTTACCAAGAGAGTATTGAGCAAGAGTATTCTTGTATCGAGGAGCACAGAATGATTGGTTGAAACTCGTCAAGTGCAAGACCATTCAATACCAAATACCAAGCATATGAGCACTTGCACGTGAACAAGTCGCTCAGGTTTCCCGACCATTTCTGCATCCTTGATCGAGGATGGTCAAATCATAGCTTAACCCCTGGGGAATTAATTGCGGGCTGGACTACTTTGATTAGCGAAAGAGCATTCGTTTTGTTCGACCAGCCTTGAGTTCGGTGCGCGGGCGCTCTTTCATGGACTCTGTCTCGTGACAGCCTCTCTCCAAGCAAAGTACCTCCCAACGACAATCACGGGTACAACTGTCAGGACCATAAGCACCAGCGTCGCCACAGGGAATATCCAGAATTGAGTTGCTATGCGAAGGTACTTCGGGGGTGCGGACTGGAGGTCCACAAATTGCAGCAAGCTTGAGCTAAAGACCGTCTGTGCCAAGCGCCTCCAGTAAGCTGCAAAGTACATTCATAGAAGTTAAAGTGATCAAACATCTGTGAGTAGAGCACAACAGCTCTACTAGAGATCTGTGGAGGGAGGTGTCACAAGTACTCACTGCTACAAGGCTTGCTGGTAAATAAAGCATAGCAACAAATGTGATTGTCTTCGCGAAGCGCCCGTCCTTCCTTGTCTGTTGCGTCAGGACCACAATGGCAGCATTATCACGCTTAGTTTCTTCCCCAATATCGGTAAGAATCTGGCTGTTCTGCTGCAGCGACAAGGTGCCCTTAACCACAGATTCATCGTTGCGGTATGCGAGGATTTGATATAACTATTCTCAAAGTCAGTCGGTTGAGCTTCGTTGGACAGCGAGCTAAGTGTGCTTGCAATTTTGAGAGCTCCGCCTGTCTGCTCCAAAATAAGGGACGTGGTGCGGATATGGCAACGGATCCGGCGCTGAAGATTGATTATTTCTGTAATACTTGCCTGTTTGGTGCCAGGCTCGAGGGTGCCTTCCAAGAGACAGATGTACTCTCTGCATCCTTCGACTACATCGAAAAAGTCTTGGAGGATTTTAGAAGATTTCAGAAGCTTATGGCGAATACGCTCGAGACGTTGGCTGTCATAGAAACATATTGAGAAGCAGTCCGTGTCAGATCTCCCAACTCTCGAGAAAAGCGCTTTTTCAGTCTACAATTAAGTTATACAAAAGGTCGATAAAACATTCACAAGACTTTCGGGTACCTACCAGTGTTCGACATTGCTCTTGGATATCATTCAGGTAAGCCCTCCAATTTATCTCGGCACTCTGCAATGTGATCATGTGCAGCATGAATGCGTTGCTTTGAGTCATACTTGATTCCTGTAACAGGTGTTCAAGTCTTCCCATTGTAAGCCTTGGTGGCTGAATGAGTATACACCTGCGGGTGCTCTTTTCGGTGTTTATTTGCTGGTATACAGCGGTATGTCTGATCGACCACGGATCAGGTCCACTTCTTCCATGACGATCAGGAAATCGTAGATTGAAACATATCTCTAATGAATTTCAGTTCATCCAGAAAGTCAAAACGGACCGTATCTGAATACAGTACCTACGATCCCAGAAACGATTCGGACGCAAGGCCCTCCAAAATTCTCATCGGTTTCGCATGTTTTGAACCCAAAAGCCAGAACATAGTCTGTGAAGGGAGGAAATACGTCAAATGCTATGAGCAGCGCTTTGAGATCGTCAAGGCTTATAAGAAGATGACCCCAAGTGTATTCTTGCCAAAGGATGCTTGTGAACTCCAATTAGTTCGCTCTGAGCACTTTTTAGGGAGCGGTGACCGACTATAGGCTCAAGCCTTCCTGCCTATTCTCCTGAGAGATCTTAATTAATCTTGCCTAGGTACATAGCCTAGTGAAAGAGGTACTTCTACGTATTCTCGGAAGCTCTGAGGCTGGGTAATGGTGGTCAGGCCCTCCAAGGCGGCACTACTGTTCTGGTTGGCATTATGTTGAGATTTACATTCTCTTTCCTCTTACCTGACAGAGGACAGTACCGTGATTTTGCATTCGTCCTCCGCGAACAGGCGTGCGCGATCGTTTTCAAGTCTTTCGAAGCCTCCTTGCCTATCGTCAAAGAGTAAGCTGAGGGAAGAAATAGGAGTATGATCTTTTGAAGCGGGCATGATGAATGAACGTTTGAAGATGTAACGATAAAAACCCTTTGTGCGGTAAGTGACTGATTATGAAGCGTTGTGGCTGAGTCAAGTTGTGAATACACTTTATTAGTGAAATATGAGACTTAAAATGTACGTTCTACTACAAGTCAGTTACTTTGTATTTTTGATCATCCAGTACAAACGTCGTATCTTAGTGACTACTTGCTTACTCAATTACAAAGCGAAGTAAAATAGATGGAGAGTCCCGAATACATTAAATTCCTATACCCGAGTATAACAATAAGGCTGCAAGCCTTAGGCTGTAAGGCGATCAATCATTTAAATGAGCTGCGTCCAATGCCCAAAGACAGAATTTTCAACGGCCGATTTCAGGTCGGGATTGAATCTAATCATCAGCTCGATGATTTGTCTGGCTTGATTTTGCCAATCTCTTCCTGCAGCAAGGGTCATCGACCTACCCTCGACTTCTCAACATCATTGATATGACCCACCTCTGTCAAAGTCCGAGGCATCGTGAGGACAAAGTTACCATCATCGTCCTGTAACGGTGAGTCTCTTTTCTTCCAGTCCATCGAGACCAAAGGTTCAAACCTCGATCCCAAAATTATCATTCCCAAACTCGCTCCGACAGAGCTCGATCAGTTTCGTCTTGTCCACATACCGCTGAGAGAGGATCTGAGTTACTTGGACCATTGTATATAGTAGGCTGAGATTAGAGATACGCTTGCCGTGAGTCAGGTAGGATGATAGACTTATGCTTGTTTCGGCCTTGCAGGTTGTCGGTTCATGGAAAGTGTCAGGACCCCTGGGACCCTACTTATAGGCATGCACAGATCACGTGCCCTCGGGGTGACGAAGGAAGGCATGCCCGCTGACGTGCGCTGATGAAAGCTACTATTGTCAACTAGGGTCGCCATTTGATTCGGACTCATTCGATTTAGGAAGACAAAAAAGAGAATAGAAAAAAATTAGATGACCACGGTAGTAGGCTACTGCATGTTTCGGAGTGGAAGGCGGTGGGGTTACAGTAGCGGGAGGCTAGGTCCTTAGGGGCCTCTTTAGGGCGACCTATACTGTTGTAAACCCTTCATCACTAAGTTACATTATTGATGAAATAAGCAGTCACAGACATGCACTGTCATTTAAGTGTCAAAGAAAAGGGGCACCAGGAAAACGCATCAAGATTATTGATTATTGATTGTTGAATACTATTGGACTCTGGAGATCAATGAGGCAAAAATGCACGTCAGCCTCACCTTTGGTTTAGCGAATGAGAAATTCGCCAGATCGTAAGCGGTGACGTGTCACTGCTCCCAAGGCAAATCTCCAGCCTCGCCAGCTGCCCACGTCGTGCTTTCCCATCCCTCCCTGCGCACATCTGCATCCTACCTCTGAGCTCGAATGATCAGAGCTTATTTCACATTCCATCCAGTGAGATTCTAGCGATTGATTGGCTGCCATTGTCTGCGTAAGTCCTACGATCGACATCTACCTGATAAGTACATGGTGGGATCACGTGTACCAGAAGAATCGAAGCTACCAGCTATGATGTTCGTACTCATTGAGCCTCCGACTCCGATTGGTCAGATTGGATAGTCGAATCACAGTCAATGGAGATGGAGCCTCTTCGAGAAGAACTTGAAAGGAGTCTATTGCAAAACATTGACTGCAGGCATTTCATTCCGGAAAAGGAAGTGCGCCGGATAGTGTCGAATGACGTTGTTCGTGCCTGTGTTGAGCAGTCCGGGATTGAGCCGCAGCTCAGACAAGATTGTATTGAAGCTGTCCTTGCAGGCGGACGGCGGGTCTTGGCAATACTGTTGATGCTGGACCATGAGCATCTCATTGCGAACTTTGTGGAGAAGGACTACCTTCTGAAAGACACAATAGTGGATTCTCGTCTCCCGTTTCCTCTTGAGGCTCTTGAGGCAATCCTTTCGACAAAGCGGCTAGCCATGCGATTTGAAACCCGTCAATGGGAAGCAATCAGTCCGTATTTTCAGTCGGAGAGAAACCACCGCATTTTCCCTGAAGAGATCATTCTTCCTTTCACTCATCAGGAAGCGATTCGTGAAGGAGGGTTCGGCCAGATCTGGAAGGTAAGACTTCCTTCGTGTCACCACGGGTTTGAGCTCCTTCGTACTGGTCCTCGCAGCAGTACCCAAGCCTTGACCAATAGAACCGCAAAGAATATCCAGAAAGTTCCTGAAGCTTGGGTACACGTTGTCCGCAAAGTCATAAATCAAGAAGAGAACCCTCTCTCATCGACGACTGACCCCGCGTTCAAGAACGAAGAACGTATCCTGACACTCCTTCGGTCTCTCAGGCATCCAAACATGGTACAGCTATTGGCCTCATTTACGATACAGAAACGTACGCTCGACGGTATACGACTAGAGCACAACCTCTTGTTCCCTCTCGCAGAGACTGACCTATGGAGTATCTTGCGGACCAATCAGGATCACGCTTTACATGAACACTTCCCTTCCAAGCCAACACTTTTCCAGGAGCTGTACGGCCTGTCCTCCGCCATCGAAGCTCTGCACAATTACTTTTCAGGACCCTACAATTTGTCGTTGATTGGATGTCACTACGACCTGAATCCCAGGAATATCCTCGTCAGCAACAGAAAGCTGCTCTTGACCGACTTTGGCCTTTCTAGACTTCGCAGCACAGGCACGTCGAAATCAATCTTCGCCGCCGGCAAGGGCGATTACTTGGCTCCAGAATGCGAGCCACTAGAGGACGACAATTTCACCAAAGGAGTCATCAGCCGACCCAGCGATATCTGGTCATTTGGTTGTGTTCTACTAGAGATACTTGTCAATATGCATTGGGATGCGAGAACTGTGGATACCTTCCGTAAACAGAGGAAGGCGAAGGTTCTGGATTGTTTCACCGCCTATCAGTTCCACAAATTCGGACAGCATCATCCTGTGGTTCATCAACGGCTCGACATGCTACTTCAAGAGGCTCCCCCGTCACATAGCATAATCTTGGATACCATAGCCTCTACCTTGCAAATTGACCCTGTGCTGAGACCAAAGGCCACCGACCTTACCGGTCAGCTTTATGTGCAGGCTGTGAGGATTTCATTCGACAGGGTTTGGGAGACATTCGCAGATATGACTGCATTGACGCAGGTCTTAGAGGGCAGAATAGAGCTTGAAAGACTTTTCATATGGGGCTGGGCATCTGAGTTCGTACATGACAGTCGACTGAGCCCCGTTCATGATCGGACCGAAGGTGCTGCTTCCCAAAACTGGTTGTTACAGACGAGGCCTGTGTCAGACCCATTGCTCAGAGCGCTGGATGACATGGCTGAAGAGCTAGAATACATTTCAGAGAACCTTGGAAGTGAAGACCGCGTGCCCTGTCCAGACCTCGCACCGCTGCGTAGTCATATTGATACACTATTTAGTTTCATGCCCTACAATGTGGCAAAACGCTCGACTAGCCTTCTACAAGACCGCTTGCTGAATGAAGATGCCTTCCTTCTACTGCAGACCGCTGAGATCGCTGGGCACCCGGGAGACATTCATGAGTCGTATCAAAATATTGTTCTCCTGGCCAAATTGAAGCACATGACTGCTCGAGTGGAGCAGGAAAGGAAATCACAGACTAGAAGCCTGCTCATGCACGAACCTTTAACGACAAAGTGGCAGAAGTGGCATTTCTACTCCACGCTTGAAGATGAAGGCCGTAATAGAACGGTATTGGTGGAATGGGTGCCTTTCAGTAGGCCAAGTGTCGGACTGGACAAAATGGATGAGCTGTACGATCGAATCCAGGCCTTGGCTGATCTGCTACGCCAACCATACATGCCCTCCGGATTTCGGGTTCTCCGATGCCTGGGCTACTTCCTCGACATCAGCCAGAGCGCATTTGGCATGGTCTACCAGTTTCCCTCATCAATGGATCAACCATGTACACCTTGGACGCTCAAGGAGGTCATTCGACGTTTTCAAAGGCCTGTGCTAGGCTCTGTATTCACGTTAGCGCACAATATTGCGTACTGTATATTACAGTTTCACAGAACCAATTGGCTGCACAAGAACATATCAACATATAACGTTGTCTTTTTCCATGATTTGTTGCCGACAGCAAAGCAAGAGTCGTCAAGATCTCACAATGCTTCGAGAAAGGAAACGAGGAGAGAAGGAGATCCAAGCACCATAGCCCGACCACAAACTTCCATTAGACCCAAAAAAGATGAAAAGAAACCCTTATTTTCTAAGTTGAAGGCCACCTTGTCCACAAATGTGCCGTCCAAGCCCGCTCCAAAATCAAGAAGTTCGCCAGCAGGGACAACCACTAGCAATCTCGAAAAAGCAGTAGAACAGCCGCGGAACCCCAGCAGAATTTCCCTGATCTCAAGTGACAGGAGATCTACATTACAATCAGGTTCGGAACTCGAGAATCCATATATAATAGGCTTCAATCACACTCGTCCAGACGAAGAGACAGTGTTCACCTCAGGCACGTCGAGAGAACCACAGCAGAAACCCTATCAGCACCCCGAATGCCAGAGGCACGACAGAGGGTACCGCTTCAGGACAGAATTTGACTACTACAGTCTTGGGATTATGCTACTTGAGATTGGTCTGTGGACGCCGCTCGAGGAGCTTGTCGTGAAAAGCATCGGCAGCTACACACCTCGAGAGCAGAAGGATCTCTGGCTGAATGAAATTGTACCCGCGCTTGGCCCGCCGATGGGTGAGGTCTATCGGGACGTGGTCAGATTTTGTCTCACTTGCGAAGATGCTACCGCTGCGGGCTTCGAAATAGCGGTAGTGAATGAATTGGGACGTTGTTGTGCTTGATACCCACAGCTTGCACCCTTTATATATCGCCCCGCGTCGGTCTGGTGAGCCAACCTCTACATGTCAGCTGGATTGCGTGATTCGCCAGCTGATAGCGCGCACAAGCGTAACAGAAGGTTCTCGCCTTCGTCCTTGAGGTGATGTATATTCGAGAATTTTTGCTTCAGAACGACCATCGCCTCCTTCGTGAATAGATGGTGTGGGCCCAAGATTTTGACGCTAGATGCTACACGCACTGCGCATTGCATCACTTGCTGCGAATCGGCATCTTGCTCCCAAGACTGTTTCCTTTTCAAATGGAGCATAGATATCACCAATTCAGCTGCCTCGCTCTCCAATATTGCCAGGCTAGAGACGCTGATTCCTGACTCGGTCTTTGCTACATTCCATAAACACCGGGTCTGGATGTGACCGATTCCCAGGAGCTGCACGCTATTTTTCAACGCGACTTTGACAACTGCCGATGCTTCTGAGTGCCGAGCTTCAGGGGAAAGACATGTAGCAAGCCGTTCCGCAAGGCTGATTGTTTTGGTGTGATTCTCACTCAGTATTCTTTGCGCAGCATCGTAGACCTGTTGCAAAACCTGCAAGCCCTGATGTTTTACGGAAGGCTGATCATAGAGACCTCTTGACACAGACTCCCTATATCTGATCCTGTGAATCTCTCTTTCAGAGTCTGTGAAAATCAGTCTGGAAATCGTATGTATACACGTCAAGCCTTGGAAGCCTTGCTGTAAATCTGACCGGGAGAAGCTAGCGGAGACAATTTCCTCAATGATACCTAGAACTGCTGGGTGATGGTCAGGAGTCTTTGCGAAACTGGACAAGTATCTCCGCTGCTCGTTTAACGCATTGCCGAGAAGTTCGACGGCAGCGTTGTAGAGACCACGGCCAAGGTAGATCTGGGCAAGCTCTTTCATTCGGGAAGGGATACAGGGATGTTTTATCTCCGGACTCTTGATCTGCCAAGCCACGAGTTCCATCTCGGCGTCATAGAGGTCCCTTACAGAACATTGATTTTGATGAAGACGGAGAGCAACAAGATCATGCTGGGCTTGGAGCACCGGCATCCACTTTTCAGAAGGAACACGAATTCTGTAGCTGATTATCTGCTCCAGTAGCTTCGCTGCCTCTAGTTGACGAACGGAGTCCTCCATGACAATCCCTTGATCCATCAGAACAACAGCCAATTCGCCTAGGGATGTGATGGTCTCGGAGTGTAGCTCATTGTAGATACGGCGCGCCATTTCCACTGCATGTTGGTGGACGATGATTGTGTGGTTCAAGTAATTGATGTCTCTGATGCTAAAACCGTGCCGTCGGCACAAGAGGCGATTCTTTCTGCCGTATGCGAATGCCAGAACTCGCGCAAAATGAACATATTCTGGACTCGTGAGCCCGTACGCCTGAGCAGCTGACAGGCGGTTTTCTGAGAGGATATCGATGGCCTCCTCAATCTTCTCGACGCTTTCATATTCGAAGCCCCAGTGCATAAGCATGAACGAAAGATGGCACTGGATGAGTAATCTTTCACGCGGCTGGTTGTACCTTCGCCTAGCTACTAGACTTAACAAATTTTTGATCTCCATCACAGCTAAATCTAGTCCGTCAAAGCGAGCGAAGGTGCAGAGGAATTCCAATAGAGCGATTTGTAGATCGGGGTGCACGACTTGCTTGCAAAGTCCAAACGTGTCCTGTTGGATTCTGAATGGGACTGCTTGCAATTCATGTGTCTGGCAGGAGAGGCTGTTGTGCAGCGTAGCCATACATCCCATGGAGATGAAGTGCTTTTCCCCAAGTCCTTTCTTGATTCTCATGATATCTTCAAGGCATCGGAATGCGCCGTTCACCTGGCCCTTTCTGATCAAAGCATATGCATGCTGTGCTCGGAGAAGCAGCAAACGCGGGTCTTTCTCCGATAATGTGGACGAAGTGATCAATTGCCTTTGTAGGGAGAGTCCTTCGTCAAGCCTTGCTTGGAGAGACAAGACGAAAGCCATCTCAGCTTTAGCTACAAATACTTCGGGACTAGAATCTCCAAAAGCGATCTCGAGAACGGCAGAAAATCGACGGAGAATGTCAGCTGCTTGGTGTAGCTTGCCACTTTGGACAAGTGCTTTTACAAACGTCCAGACGTTTGTAATACACAACTTGATGTCTTCGCTTTCAGCGATACGAAATTTTAAGCAGTCTTTAAGATCGTTCACTATATCCAAGCGAGTAACGTTCTCGAGCATTTGCTGTTTCAGGAGCAGTTCCACTAGCAGTCCCCGTCCGGAAATATTGCGGTTTTCTACAAAGTCTTGGGAGACCCAGAAAGAGTCCTTACCATTTGGATTGTTGGAAATAGGTCTGATTGACTTCAGGGCGCTGATGGCCTGATCCTCTTTGCCTTGTGCGTTCAGGGCAATGGCAAGGGGAAAAGCAAATGTTTTCTGTCTCCGGTCGCCGATCAAGGAGAGGTCTGAGATTTTGTTGATAAACCCTTTTCGTGTGAACCTCAGGAAGTCTCTCTTCGCTGCTTCGCGGTAAGAATGTGCTGCCAAATCGAATAAGCAATACGCCATGTAAATGTCCCCAAGGTTGCCCAAAAGAAAGCCTAAACTATGCAGGTCTTGGTTTTGAAGGATTATCTTGCCCTGCGTCTCATCCTGAAATCGTATCAGAGCCTTTGGTAGGAGCTTCAAATCTTCTGTTTGGTAACGGTGGCTCCATCTTGTTGAAATCAGATCTGTATACTTATAATGGTCATCGAATATTAGCGTAACGTATGATTCGTACTGCCTTTCATTCTTCTCGACCTGTCGGATATGCTTTCGAAGGTCCACACTTGCCTTCCCGCTTTGTGACAGCCATCGACTTGATTCCTCGTCATCTTTCTTAGTTCCGAATGCAAGCAGATAGGCCAAGGCCAGCTGTAGTGCAGCTTCGCTTCTGCAGCGATTGCAACTTCCTGTCTTTTCTTTCAGGCGGCAGACAATGTCTTCTCTTACAAGAAAATGAAGCCGGTTCAGAAGAGGAAACAGGGTTGATATCTGCGGGCTATGCTTTTAGCCCAGAGCTTGCTAGCACAAGTCGTATACTTACGTCGACGACTAGATGCGCTCCTTTACCAAGAACGTCATAAAATCGCGAATACTCTCTCAGCGTAGTCCAAAGTGCCCAGAACTGAGTTGAAGCATAGAACACGGCAAGTGTGGGTAAGCCTACAGCTGCCATAACCCATTTTGCTCGCGCATCACCATGCCCTCCCAGGCTGGCAGTAGGTTTGTCCCCCAAATCAGACCTAGCTATCCACGCGTAGAGCGATCCGAAAAAGCCTAAAGTGAGAAAGCCCATTAGCGAGAAGTCAAGTTTGCTAAAGATAAATATCCCTTGCAGTTGACGGCGGGCGAAAGGATCGGCATCCCTGCCAAGACTTCTACCTAATAGAAAAGTCCCGAATTGATTTCGAATTTGATGTATGGGCTGAGTAAGAACGTGGAAATTTCCGATCTTTCTCATTCAGTGGTGCCTCCGATCAAGTAGGGCGCAGCACCTTACCTTGGATAGCCTTGACTTCGACCGGGAGATCCAGCCAGGAATTCCAGGTTGACTACACACAATAGCAACGCTTAGAACGAAAACAGCTGTAGGCCCAATGATACTTACCTGGTCTTCCAGACTTGCATCACGGCATGAATAAGATCCAAGAGCTGCCAAATATTGGTCGTTCTGTCATCCTCATTGTCTTGAAAGCTAAGGCTGAAGAATTGTTTGAGGAGAGGAGAAACCTCCATCTCGAGACTTCTGGCATTTGGTAGACCTCGAGGTGGGGCTCCCGAGACCTGTTGCCAAGCTCTGTCAAAATCGAAGGATGAGCTGTTGGGTAAATCGGTCGAATGTTCTGGCCCAAACAACACCCAAGCACACAATTTACCATAGGAGAACACATCCATAGCTTTGGCTCTTTCAATAGTGAACGGGTCATCATGCCATTCAGGAGCAGCCCATAATGGAGTATGAGGCATGACGACCTCATCATCTTCTGAGGAGCCGAAGCAAGAGAATCCAAAATCGATGACCCGAGCGGTGAAGCCTTTTCTTACAGATGATATCAGGACATTTTCTGGTTTGATATCTCCGTGAACAATATCTAAAATCAGATCAGAAATTGAACGTGTCTCAGTCTTCGAAAGTTCTATACTAGATGTATGCATGGTGCCAACACTCATGGCAATGTCATGGCAGATGCTTAACTTCTGCTGCAAAGTGACCTCGGCGGAAGACCCATGGTCAAGAAAATGGTACAATGAGCCTTGATCCGCTTGCTCAAATACCAAAACCGGTAGCACGCGGACCAATTTGTCGCCGTGGACTTGAACGTCCCAGCTAACGCCAAGCAGCTTCTGTACATTGGGATGGTATTTGAAGACGGGATGTACCAGGACGAGAAGTTCATTACAGATGGCCTCATATACTTGTTCTTCAGTGAAGAAAGGTGTAACGTGGAAGCGCTTATAGACTATGCCTTTCTCAGACCCAAGGTGAATGGCATGAACGGTGCCACTTGCCCCATGATGAACAGTATCTGAATCGAAGATTGGGCATGTATCAAAAAGCCTGAGTTCAGGTAGCCTTTGGGCTAATGAGAGGAAGGTAATGAAGTCGTAATGTGGGAGAGTAAAGAAGCTGTTGCCCCGTCTGGTGGGATGAACAGATGCCGATGAGCGCGTATGCAATAACGACTGGGTCATGATATGGTGTTGTTAAATAATCACTATCTAGAAGGCTGGCAGGCGATTTCTGGCGCCTTCAGATGCCAAGGAATCTCATTTGATTTTACCCCTCTATGCAAAACCATTGGGAAACTAAAAATTTTTGAACACGATTCTAGTACCCCCCCCCCAGGCCCCTCCAATTTTCTAATTCGTTGAATAACTCTATAAACACTATTTACAATACTCTTAAAATTAAGTACATTATATATTATATACTAAATAGTACTACGATAATTATATAGAGAATTTGAATATCTTTTAGATATATAAAGTAGAAATATAGAAAAATATTTTAAATCTTTAGAAATTATTTTAGCGAGAATTAAAGTAGCCGAGGTAATCTTTTAACTTTAGAAAAAAATCGAGATTTTTCTTTCTATATAATTATACAAGTGTTATGCCGGCCATTACCGCATTACCATTGCGGTAATAGCGATTGCTACTACCATTATAATAGTAGTATCGGTACTAGTACTAATTAGTACTAGTGCGATCACTATAGTACTTAAGTAAATTCTTAGATAGTAATAATTTATCCTTTTTATATATTTACTTTTATATTAGTATAATATTAGTAGTTATACCTTGGTTACTTATTACTAAAGTACTAATAAGCTATTACTTTAGAATACTAACCCGCTATTTATAGTACTATTAGTTTAATAGGTCCTCCGTAGTATTACTCTACTAAGTTATCTAGAAGTCTATCTTTTAAGTAGCTATTCTAGCTTCTTCTAGTAATACTATATTAGTACCTATTTCTACTATAAATTTAATATATACTATATACTAAATCTAGGTATACGCTAAGATTATCGCTTAGATCGAGATCTCTAGAGAGATTATAATAATTATAATCTATATTACTAATTATTATCTATAGTCTAAGGCGATCATTATTTATTCTAAATAAGGATAGCCTTTATATTCTAATAGTTAGATTACTAAGCCTATCTAGCTTTATTAGTCTTTTAGAGTATTCCGTAACTAGACTATTAACCTTTATATTACTCTAGAAATTCGGTACTTCTTTTATTATTATAAACTATTATCTACTAGTAGTACTTCTACTAAAAAAAGATTTATCTTACTACTCTTTAAGCTATCTCTTTCTAATTATCGATCTATTAGTAACCCTCTATATAGGTATAGTAGAGCTACTTCCGCTAATAAAATAATTTTCTATCGCCTTATCGAACTATTATCTAATCCTATTATAGAAGTAAACGAACTAATTACCGGTCCTAGTTTTAATTAAATCTAGCGTATTAAATTAAAAAATATATTTCGAGAGTTTACTTTTATACTATAACCGTAGTAACCTCTACGGCTAGACGTAGTACTATTAGATCTAGTATAAGTATTAGTACTAGTTAGTAATCCCGGTTAATAGATCCCTAGGGAAGTCGGCTTCTTTAATTCGATATATAATAATAAGTCTATTTTAAATAGTATCTCTACTTTAGAATATACTAGTAAAGATATTTATTTTTATAATATATATTTATTTATTAAGAGGGTAAACGAGTATATTATTTTTAAAGGAGGTAAAGTAGTAAGAAGTAATCTCTAAATCTATTTATAAAGGATTATATTAAAATAGTAGATAAGCGAGCTTTCTAAAGTAGAGTATAAAATTATTAAGCTTAGAGATAGGATTAAGAAATAGAGTATATTACTATATACTAGATTTAAGGAAGACTCGAATATAGCTATTAATAATATACTCCGTAAGAAGTATATACTACGTAATATAATTAATTAATATAAATTACGAGAATTCGTCTAAAAGATTATTAGATTAATAAAGGATATTAGATTACTATAGGTAAAAAACTAGCTTAATCTAATCTATAATAATATCGACTTAGATCTATATAGAGACTTCTAGAAGTCTAAGACTACTACTACTCTTAGTACTTTTCTAGGAAGTATAGATTTCTATAAATATAATTAGTAGAAATATATATTATAATATAATAGATCTTTTAGTAGTTTAGATAACTAATAAAGTAATCGTTAAGTACGCTTTTCTAATAATAGATTATCTAGTTAATATACTAGTACTAGCTATTACTAGAACTAGCCCGTCTTCTAATATAAAGATTATTAAGCTTATTTATAGAATTAGTATAGAAATTAGCTCTTAAATATATCTACTCGTTTATAGATTATAGGTCTAGTAAAGTAATTCGCTTCTTAATCTAAATAGTAAGATAAGTCTATTTAGTAAACTAGTACTAGTCGTAATAAGATATATTTCTAGCGTACTTATTAAACTACTACTAAAGATATATAAGATAATAATAAATATAAATAATTTAAAATAGAAGATAACGCCTACTATATTAATAGTAGTAAAGATAAAGACTCTACTACTAATATTAATTTTACTATTATAATTAAGATTACTAAGTATTTATATAGTAAATATAATAATACCTTTATTAGTAGAAATAAATTATTCTCTTATTTATATAAGGACTACTAGTAATCTACGAAATTAATAAAGGCTAGATAGAGTAATATAGTATCTAAATTAATCTAGTTAATCTAGTTTTTTAAGTTAGCCTAGTTAGCCTAGTCTTTTAAATCTTCTAAGGTAGCTAAGTTAGTTAAGTTAGCTATCAAAATATCTTATTCTATTATTATTTTAGAAGTTAAGTTTACTAATAAGACTCCTAGCTATAGATTTCGTAGTTATAAGTATACTACTATTAAGGTATATTATTCTAGTAATCCGGAAATATCTAAAATTAATAATTATTTTGATACTAGTACTTCTATTATTTTAGGGAACTAGGCTTATATCTATAAGGTTCCGAATCTAGAAATTAAGAAGTTTACGGCTTCTATACTAATTAGAGATCTAGAAAATTAGATTACTACTACTAATAAATATATTAACCTAGTTTCCTATATAAATAGTAAAATAGATAATAAACTTATAACTATTTATTTTACTATTAAGGTATATCTCGTTAATAACCTTAAGACTAATATACTTTTTAGAAATAATATTATAATCGTATAAGGAATTATTATAGATCTTAATTAAAAACTCCTAAAGTTCGAATATTATCGCGATCTCTAGATATCTTTTAATATTATTACTAGTAAAGTAATTAGTCGAGTTATTAAAGTCGAGACTACGCTTTCTATTCTATTAAAATCTACTATTAATATATCTATTTCTTTTAAGGATAAATTATCTAAGGATCGTAATTTCTTATTTAAACCTAACTATATTATTAATCTAGAAATTAATAATAATCTATATATTTATATAATTAACGCTTCTATCGACTTCGTATAAATATATAATAATTTAGATAAGCTAATAACGCTATCTTTTTAATCCCGCCTTAAAAATATAGTAGAGTATATATAAAATAGTACTTATCTAATATATCCGTCTATAGTAAAATTAGCTATTAATAATATTAAGGGTTAATATAAGAAATAGAGTCTAGAAAACGCCTTCGTATATTTAGAATAGATAGTAGTAGTAATAACTACTAGTCTAGCTACTATATCTAGAATAATAGCTCCCGGGCCTTCTACTACGATAACGTTATAAGTTACTAAATTAATAATCTCTATATTTATTATAATAATATTATAAGCTACTCTATAAGTCGATCCTAAGCTAGAGTATATTATATATAATAGTATAACGGTCTATAGTAACTAATATACTACTAGTAGAATTATAAGCGTTATCGACGAGTTTCTAGAAATCTAGACTAATAGAGGTACTACTATAGATATTCTAGAAAACGAGTAAATATCTATACTACTTAAAAATAATATAATAGCTAAACTAGTAAAGGTTTATTCGGTTTCTACTAAATCTCGAATAGTTATTAATAATATATTTAATAAAATATAAGTATAAGGAAAAATAACTTTTATTATTTAACTAATATCTTTTAGCTTTCCTATATTTATAGTATAGCGTAATATATCGAACGGTAGAAAGGGACGAGTAGTTATTAATATTAAAGCGCTTAATAAGATAGTAGTTTCTAATAGCTACTTAATATTACTATAATCTAATATTATTAATATAATAGCTAGATTTCGCTTTATTTTAATTATTAATATTACTAGTTAATTTTACTAGTTCCTTATTTAATATCGGGACTATTATAAATTTATAGTCGTAATATATAGAGAATAGAAGTAGTCGAACGTAGCTCTAATAGACTATAAAGGTTTACTACCTTATATTTAATAATAGACTAATAAATTACTATAGTCTATTAAGGAATTCTATAAAGCTTTTATTAATAATATTATTATCTTTTCTATAATTCTAGATATTTATATCTAGTATTTTAGAAAGCTATTTACGCTCTATTAAGATAAAAGAATTAATCTAAGTTCTACTAAGTCTTTTTTAGAATATTTCTCTATTATACTACTTAGCTAGAAAGTTAACTCCTTAAATATATTAATTTTTAAAGATAAACTTTAAATAATTATTATACTTTAGTTTCTAGCTATATTATATAATTTAGAAATCTTCCTAGAATTAATTAGATAGTTATAATTATTAATTCTATAGTACTTCTAGCGAGCTATATCTTTATAAGTATATAAGATTATACTTATTATAAAGCTATTTTTAGATAATAAAGGATTTACTAAGAAATAATATTTCTAGGCTTTCTATTATAATTCTAGCTAGAAAGAGCTAATAGCTTTTAATAATATTAAAAGTATATTTACTAGTCCTAACTTTCTAGTCTATTTCGATATATTAAGGATTCTACTTATTAATCTTAATACTTCTAAGGACTAGGGTTTTACCGTAATAGTCTACTATATTCGAAATAACTAGAAGGAAGGCTTTACTAGGACTAATATATAATTAATACTATTTCTAAATAAGTTACTAAATTAAGCCGAATATAATTATTAGCCTATTAAACTAGAAGTCGCTAAGATCGTTTAGATTATTAGAAAACTTAGATATATAATTAAGTCTACTAAAGATATTATTATAATCTATATTAACTACTCCGCTATTATATTAATCTCGAACTAGATTAGCCTTATATTATCTAGTACTAATAAGCTAAATTTACGTCTAGTTAGGGCCTTATAGTACTTACTATAATTTAATCTATTAGTACGATATAAGTTAGATAAATCTAATATCGTATCTAACGCCCTATTATATTTTAAGAGTACTACTAATTAAGCTATATTAGATTTTAATATTAATATCCTAAATTCTCTAACTATAGATATAGATTCTCTAGTTACTAAGATATTAGATATTAACTATACTACTAGATAGAATTATACTATTAAGTAGAAGTTACTAATTACTTTTTATACTACCCTAATAGAAATATCTAATAAGTTTAAAATAAATCTTAAGATAATATATAATAAAGATAATTACTAGAAGAATATTCTTAAGATACTTAAAAACCCTATTAAGAGTAACCTAGTAAGTACTAGAATAGGCTTACGATTTAAATTACTAAAAGATCTAATCTACTATATTAATTAATTCGATAGTCGGGAAAGGCTCTA
The DNA here is from genome assembly GCA_013423325.1 of Usnea hakonensis. Classification (NCBI taxonomy): domain Eukaryota; kingdom Fungi; phylum Ascomycota; class Lecanoromycetes; order Lecanorales; family Parmeliaceae; genus Usnea; species Usnea hakonensis. The sequence continues at coordinate 138,797 of BLJB01000126.1, forward strand.
TATTTCGAATTTACTAGAATAAGAAATCTTTAAAATAGTATATAATAAGTAGTATTATAGGGGCTATTACTAGTTCTATAATTATATCTATTTATTAATCTATATATATTACCTCGCGCGGAATCTAAAAAGGTATATCGAGTATTATCCTAAATACTAGTTAAATTAAATTAAGAGGTATCGATCTTATAGGAATCTTATACTAATTAATTATTCTAGGATTTCTTTCTATATTATTTATATAGACTTTATTATCTCTTTATTTATAATTAAGGACGAATTTAACTATCTTTTAATAATTATTTATAAGTTCTTAAAGCGTATCTTTCTAATTCTAGAAAAGACGACTTAGTCTACTATAGAATAGATAGAAGTTATACTTCTAGTATTTATATTCTATAGATAGAGAGTTCCTTACGCTATTATTTTAAATCGGGATACTAAGTTTATATTAGTATTCTAATAAGTAGTTTTTAGTAAATTTAGAACTACTCTACTTACTATAATAGCTTATTACCTCTAGGCTAATAGATAGTCTAAAAGAATTAACTAGATAATAGAAATTACTATATAATTCTATATTATTATTTAGAATATTTAGAATTTAGACTAGCTATTAGTTTTATTATATTTATAAGGTTTATTTAATAACTCTAAAAGTAGCTTAATTAATATAGCCTTAAATAAAATCTTATATAAATTTAAAGTTTATAATACGCTAGATTTACTAGTAGACTTATTAGTAGAAGACTATAATTATCTATATATAATAAAATACGAGTAGATAGAAGACTCTATAGCGTTTATTAATATTATAGCTAAAGTACGTTATAATTAATATTATAAATTAATTACTTTAGCTATTAGATCTAAAATATATTTTAAGTTTTATAATAGTTATAAGATCCTAGAAGTCTATCTTAAGCTAGATAGATAACGAGTTAACCCCTTTAAGATTCTAGAGCAAGTCGGTTAACTAGCTTACTATATTAAATTATATTAAAATATATATATCTATCTAGTAATTTCGATCGCTTAATTAGAACCCGCTAAGACTAGGAATTTATACGACTAGATTAAAAATAACGAGCCTAGTCCTATTAAGAAAATAATTAATATAAGTAGATCTAATAATAAGTTAAAACCTTATATCGTTAAATATTTACTAGATAAGAGATCTAATAGTAAAAGCGGCTTTCCGAGCTATCTAGTTAAATAGCGAAGATAGGGTTATAAGTATAATATCTAGATATTATCTAGAAAGCTCTAAAATTACTAGAAATTAATTAATAAGTATAAGATATATATAGTATAATAAGCTAGCTTACTAAAATTAGAAAGAAAGCGTTACTAACCCGCTCTCTAGACTTTCGAAGTAATATCTATAGAAAGGTAAATTATATTAATATACTATAAGCTCTATCTATTAAACGCGGAAAAGGTCGTCTCTATAAGTATTACTTCTAACTCTATACTATTTTCTTATTAACTAGGTAGGCCTTCTAAGTATAATACTATTTATATATACCGCTTAAGAAGTCCTCCTAAGGGAGTAGTATATAGAAGGATAGTACTATTAGAATCCGATATTATAAATCTATATATTATATTACTAGAAGTAGTATTAGAGTTCCTAGGAAGGTATTACTACGAGATATAGAATAATATTCTAGTATTACTATATTTACTTATTGCTTTACTATATATTAGTAGCGAGGGCGCTACTATCTTTTTTTCTTATTAGTACTATTATACCGACTATTGCCGTATTACTATTGCGGCAATGGCGATTGCCACTACTATTGTAATAGTAGTATCGATACTAGTACTAATCGGTACTAGTGCGATTACTATAGTACTTAAGTGAATTCTTAGGTAGTAACAATTTATCCTTTTTACACATTCACTTTTACATTAGTATAACAATAAGTATAGGCCCACGAAAAAATTTCGTGATACTCGGTCCTAAATAATAGTTTTATTTAAAAGTTATTTCTGGTGTGAAAGTTCTCTAGGGGTTTGATAATAAAATAGCTTTATTAGTTATCTAGACCTTTTTTAATTCCTACCCCTCCCTCCGGGGGCCCTTCGGGGGGAGATTTCTTTGAAAGATTATATTACCACGTATACTGAACCGATTTTAATAGTTTTTATATTATTAGAAAGCGCAAATAACGCTCTATAATTATAGAAATTATATAAGGATCATATTAGTAGGGAAGGCAACAATTCGGGTTGTCAGGATTTATTTAGTTAAGGAGGATTTTGGTAGTCGCGGCGAAATCTACCGCCGTGCTTACTAAGCGCCAAGAGTCCCAAATAGGAAGCGACCCTGATTTTTTGATTGGCTGTACATACAATTGGTAGCGTCTTGGCGGTTAGCTCTTTATATATACTGATTTCAATATCTTAAATAGAATCTCTTAAAAATTCTAAAGTAGCTTATTTAATATATAATATATAATTTACTAAATTTATAGATAAAAGCGACTCGTAGATATAGAGTTATTGGGTGCTAGAATCGTGTTCAAAATTTGTTAGTTTCCCAATGGTTTTGCATACAGGGGTAAATATTACCCGAACCGCTTACCTTGTGAACCTTAGAAATTCCCCGCAAATATTTTCTGTTATGTGTCACATTCTTGTGTCTCACTAATTAATATTGCTTTTTTTTGGCACACACGCGGTGCAGTCCAGCTCAGCTCACATTTCCTGAAGCGACATGGCGAAGATGCAGACAGACCAGTAGCGGAGACGAAGGCTGAAGGCTGCATCACTCGGCGTGGTCGAATATCAAACTCTACAAAGGCAATTGCAGTGACATTTCTGGTCATTACTAGATTATGACTATATTTGGAAAGCTCTTTGGATGAAGTGATTTCTCCCACGCGTGCGAAGGTCAGTAGACAAAGTAACAATTCGAGAGTAGTGCTCGTCTGCGGCTCAAATCCCTTTTTGTTCTGTATGCGCGGACGACTACGAGTGCAGGGACAGTGGAGGAATAATGACCTTCGCGACGGATACCGAGAAAGAGCCTCTTATTGAGACCAACCCTTCGCTTCAGAAATACTACGCCGGCTTTGAGTCCAGAATCGGCTATCGTTTTTTTCTGGGCGGGACGAGGCACTTTGGGTATTACCGGCCGGGTACGAAGTGGCCTTTTCCCATAAATGGCGCACTTAGAAAAATGGAAGACCATCTGTTCGATTCTCTGGGTCTTCAGCCTCATGCTAAGGTCCTAGATGCTGGATGCGGTGTCGGCCATGTTGCAATGCACTTGGCGCGCAAAGGCTTAAGCGTCCAGGGTATCGACGTTGTGAGCAAACATCTTACGTGGGCGCGGCAAGGAATCCGGGCAAACGGACTCGAGAAGGATGTTTCTGTTCGCTTGATGGATTATCAACATCTGGATGGCTTCGCCGACGCAACTTTCGATGGCGTTTACACAATGGAGACTCTGGTACATGCCATGTATCCTGAACAAGCATTGGCAGAGTTCTTCCGCGTGATCAAGCCAGGCGGATCACTTGCATTATACGAATACGATCATCCGGACTTCTTCACAAAAGATATCCCAGAAGACCTCAGGACCTCGATGATACAGGTCAATACGAGAGCGTCAATGCCAGCAAACGTGGTTTTCGTACAAGGCGAGCTGCAGCTAATGCTCGAAAGACAAGGCTTTCAGGACGTCGTTGTGCAAGATTTATCAGAAAATATCAAACCCATGGCGCGGCTGTTCTTCCTTGTGGGGTACATACCGTATCTCATCATATGTTTTCTCGGTCTTCAAGCTTGGTTTGTGAATACTCAGGCAGGGGTACAGGGATACCGCGTTCTTAAAAGACACCTTTGGAGGTACGTTGCGGTAACGGCCAGAAAGCCTGGTGATGAGCCCCACAGCAACGGCTCAGTCCGCGAAAGACGGATTGGAACAATTGGGAGAGCATCGTCTCCATGACTCTAGCAGTCCTCTTGTTATAGGAACCAAATGCAACCGCAGCAGAAAGCATAGAAGACTGGCCGTACTAAGGGGGACTTTCAATTTACTCACTTTGTGAACCGAGAATGTTCACTCTTCCTATCGAGGTCGTCACGCCCCCTGAACAACGGTAGTAGCAGTTCGAACCCCACACTTACAAGGCGGCCCTACAGTGGAGAACGAAGGACCTGACATCTTTCCCCGGGCATCTAAACTTGTGAAATGATCGAACAAGGGCAATTGGTTGAGCACCCACGATGGAGCATTGGATAGGCTGAGATCTAAGTACTGTCAAATTTGGATTTGATATTTGGCAATGATCTGCCAATCAGATGCAGTAGGATACAGCCATACTCCGTCACCGCTAGATTAGCATTAGGGACTCAAACTCCGGCCAAATCATTGTTTTCCTCTTCCTTGCCGATGCTCTGTGAATCTCATAAAGGGACGTAGTAAAAATCATACGTAGTGGCAGTGCCATCAGCATCATTTTCTTACGGCCATCGACAAAAAGTGTATCTGCTTTTTCATCAAACTCACATCAAATGAAAAATCTTGGAAGAAATTTCTTTTCTGATGAATACCAAACTATTGAAAAAAAAAAATTCGTGATTACCGTCACCCTTTGCCGGCTACACCCATTAATTCTCCTCCTTCTTTCCAGCCCTTTACGCATGAACTTTCGCTAATGTTCTCTTCCAAGATCCAGGATACCTTCGAAAGGAATTGGGCGTGGCGGATGGGGAGTCGAGTCCCAAGGTTTGATAGAAGAGGAGAGGAGTGTGATTCGGGGCGGTCTTACTTGCCATCCGACACCGTCTTGTGGTGGCGGATAAAAAGCAGTACCTATGTAACAGGCATTTCGCTACGGCTGGAAGCATGGTATTCCGTGTTCAGTGCAGGGTTGGACTTTCGAATAGGTATAGAAGGAGGCACTGGTGCAACGATAGTATAAGAGGTGCGATTTGGATAAGATTTGGTACAGGATGAACTAGTGGAAATGAAATTTCAATAGCTTCCTCCGAACTCGGTATAAGATCCTGCCCTGTCAAGGAAAGAAGATGACTAGACGTAATCGAGAGAAGAGCCGCAGATGGTTCTGAGCCCAGGCCACTGTCGTGCCTGACTGCAAGAGTATGCGGTCCCGGAGCTCTGAAATTTGAAGTCATTCCTCAGAAACCCCATTTGCTACCTGTAAGGATTTTATGGGAATGAATTCAGGACCGGGCTTGCCCAAATTAGCACCAAGTCACGGAGACAGCCAACACCGTGCGACCACAGTAAGTTCGTCACTGAAACACTAGACAAGATCCCCTGCCTGGGTGCGGCTTTCGTCCGTCATCGTACCTCCTGCTGGGTTTGCAGACTCATCTGGACAAGGTTTCACCATGCTACCATCAGTGAGGGAAATAATCCACTGAGCCCTCCCGTCCCTCACCAATTCGGTCGAGTGCATCGTGGAGGTTTCCCCAGAGCTTGAAGGCAATTCTTTGTCCGAGGACTCCTGGCTTAGAGGATCTTTTGCCACCTGGTCTATTTCTGGCCGATAATTTCTGTCACGGTAGTCTTTGACCGGCCGAGGAGGAGACTCGAACAAATGATCTAATTTCTTCAAGATACGAACCCAAACAGATATTCGCTTTGGGGCAGTAGGCGTCACAGAAATCCCATACCTGTCTTCCACATTGGTTCCCTCTCCGTCTCGCCTTCCACTGTCCCCCTCATCTTTCCACCGATTCTGTGTACGGCGTAACATGGCCCATATCAGTGCAATTGTATCGATCATCAGATGTAGCAATACTTCCACTATGAATACGATTGCACAAGGCAGCAAGCAAACCAAAGCTAATAGGACCCTTACGATGAGACGAAGGGACGGTCCATTGCGATTTTTCCAAGCCTGAAAGCCACAGCGGACGCAAGCACTTGGCAATCGAAAACAATAGCATAGCCAGAAGTAGAAATACCACCACTTGCTCTCAGCTGGAAGGCGTTTCTTCGTGTCCATACCGGTGTTTTGGAGCTGAGCAGCCTCGGTGAGCTCTTCTGAGACTCTGACCCAGCTGACAAGCGATGAATTCTCACTAGATGCCATCTCTCCCCTTGATGCCATCTTTTCCCTTGTCTTATGTTTGGCTTTGTCGAACCAGAATCTCAATTTGCGGTTGAGTAGATTCATATTTGCGAGGAGAAGGATAGTGAGCGCGAGTGCGATGACGGTCGTTGGACCCATTACAGCTAACGTGGCTGCATCCGGCGCAGCTTGCATGCTAAACAAACTTGAAGAAAAGGAAAGAGGCAAGAATATGATTGTGACGTAGGTGAACAGGCGAACATCTTCCGCAGTTTGGGTAGTCGTATGAGCTTCTTGAAGCTGCTTGTAGCTCAACAAGTTGTTGTACCACTGATCAGCATTCTTTCGCTGCTCTTCAAGTTGATTATGCCGCATGTGTAAGTTTCGAAGGCTGATTTTGTACTCTTGTGTCAAGTGTTTGAGCGTATTCCCGTGGCGCACCTGATCCTTGGGAGACCACCTACTAGGAAAGCCTCTAGTATCTTCTCGTTTTTCCCAGTCTTCGATTACTTTGATGGAGAGATCCAATTTCTGTAATACATCTTGAAGGATCTCTTTAGCTTCCAAATAGAACTGTAGACCGGAGGATCCGTAGATGAAATCAAAACTTTGGCTTTTGGGAGATAGAGCAAGCTCTTTCTTGAATGCAGCAAGTATTTTGTCGGTACTCGTAATCATCTCATGGAGCGTTCGCTCAACGTAGAAAACTTCCAAAGCTTCGAGAGTAGTGATGTCGGTTGGCTGAACCTCGAAAGAGCGTTCCTTTATCGATCTCTGAAAGACTCTTGTTGATCTCCCCTACCGATCGTTCCTTCTTGAAGGGAAATCCCGAGCTTGTTTCTTGGATCACCAGACATAGGAGTGGTATCCAAGGGTCGAGTGAAATTTGTGGACTCGCCCCCAGTTATTCTAGTACCATTTGTCGTTGTATTAGTTGCATAAAGTTCACTAACAGGATCTCTTGTGAAGACTTTGAACGTATTGAAGATTCTAGACTGCAACTCCTTCGGTCAGGAGTCGGTCGGCGTGAGTTGAAGTTTCCCGCAGCTTCTGCAAATTGAGTCTGGCCGTATCTTCCTGATCTCTATTCTCGTTATTGATTTTTTCTTCGATCGATATCATCAAGTGTTCAACTTGCTTAAGAGCCAGCCACAAGACGCTAAAGTTCGAGAGGTTGTATTCAGGATACCAGATGTACATGGCATCTCGATCATGAGATAAGCTGTCGTGCTGCTTGGTTTCGACACTAATTGATCTAGGGTTTCTTCAGGTTGTAAAGGCCCGTAAATTTCCACAATAGCGCAAAGCTCTTGTGATGAAGCTCTGGGTATGACTCATGTGTTGTGGAATTTTGCAAAGTTCTTTCTCTTGTAGCTTGGAAGTCTCCGATCTCCGGGGCCTGGTTTGAACATTACGTAAACGTATGTATCTCGATAGACTTGTTCGTTTCGAGGCATGCGTTTTAGATCAACGATGTTGTAACGGAAGAACTTCTCAATCTCTAGTAATTCTTGATCAACGGCTTCAGAATCTCAATTGCCACCTGATTCGTCTTCGGCCTTTCTAGGCTGATGGTCACTCCAAATCGATTTTCTTTGCTTGTTGAGAAAGACTGCAATCTCAAATTGCACATCATTGGGCTCATCGTTCACTAAGAGTTCAGACTTTTGAGAAAACATCAGCCTTTCCGAAGTTTTCTGGGTGGAAATAGGCCGAAAGATTCTATTTCAAGTTCATAGTCCTGAAACAAAATATCCGTACTAGTAATATACGGCAGGGATACGTCCTCGTTCCCGTCCTTGCGGATTTGATATTGCTGAACGACCAATTGCGATGTAACGTAGTATTGAAGCCTAATTTCCAAGCCATCAAATTTGTAAATGAATCTTGGCCAGCGGTTGTGTACCCAATGCGCGTGGTCAGGATGACGATTCAGGGCTAGGGAAAGACCTATGCCATTTCCAGACCCCTATAGGAGATTCAAAGCTGTTTGGAGCATCATCTTCCTTGACTGACAATCCTTCCCCCTCTCTATACTTTTCCTATAATCGACACCAGCCAGTTTGCCTTTCGTGCAACTGGCGAGCTGCAAAAGTTCTCCAGCAGGGGTAGCCCAAGCCAGTGTGCCATCTGCACCAAAAGGGTAAACAGATTTGGTCTTTGAAGCAGTTCCAAGACGAGAGATAGCTTCATCAGGGACTTCAAAGAGCTTATCAGAGCCTCCATGATCTTTTTGTGGGCCTGGAAGTCGTTCCCAGGCTGGTACACGCGGGACACAAAATCTGGAGAGGAACCTACCAATGTCCACCAGCCCTTGATCAAAGCAACCGAGCTCTGCCTCGAGATTTGCGATGTGATCACGATCCATATCTCATTTCATCAGTGTCAAATATGAAACAATGCGCAGTCACAGAGTGCTTTGTGAACCGGAAGGCTCTAGGATTATTTCAAATATTCGCTATTGAGGGGGTGGATGACAGACAAGGCTTTGATGAGAATATCCGAATGGTTGGAACGCACAATACTTGGAAGAGCTCTATGATCAGCGCTTATTGGTGATGGGCTCTGCATTCCCATTGAAGGGCACAATCCCTGTCGTGCATGAACCTGCGAACACCCCAAAGCCAACAGCTTCAAGTGTCTGTACTACCTTTCAATCACGGGATGCCACCCTAGGCTCGTACCTCGCCCCAAATTACCCTTATCGGGAGATCATGACCGAGGTTGATCACCATGAGGTGGCCCTCACCATTGAATCATTTCGGAATGTTTTTGGCGGAGTCTTTCGAAATCTTGGCAGAGGCTGATGCCTGGAACCGTGTCGATTGGAGATGCTCAGTCGCTACATATTCCGATTCTGGAAGTATTATCGCCGGTGCGTCCAGGCCATAAGTAAGCCGAGGCCAGCCGAACCCCCTTAATAATCCCCGACCCTCGGACACCCAACCTTTCTTTTCGAGACAGCACCACCACACCCGTGCAGCAACCCAACGGGCGTCAGTATTGGTCCATATTCAATCCTGTCCTTGTCCAGAGGCAGTGTTCCGACATGCCCTTCAGCTGTCTGTCTGTCACCTCGGCGCTTCATCTGCCAAAAGTGGGTATCATTGGTCAAAATCAATGTCAATGTCGCAGTGTGCGCAGAGCTCGTGTTTCATGTTGTTTTCAGCTGAGCCATCTTTCCGCGGGATGTTGTCTGCCGGCGCAAGCTATAAGCCATGTCTTTTCCATATGAGCTGCCACTCTGGTTCAAATGGACAATCCGATGGCTAGCGAGCTTCATCCTTCTTTGAACCGACGGTCCAGTCTCCACAAAATACAAAATGCACAAAGTCCAGAGAAAGCATATGAAGGTGAACAAGAGCGATTTAAACATCCAACGCTGTGGCTGATGTGATTTCAGTATCGTCTCTGGCGGAAGAATTTAGTCCGAACAAGCAGTCATGGCAATTGTTCAAGGACCAGGGTTTCCGGTTGTTCTTCACTCTCCTTCTCATTGCTCTATATATCATGACCTTCGTCCTCTTTGAACATTACAACAATGTCAGCCACGATCAAATGATATGGTACAACGCCATTTCTACCATCATCAACCTTGCTCTTGCTTTGAACTTCTTAGAAGCGTTCAAAGACATGGCAAAGGTTCTCCGCTGGAGAGTATTGGCCAACAGATCCTTCACTGTTCGGGAAGTTGATCTTATTCTCGGTGGAGAAAGCCTACTGAATTTAGGCACGCTGATGTGGGAGTCTATGAAGAAACCTTTGACTCTGCTTGTTTGCGCTTCCTGGATCGTTCTGAACTTGTTGGCCCAAGGTTTGTTTGTGTCTACAATATCAGCGTGATCGGTGATCAATTAAAAATTTGGCAGGCTCCGTTGCGTTGATTTCACTCAACTCCCCTATGGACAGTGGTACAGGTTCTGCAGGGACCTACTTTAAAAGTGGCACCGTCAAGACTGCAAAAGTTGACTGTTTCTACGATCACAGGGGATGCCCTGATCCAGGACCGCAGATGACAACTGCGAACACCTTTGGACGAGCTGTACAAGGACAGATATCGTGCCCATATCAAGATGACGCCGATATTATGTATGCTCCACAAAGTTGCACTTATTTCTACGGCAGTGATACCAAACAGGGCGAATTCGCATATCGGTTCAATGAATACAATCCGTCGGATTCTGCCCAAATCTATCCACACCTTACGAATCGCAACATCAGGGCCTCCGCAGGCCAATGCTACCAGTATGGTATTGATTGGGCGAATTCACCCACCACCAGTGACCAAGATGGTACCAATGATATCCAATTGTTTAAATTCGGCAACAGCAGCTACACAGCTTACTTGCCCATTCCCAAAATCGAAGGTGCCTTCCATTCCACTACATACGTCTACAATGGCACATCTGCCCCACAGAACGCGACCCTGATAACGTGTGGACCCCGCTGTATGACAATGTATGCCCTTCGTCTAGGCGCCAACACAACCGACCCTACGACCGCCATGTTCGAATGCCCTTTGACAATCAGCAACGTCAACAATGCCACCGCAGATTACCAGGAAGTCCCTGACTATATGGCCCTCATTGCCGCATCTTCGATCGCCTTGTCTGGCCGTCTTGTGAACAATCCGCATGTCAAATCGTGGGCCCAGTACCAATTGTACACCTTTGGTAACTATTTCGAAACTCAAGGTGACAGCGCCCAACAAGTTGGGCGGAACATGGCCGAATTTGCAATCGGTGCCCTGACCGGTATGGCCAATTTCAATCCCCGTCAGCTCGTCCCAGGCACCTTACCAATTTTGGGATGGTATCTCAACATTAAATGGGAATACATTATCCCACTCGCTGTTTGTATCGGAGGGGTCCATCTTATCCTTATCATACTCACAGTGTGGATAGCGCGTCCCATTGTTATCCTTGATAAAAGTAATCTCGCCCTAGCAAGGTTATTGTATCCCTTGGTTGGACGGCTCGAGGGACGCGGGTCATTGCTTGATGGGAAGGAATTGGCAGAGGCTATTCAGGCCTCTGGTTCAAAGGGTGGGCAAATAGTGTACGGTGTCAAAGGAGAAGGTGAGAACAAGTCTGTGCTGCTCGATGAAGGTGTACAGGTCAGGAAGAGTTTGAAAGGGGGTGTATTTCCCAGAGGACAGTATGCATGATGATTCTTGACAGGACGTATTGATATTTTACGTTGGCTTGTACTTCCTTGTAAACGGGATTGCCCTAATTAGAAACCTCAAGCTTTAGGTAGCCACTCTTCGTCGCATGTAACAAATTTCATCTCTGATCAGGGATGTCTCATGTTAAAACACACCAACAGTTCATCTCAGCTATGTGATCCTGATTGAAACATCCTGCAGCCTTCGCCGGGGCATCTTCCTGAATATCAATGGCTTTCGAGGCTGGCTTCTTTTTGTTTCCCCTTTTGGAGTCCTGACCTCGTTGGCTTGCTCTGCCTTCTTCGATATCGTCGTGTACTTGCTCCGCCTTCCTCAGCGTCGCCTAAAGACGCTACCGCTAGGTCGTGAGCTTTGATAATCTGGTGGTCGACCTCAACGGGGAGCGCGGTATCATCAACAGCTTGCGACCTTTGGGGACCAGATCTTTTTAGACCCTGCTGTCTTCTTTGCAGTAGAAGTTCTTCTTCCCACGCTTGGGGAGCTCTTTGGGTGCTAGCATCGATCTCATGTCCCTGAATGTTCCTCTAGGGTTTGAGCATCGTGCTTTGAAGTTATGGAGCTCTCGGACGGTGACTCTGCATCAGCTTCATGGCTTGACTCAATCGTTGTTAGATGATTAGGTTTGGCTCTTGCTTTGAAGGTTGCCTAGCTCTCTCTTTTGCTTAGGCTTTACAGATCCCAATTCCTCGATCTACTGTGACTCGAACATCTTCATCCTTGCCCTCCTGAGCCTTTGCTTTCTGCTTTGCCCATGCCTTGCGATTGCCGCCTTTCTTGTCAGTTGCCATCTTTGGTGGTGGTTGACGTGGTTCTTCTTCAAACTGGAAAATGTTCTCTCTGGCTTGGGGAATAGCAAGGTGTGGGTCAACTACCGAGTCATCCATTGTTAAGGTGCTGTTGCGCATATTCCGTCTTGTGGGCGCGGTCGATGCGTCTGTGCCTTTGAGCCCAACCTTGCTTCTAGTCGATCTTCGTCCTTTGGCTGGTGGTTTAAGACCTCCGGCTCCTCATCTTCGCCATCGTCCGTTAGTGATCGATCAAGGTCCTCTACTAATGCTGCATCAAGAGCTTCGTCGTCGGTCATCTCGACTCGCAACGACGCTTCCGGAGCAGTGGACTTCGAGCAACCTTTCCGATTTATGGAAGAGCCTCTCTTCTGGCTGCCTCTTTGAATCAATTATGTGAAATTGAGGTATGCTGTAATTCGACGACCCTCGAATTGGAGTCATATTGAATGTTCTTAAGGGGAATCCAACTCCACCTTAGCCACGACGGATCAGGCGAGAAAATCATACCGATCCAAACGCTCAAGGAGAAGACGGCGAGAGTTGAGACAATCCACGTGGATGAGAATGGAAACGTGAATGTTAAGTAGATATCGAAATGGTCATTTTGGGTAAGAAGGATATGATTTGGGGCCTCGGGAATAGGATCTATACTTCGAAGGTCTCCGTGCTGAGGTTGCAAAACCTATCATTCGAGCCAGGCAGAATGCCACAGGTAAGTAAGTGAGTGAGATCTTATGCAATTGTTGTACTTGCTTGGCAAGTCTGTTCCGCGCCAATCTACTGATCGAACAAGACGTACCAAGCGAGCGGGCGTATTCGGAATTTAGCAAAAGCGTCTGCAATGCGCTAAAGTGTACGTTGTAAAATGTAAATATTTGAACCTCGGGTCGCGAGAACGACAAAGTCAGCCCAACAGAACCCTGACCCGCTTGCTAGGTTGTTTCTATGATGCATCTTTTGCCAAGGAAGATTTATATTGACAGGCCTCGGTTCATGGCACGTGCTTTTCAGTGGGGTCAAGGAGGTGGCTTAGGTATGTTCTTCTCAATGCATTATGATGTTCGATACTAGGGCTAGGGCTAGAGTGGGCGAGTTGTAAAAAAACTTCATCTGACGTCAGCTGCGAGATTTCTCTAGTGTCGCAATCATACCTTAAGCTTACGATCACTCCTTTCACGAGCATCCTATTCAATTACTGTGCCAATTACGTTAAAGCTTGTATTGGAGCTCATGCTTTGTAAGTCTCATTTCATCCTCCGATGCGTGCTCGAGAGAGCGAGTGCATAATCATTCGATCTCGAAGTCTGGTTGGATCGTGTTTATTGACAATTGTTCGGCAGAACTCTCTTCGGCGCTTCTCAAGTACGCCCGCAATTGCTGCTACGAACTAGCAGGGGGTAATCCTTGCATGATCAAACGACCTCCAATTGTCCTCGTACGCTACGAACTCCCCCCATCCTTCGGGCAGTCATGGCCTCATCAACCCAGACGGTCGTTCAAGAAGCCTCCGTTGCAGAACAGCCAATCTCAATCACAGGGACATTAAATTCTGGTCATAGTCTCAGGAATCAAGAACGAATTGCTCAAGAAGGGTACCCAGTGACACGAGAAGACCGCGCAGACCTTTTCGAACGAGATGGACAAAGATCTTCATGGCCAGACATGATCAATAAGGCCACTGAGATCAATCTGAATATCGGAGGCCTACAAGCCAGTTTCCGTATTGGTGTTGTCATCCTCTTGGTGCTGGTCCTTTGTATTGTGTCTATTGCGCGTTGGCCTACGTCGAGTTCGCGAACAGGCAGTCAACCAAGCGATGCACCCTCGCTCGATCTTTCCGATATATCGCCCGTCAACGCCTCCACGACCGAAGATACCAAGAGTTCCCACACCCCTGTTTCGCTAGAAAACAAGAATAATACCGTGGTTGATAGCTCTAAATCACAACTAACGCAAGCTACATCAACCTTCTCCCCTGCAATCACAGGATTCTCCGACGGAGAGGTGTCTCAAGTACTCGAAAAGGCCATTCAAGACTTGAGATACCCCACTGATCAAAATGAGACGATCGAGGAACTACAAGCTCTGAACAGAGAGCTCATCTTGAAAGCGCATCAGCAAGCAGTTGAAGAAAGAGTACAGACGTTGAAGAAGAAGGTCATCCGTTTGATTGCCTGGCTTTCCGTTGCTGTCGCGATCGCAGATCCCATCCTGTTGGTCCTTTTCGTTAGCATTAGGGCCTTGCTGCGTCTTTACTGGTATCCTGGCTTTTATACACCCGGAACTGATGAGAACGAGCCAAATTACAGCTTTTCCCAGCAGCAGCATAGTATAAGCCCTGATCTACGACGTTGCATTGAGGTGGCACGTTCAGTAAGCCCTGAGCTGCCAGAGTCAGAAGGCCCTAAGCTACTAGATTCAGTAGGCTCTGCGCTGCTGCCATTGTCAGTAAGCCCTGAGCTGCTAGAGTCAGAAGGCCCTGAGCTGCTGCCATTGTCAGTAAGCCCTAAGCTGCTAGATCCAATGGGCCCTCGGCGGCGATATACAGTAAGATCCGCGTTCGGCGGCTCTATCTCTTGGCCATTTCTAGTGCGAATCCTTTTGCAATCCACATACCTTGGGTCTGCCGTTTACTTTCTATGCAAAGAACAGCGGACAGCTGGTGATATCACTATCATCGCTGGTTGCGGTATGAGCCTTTTGTTATCAGCGCTCAGTCGCACTTCTGCGGCTAGCACATTCTGGCGTATTGTGAGTGGTCTTTATGATATGCTTGATCACTTTTGTCTTCGTGGCGTCTCAAGATTACCATACCTAAGCGACATCTATTATCCGAATAGATGGACGGAGTCCCGAAGACGCTCCACAGACTGACTCATGGAGTCTGTATTCCTCTCTGGCAGCTGCTTTCTGCAATGTGGTGTACGACAGGTGCGAGACCCCTAAAAAACTGAGGATTACTTGAGAACGCCGGGGTTGTTGATGCTGTAGCCTAGGGAACACTTACTCCTTAAACCTAACATACCTATTATCAAAGAAAGACAGCGCAGTTATGGCAGAGACTTAAGATGATTGGTCGTACTGAAAAGGGATTCCACTCAAGTCCCTACTGAAGATTCACTCTACGAAGCATTACCTCTACGACTAATCAGAGTACCGGAAGCAGATAGGCATTGGCTACGGGGAATCACACGCACTCAATACAGTGCTGTCGCCATCAATTGGCAATGACTTAGCGCAATAGGTATGCAAGTGTGCCCAGTGAAGATCGCGGGGAGCCAACGTAAATCAGTCATTCATCTATCTCTGGTGCGCGGTCTTTCGTTCCTCGATTCAAGTTATAGCCGTTCGTACTGGAAGACAGTATCTGAGAATGCCTGGCGTATCGTTTCAATTGATCGTTACCCTAATCCCCTTCGAATCTAGTCTCGGTGACGTATTCAAAAAGTCATGCTTCGTCTCCACATCGCTGATATCCGTCTCAAAAAGTTCCAATCTGAACCTACCAGGCGCAAAAACGGCAGCAAGCGCCAGATAAAACTCGCAGTAAGCCAGATTCTGCCCTGCACATTGGCGACTGCCTCTGCTGAATGGAACCAGGTACTTGCGCAGGGAGGGCTGCTCTAAAAAGCGCTCGGGTCTAAAAGTACGAGGATTTGGGAAGAGGGTTGGGTTGTCGTGGAGCAGGATAGTTGTCATGCTTATGGGCGTCATGGGAGGGACTGAGTACCCGTTGTACTCGAGGACCGTATCGGGAAAGAGGCGTTGTAGACGACCGGCGACGCCATACCCGATACGGAGACCTTCGGTTATGACGGCGGTCAGATATGGAAGCTGTTCGAGCTGCTGCCATTTCGGATATGGACCAGTCTCTGACATGAGATTTCCAAGTTCTTTTTGTAACTTTTCAAGAACTGGGGGATTGTCGACGAGGTAAAACGAGGTGAGGGCTAAGATATGAGCTGTTGTAACGGTGCCGGCGCCAATGATGGTCTGCGCTTCGTCCTGCAGATGGTCTGTTTCCTTCTCCTGGGGCCTAACTTGATCATTTGTAAGTACATCGTAAAATATCGTTTCTTGACCGACGGGTTTTTCGCCTTTCGCAATGGTTTGTTTGGCTTCGATGACTTGGCGCCGAAATCCCTGGAGCCTGTCAGTACGGTATCTGCGAGTGGTCATAAGGAAGCAGACCCGCTGGAAATCGAGAAGACTCATCATCTGAGGCTGGATTAATTTCACAAGCCAATCAGGCATAGCTTGAGTCAGCGGCAGGATCCAGCCGAACTGCTTCAGTACATGACCGTTCTGAGAGACATCTATCATGAGACGATGCCAATACGGCGAGAAGTCCGGATCATCGAGAAACCCGTACGTCTGTGCAAACGCATACTGACCAATGACATCACCTGTCAGACATGCATACACGTCTAGCAAGTTGACATTTCTGCAAGATCCCTTAAGACCCTCGAAACGTGAGACCAATTTATCCATGACGGATTGTATGCCTGGTTCGAGTCTTTGCAGGGTGGCCTTCGACAGATAGTGGGCGAATATTCCTCGGCGAATGCGGTGGAGCTCATGGCTTGCTGTCACGAAGAAGGCGGTCCTCAATCCGAACGCTCTCATAGCCCAGTCCCACTTCATACTCCTCTTCTGCTGGTTTGGATATACCTCATCAATCATCTCTGGATCATTGATATGTATCTCATATGGACTGATTCGGATGATGGGGCCTAAGTATGGTTAAAACCTTGTCCGTCCTTTTCGTGGTCTACGCCTTGATCATTTACTCACCATACTTCTCATGCATTTCCTGGATCCTCCAGGTGTATCGTCCTTTCAGGATAACATCGTAATAGAACTCATACCAATGACTTGCCGCGGCGAGCTTTGGCCCTGGAATCTTGGAAAGTGGATCAAAATACATGCGGTAGACATACAAGCCAACAACGTAAAAGACCGAAGAGACGGAAAGCAGCTGAAGCAGGGTTGCCAACTCCATGACTGATATGTTTTCAATTGACTCAACTGACTGTATGCCATGGTAGGAGCGAGGATTTCTGGGGGATTTGGCATCTTAAGTAGTACGAATGCTAAGGTAGATCCTAGACATGCAAGCGTGGCAGGATTATCGACAAACCCCGCCACGCCTGCATGTAGGATCATTTAGCGTCGTGTCCCGCGTTTCGACGGGGCAACGCTTGACGAGATAACGTCTTTTCTCGCCAAGTGTTTCCCATAAAGAATGATGCTTGTTTCATTATTTTTTGGACTTCGCGACACCGTCACTCTTCTTTGATCGAGCTTTGAAATAGTGGCAGAAACCAACGGTCCCGCGATGGACTGCCCAGTTGGGTTTAGCGTACTAATAAAACAATGCCAAGGCTAAGGTACTCTACTTTACGAGTACCTTACTCCTTCCCTTCAAATGTATCATTGTCCAAAGGCCAATTGATCCGTACTCAATACATGGTTGGCATTTCTCATTTCCAGTCATGCCGTCTCGCCACATAGGTTTTGTCTTAAGGAATAACGCTGTACCAAATCCTCCTCCGTGACGAGCATACGTGTCTTCTTCTCTGTTCCACCACCTCTAGGCGGCAGACTCTCCCCACCCCTATATCAAGCATGATCCCTTTGCGCTTTCCTTATTTCAGAGGGATGCTTCCCTTTCAGATTCCACCAGATTTTAGCTGCTCAATTGATTGAATTAAGCCGCAACGCAATGGCTGTCGCCTCTAGGAAAGTTATCGTGTTCAGTGGTGGTTCCGCCGCGAATAGCTTGGTGGATGTCTTCAACGAAGTCATAGAGAACAACAACTGTGCCTTGACTTATGTCATACCAATCAGTGACAACGGTGGTTCTTCCAGCGAGCTCATTCGTGTGTTTGGGGGACCAGGCATTGGGGATGTCAGAAGTATAGAAAGTTCTCTGTTGGTCTTCATGTTAATTTCACAACGAGCATTATATGTTTCCAGATCTTCTCTTACGCACTTGGGTCACATCATCTCACTAAACACTATGCATATTGTTCTTTAACGTATCACTGCTCATGTGCGTTCTTCCAGGCCGCCTCGTACGCCTGATTCCTCAATCTCATCTTCACATTCTCAATCTCTTCAATCATCGCCTACCCCCTTCTCCGGAATTAGCCGCATCTGAATTCTTGACTCTCCTAACCGGCACATCACCCCTCTACCAATCGGTACCAACACCGCAAGCAATGCTCATCCGTTCCATCCTCTCGCATCTTCACCTCGAGATCCTCAAGCGCAACCGACCCCCCACCTCAACCTTCAACTTCCAATCCGCATCAATAGGAAACCTATTCCTCACTGGCGCCCGACTCTTCTCCGGCTCCTTCGAATCCGCAATTTATCTCCTCGCAATCATGGGAGGCGTCGACGAGTCCAAAACCGCCGTGCTCCCCGCCATCATCAGCAATTTCTCACACCACATCTCCGCCGGCCTCGCGGACGGCAGCGTAATCACCGGCCAGAACGCCATCAGTCATCCCAGTGAGCCAACAGCTCTCAACATCGACCATGCCAATCCCTTGGCCGATCTCAACGACGTCACGATCGAAGACGCGAATCTTCCCGGCTCCTTGCCAACGCTTCGTCAGCCCAACATCCACTTCTCCAAATCTTCCGAGGAGCCTCTACCCGCACGCATTCAGCGGCTCTGGTACATCAATCCTTATGGCCAGGAAATGCGGCCTTCACCGAACCCCAAGGTCCTTGAGGCCATCAATGCTGCCGAAGCCTTGATCTACAGTATTGGCAGCCTTTACACCTCCATCGTCCCATCGCTCATACTGCAGGGTGTTGGCGCAGCAATTGCGCGTTCCGACGGTCCGCGTTTCAAGATACTGATCCTGAACGGTAGCCTCGACCGCGAGACAGGGGGCTTTTGTGCTTCGGACTTTATTGCCGCGATCGCTAGGGCTGGCGAGGAGAGTCGTGATAGTATTTTTTCTCATGGCGAGGATGTGAAAAGGGAGGTCTGGGCTAGGTATGTGACGCATTTGATTCACCTTGAAGGCGAAGGCGTGCCATATGTTGATAAAGTGGAACTGGGAAAGTGGGGGGTGGAGTGTGTGAGGCTGTATGGTAGGAAGGGGGAGGATGGAACTGCGAGGTATGATGGGAGAGCCGTACGTATCTCTTTTCAAACCATTCCTTCACGCTTTGGCGCACTTTTTGGGCTGGAAGACGAGCTCGGTGAGCCAACTGAGTGTTGAAATTCACCCATGCGAGCTGATCCCATCGCTCCGACTCTTTCCTTGTAGAACGAATACTGATTCCAGAATCTTAATAGCTAGGGCAGGCGCTGGGTGCAATCCTGGGAAGGAGGGAGAAAGGGATGAGGAGCAGGAGGAACACTTTCGAAGGGTGAGAAGGAATGTGTAGTTGGGTAGAAAGCCAGTGATTTCGTATGCAGCAAAAGTACTAGCACTGTATGACAGGGATGCCACAAGCCATGCTCTGCAGAAAATGTGTCTGATTGCATAACGCTTCCCAACAAACTTCCAAGGGTATCTCGAACGGCAACGCAAAAGCCATTTGTAGCATCTTGAATGTCTCATTCCTCAGATGTAGTCTTCATTGACAGCCTTTCCTTTCCCCTTGTTGACCCGCCGCTTCGTCTTGAGCTTCATCGCCAGCGGGACAACGTTGTGATTTTTATCTTTGCGATGATCGTTCGGTCTCACGACCTTTTTTCGGCACACGGGGCATTTGGGGATACCTTTGCCGGGCTCGGAGCCCTGGTTTTCGCCGGCTATGAGGGCTTCCATGAGACATGCGTGACAGAAGAGGTGACCTTGAAGAGAACTGGGTTAGTGTTTGTATTGGAGGGTGTTTCAAAAGGGACGACGTACCGCAGTGGGTGGCTGTTAAATCTTTCATGGTTTCCATGCAGATTATACATTGTAGTGTAGATAGTTTTACAGGCTTGTTGGCTTGTTCTTGTTGTGCTTTGATGGTGGCCATGCGTTGTTGCTCGAGAACTTTTGAGAGACCTCTGTCGTCGTCCACATCCTGTAGAGGAGTTAGTCAGTGTCACAAGGCCTTTCTTTACGCCAATATGCAAGCTGTATTGTGAAAAGGGGACAATGCTCCAAATGTGCACCAATAGCATGGCTTCATGGAATTTTAAGTGTTGGGTGCACCCACTCTTAGATCTACCTCCTCAATTTTAGCCGCCCGATTGCTTGACTGGGAAGCCCCGGTCTTCCTCCTCTTGTTTGGGTTCGATGGGGCCGAAGACGAGTTTCTGGACACTCGCGAGAGTGGCTGCCGACGCTGACCGTTCGCTGGCGGCATGGCTGGAGGCGACGAATCGGCGGTCAGGTCGACAAAGTCACTGAGGTCTTCGGTATCAGGCCAAGGCGTGTCTTCTCGATCGGAGCTGGAGGTGGCGGATGACGAGGACCAGAATTCTTCAGAGATGAATCTAGTGGGCCGTTGGGCTGTTCGTGAGGGAGGAGTCGGGCGCCGGGGAGGGTGAGGAGGTGGTCGACCGGATGAGTTGGAGGCTTCACCTATGGGACTCTGTTGAGATCTTGAGGTCAGATCTTGTTCTGCAAGGCCAGCACCCAAGGAATGAGGCAGCTCGGGAGGGTAGTGAGAGTCTTTTACTTTCAGACGATGTAGATGCAGTCGAGGAAAGCAACGTCTTTGTCTAGTAGAGTATACATACGACTTGAAGGGGGAAATTGGGCAGGTCAAGATGCGAATGGCTTCGGTTCACGGACGTGGTTGACAGAGGGTTTCGAGAGGATGAGGACGAGGACTTTGTGAGGGCGGCGTTGGCATGACTCCGTTGGTGCTGATGAGACTGAGGATTTGGCCAGTTTATGTGGTTGGCAGGCTGTGAACGTATGGAATTGAAGTTGGGAAGAGGCAAGTGTTCAAATCGATGTCTTGGTTCAGAGGTCCATGAATGGCCCAGCATGTCATGGTTTGAGAAGACGTCTTCACGGAGTGTGGGAGACCAAACGTCCTCATGGTTTGACTCGTCAGAGTCCTCCATCGACCGGAAATGTGAAGCTTCACTCTTGCTGCAAGTCAACACTCGGATCTATCGAATACTCATGCCAATCTTCTCCGCTAGAGGCCTCTCAAGACTAAGATTATACCACGGGTTGGAATGGTAGGGGTGGCAATCTAGGCCTATAAGAAACGGAAGCTTCTGTAAGACTACGGATGCTTGTGTTAACCTTACAATTGCCTCCCAGAATTAATTTTTTTTTGTTTTCTTTTTTTGTGTGTATCACTGCAACGAGGGAAGATGATGCTTGTTAAATAAAGGAGCGTGAGAGAGTGGAGTAAGTACGAATAAGTGAATAATGTTGCAGTGATCCTGGGCGGAATCACGCCGGCACTAGCCGCCTATTGTCTGACGCTACGCGAGTAATTAATTGATTACCTAAACACCGCGTTCCTTTGTGGCACATTTTCCGCTTCTGGATTTACGTGATGGCAAATGCACGTACCATCACTCTACACTCTTTGACATGACTGCCAGTAATGCTCTGCTCTATCTACACCAGGCCGAATAGTCTATTTCGAGCCCGCTTCGCCGATGCCCTCCATGCTCGCATACCACGTCGAGGAACTTCCAAATGCAGTCCACATCCAAGACGACAGTATGCCGTCGAGGCTGGGTCGGGTACAACGCAGGAGAGGAAGAACCGCAACAGCCTTTCTTGTGAGTGTTACATTGCGCTTCATCGTTTATTTTCGGAGCGCTGAGGCTGACGTTAATTCCTAGTGGAGGCGACGCCACGGTTCAACGAGATAGGAGTACAGCAGCTCAGCAGTCATGTTCATCATCAAGTTTTCACAGGCCCACCAACAAAACCCCCACAACATCTTATCGATCTTAGTAAAGATCATCTCAGCAGGCACCAACTACTGGGCAAGAACCAAACACATGCACCTCCCATAGCTTTTGATCTACCCGCCCTGCAAGGCTCGACATTGGACGAACATTTCTACAAATTGGGAAAAGACGCTTCTGAACCATACTACAGCCAAGCCCTAGATTACGCTCGTGTAGACCTTCCTACGGTACCAAGGAAGTGGGTCAAGCAAAGTGGATGGACAAAATATAGCGAGGATGGCTCCCACGAAGCAGTGAAAGCTCCCGAGGAGGAAATGCTGACCTTCGATACTGAAGTCATGTGGAAAGAAAGCTCATTTGCCGTCATGGCCTGTGCTGCAAGCAAAACGGCATGGTATGCCTGGCTCTCTCCTTGGCTCCTGGGGGAGTCTCAGTCGGATCGGCATCTGATACCACTTGGCAATCCGGACGAAGCACGTATTATCGTTGGCCATAATGTCGGCTATGACCGGGCTCGAATATCAGAGGAGTATGACGTGCGACAATCAAAGAGCTTCTTTCTGGACACCATGTCCCTGCATGTGGCTGTCAATGGGATGTGCTCTCGGCAGAGGCCGACTTGGATGAAACACAAGAAGGATAGAGACACGCGAGCCAAGATTGCCAGCGAAAGCCATTCTGTCGAACTATCGTTGTTGCTAGAGGACCATATGTTAGATGAAACGGAGGAGGAATTATGGGTTAGTAGGAGTTCTATTAATTCATTGCGGGACGTTGCCAAATTTCACTGCAACGTAACCATCGACAAAGCAAAGCGCGACCATTTTGGAGAACTTGATCGATCTGGTGTTCGAAAAAAGCTTGATGAGTTGTTAGACTACTGCGCCGCTGATGTCGCAATTACCCATCGTGTGTACAAAAAAGTGTTGCCTGGTTTTCTGGAAGTCTGTCCACATCCTGTCAGCTTTAGCGCTCTGCGCCATGTGTCATCTGCCATTTTGCCAGTCAATAAAACGTGGGAAACTTACCTGGATCGGTCAGAGGAGACCTACAACCGATTATCCAGGGCCGTGGAACAGCGACTTAGTGATCTTGCGGACCGTGCGCTCGATTTGAAAGACAATGCGGATCAGTACAGCAAAGATGACTGGCTCAAGCAGCTAGATTGGTCAGGTCAAGAGATCAGGATGGCCAAAGGGAAAAGGAAAGGAGACCCACCAAGACCAGCTGCGCGACAAAAGAAGCCTGGCATGCCTAAGTGGTTCAAAGACTTGTTTGCAACGAACGATGCAGACCTCGCTCTGACAGTCAGAACACGCATCGCGCCAATACTTCTTCGCTTGTCATGGGATGGGCATCCCCTCGTATGGTCCGATAAGTACGGGTGGACCTTTAAGGTGCCGGTTGCGTCCGCTGATAATTATGCTAATAAGCCGGTGGTCGAGTGCAACATGTTTGACGAGAAGAATCTGGCCATCCGAGACGACGTGATGTCTCGATACTTCAAATTGCCCCATAAGGATGGGCCGCAAGCACGGTGTGCCAATCCATTGACCAAGGGCTACCTGCAATACTTCGAAAGCGGTGTACTCTCCTCGGAATTTTCGTATGCAAAGGAAGCTTTAGAAATGAACGCTTCTTGTTCGTACTGGATTAGTGCAAGGAACCGCATTCGCTCACAGATGGTAGTCTATCCGAATGATACTGTGGGTGTAAAACAAGATAAGGCAATACGAGACCTTGGCTTTATTCTTCCGCAGGTCATTCCGATGGGAACAATCACTCGCCGAGCTGTGGAGAATACGTGGCTGACAGCAAGCAACGCTAGAGGAAACAGAGTGGGTTCGGAGCTGAAGTCAATGATCAGAGCTCCTCCAGGATATTGTTTTGTCGGTGCCGACGTCGACTCAGAGGAGTTATGGATCGCAAGTCTTGTGGGAGACGCGCAATTTCGCCTACACGGAGGTAATGCAATTGGCTTTATGACTCTCGAAGGCACCAAAGCAGCAGGTACCGACCTACATTCTAAGACAGCCAAGATTCTAGGCATTTCACGAAACAATGCAAAGGTCTTCAATTACGGCCGTATTTACGGAGCAGGACTCAAATTTGCCCAGACACTGCTTCGCCAATTCAATCCCAATCTATCCGACAAAGAAACTCAAGAGATCGCTGCAAGGCTCTACGAACAGACGAAAGGTACGAAGATTACGCGGAAACCACTCAACGACCGTCCTTTCTGGCGTGGGGGCACGGAGTCCTTTGTTTTCAATCGCCTTGAAGACTTTGCAGATCAAGAACGACCTCGAACCCCGGTTCTTGGCGCCGGCATTACGGAAGCCCTAATGCGGCGCAACATGAACAACAATGGTTTCATGACTTCCAGGATCAATTGGGCCATCCAATCTTCCGGGGTAGATTATCTCCACCTCCTTATCATCTCAATGGACTATCTCATTCGCCGCTTCAACATCGATGCGCGCCTTGCCATCACTGTACACGACGAGATCAGATATTTGATCAAAGAAGAGGACAAGTATCGTGGTGCAATGGCGCTTCAGGTAGCAAACGTTTGGACGCGGGCCATGTTCTCCCAGCAAGTGGGCATTAACGACTTACCCCAATCGTGCGCGTTCTTCAGCGCTGTAGATGTTGATCATGTCCTGAGAAAAGAGGTAGATATGGACTGCGTCACCCCGAGCAATCTTGAGAAGATTCCGCCCGGAGAGAGCCTCAGCATCGATCATTTACTCGACAAGGGATCGGATGCCTACCTTGATCCAAATATCGTACCCAAGACGCCAATCGATCTAGATCAATACCCCTACACACCCCGCCCATCCGTCATGACCGAGATGAGTGCACGTACTGATGTCAATTACTTGAAAGCGCAGATTGCCACTGACGCAAAGGAGCTCAACAACATCGTGAGGGACATCTTGAAGCGCCCTTCTAAGAGTGCTGCACCGGCTTCTCCACAAAACAAAAAACCCCTCGAAAGAAGCCGCAGCACAAAAAGCAAAGACTTTGCGCCCGCTTACACGCAGCCGCAGGAACCGAGACTCGTTGATGCCCCTTACGGTTACAAGGGTGCTACTCGGTTTTGGGAGCCGGCGAGTACGAAGGGAGGGCAATATGGGAGGCCGTTGATCAGACCCCAGCTGGTGGGAAGGCCGGTGTCGAGTGCTACGCCGTGATATATGTGTACTTGTGCTACCAGCGGGGCGTCATGGATTATGTACATATGATACGGTGGATACAGTGTGACATGTGGCGTTTGATGGGATGGGAAGGATCCAAGGATGAAGATATCGGTATGGGATTTGTAAGAGGGATGGGGCTATTGCCCTGGATAGAAGTAAATACTGCACGAAAGGGCGTGCGTGCATGTTCCTGTAATATAGCATGTATATATATGTCATTCGTCGCACAACTTTTGGCCTTTTGTATCCTTGATGGTTGCACAGCGTCCGAAGGCCAAGTTACAATCGTGAATAATCTCCAGGGAGTAGTCATGAAGAACCTGTATTCAAGTATGCTGAATCCTTGCTTGCCTTTGACGAGAATCTGTCTTCATCAGAACTTTGAGGAGGCTTTTATCAACCAGCAGACATCCCGCCCTCCCTATCAGAAGGCCTAAAGTAGGGTACTATTTTCGTCCCCTTCCTTTCCTTCCCTTCCCTACCCGTAAACAACTACGACCTTTTCCGTTTGTTTGTTTGCTCGTCGCCTTTCCAAGGCATCGATGCCCTCTACAAGATACTCTATTTACCTTTGAGGAAAAGACTATTCTTCTTCGGAATATGAGGGAAATTTTGCATTGATTGATGGATTGCTTGCTCGCTCGCTCGCTTGTTTGTGAACGAGAACCTCGGAACGATGACGATGGGTGCTGTGAGATAGGTGGGTGGGTATGACGATGACGTTGACGGTGACGTGTTTCTTCGGGAGAAAAGAAGAGAAGTGTGGGCACGTGAAATTAAGAGAAGAGAGGAGGAAGGAATATAAAAAGAAATGTAGCCACAGTTCATGCTTCCTTCCTCCTTTTTGCATCTTTCCCTTCGCCTTCAATCACCCACATCACCTCAATCAACAAACATCCAACCCCTCTCCCTCCCGGAGCCTCCGAAAAAGGATTTACTCAGACTTTCGAATCCAACGACATAGATAATTAATCAGTCAACCATCATGCCTGATCCCCCACATGGTCCACCGCCCAAGTGGCCCCTGCCGCCGCTGCCGAAACCGAAACCGGAACCGAAACCGAAACCGGGTGGGAAGTGAGTAGGTGGGTGATGGGGAATGTTGGGAAGGGTAGAAAAGGAGGTGGAGTGTCTGTGAGTTCTGGTGCAAAGGGGGGAGAGAGAGGGGAATGGGAGTTGGGCGGGCAGGACACGTTCTTTTACAACAGGTCCTAGCTAGACTTTGGAAAATCTAGGATTCTTTCGAGAAAATGATTAAGTACGAGACCAAATAGAGAGCTCGCGTCTCTTTAGCTGCTGTCTTCAGTAGGGGGATATAGCTATATCTTGTTCTGTCTTGGTTTCTTTCCTTCTGTTATGCTGTAGGGTAAGGCAGGTGTAGTTTTGAACGGCATTGGTTGCATGAGACTTGCCATGGTGCTCCCTGGGTCCATGGTACTGTCTAGTAATTCAACAATATCGATGACGGTCGGGATGGCTCTCAGGTTGACCGTGGGAAGGGGAAATTGGGTATATCTGGCGCAGACACGCAACTCGTTTCCCATAATTTTACCACTATTTTGTCAAATAGACATGGAGAAGCGTGATTCTTAGGAGGACGTTGATTGTTCGAGAACTATGTTGTATTGGTGATCTGCAACTTACTTTACTTTTAAAACAATGGTACAGATGGTAGCGTCGATACACTAGTGTATGGCGGCCGCAGATCATGTAGCATGTAACCTCTTCGCATCAAAACGGAATCCTCAATCAGCCTGCCAGTCATGGCCAGCAAGAGCTTGCGCAGCCCGGGAATGATTCCCAGGAGATTCGCGACACTTTCTGCGAACTTGCGAGATCCACTTCTTGTATGGAACACACTATGGATTGAAGAGCACCAACTAACGAGTCACTAGCAATGTCTTGCGCCGCGCTTCTCGAGGTCAATGGCAACAGAGACTCAGCTCCCGCAAACCAAAATCTACAATCCCTTTACACCTACGATACTTCGCCGACCGCCCCCTCCGGTGCCTAATGTTTTAGCAACAGTCTACAGCTTCCCAGACATGGAGCCTTTACGCTTCACGGAATATCCAGCCAACCAGCTCCATCTCCCTCTCCGTCGTGACATATTACACCGTGCTGTCATATTCGAAGCAGATAATCATCGAGGAATGCGGACCGCGAGCACCAAGTGGAGAGGCGAAGTTCGCGGAAGTGGGCGCAAAATACGCCCTCAAAAAGGCACAGGCCGTGCTCGACTCGGCGACAAGAAGAGTCCCATGCTGAGAGGAGGTGGTGTAGCTTTTGGACCAACGCCTAGAGATATGTCTACTAAGCTACCGCGTAAGATCTACGATCTCGCATGGAGGACAGCACTGAGCTACAGGTACAGAAGAGGGGAGCTGATTGTGGTTCAAAAAGTTACCGACATTGAGAATGAGGACTCGAGATGGATGGAGCAGATTATGCAGTGGAATCATTGGGGAAAGGTAGACGGGAGGTCTTTGATAATTACAAGGAGGGTGATGCCTAAATTATTCGAAGCCTTGAATGGCGGCAAAGAGCAGCCAGGATGTGGTCAGCATGGGATCGTGAAAGAAGAGGCGGATATCGATGTCAAAGACCTTCTGGAGCTGGGAAGGATAGTGATTGAGAAGAGATCGTTAGATGCGATTTTGAAGGAGCATTCGAGCGATTTGAACATGAGGGTGCCTTCTGCGACACGCAGATGATTGAGCTTGGGACTCTTTTAGGCGTCAAACAGTTCAGCTTCTTTCAGCTGCCAACATTTCGTCTTGTTCATACCGTAATGCAAAAGAACACAATGGCAGTATTCTCTAAATACTTGGTAATTCGTACTCGTACACAGTCAAACTGCCGAGGCTGAGGCGCGTGCCAAGAATTAAGTCTAGACAAAATGGGAACCCAAAAAAGTTGTTTCGTAATTCAATAAGGCATAAGGTAGGTTGACGTAAAGGCAATGTCAGCTTTACTTCCATTGATGTTCCTGCGACCTTCTTGCACAACAGCATACAAGCCGCTGAGCAGGCTCTCACGGTCCCGCCCTTCTAGCATGCCTCTCAAAGCCAAGATTCTCAATCCTGCAATATCAGGGCAAGCTGCAACAGTACGGAGCTCCCAACTCCTCGGCTTTGGCTTCATTATCATCTTACGGCACTAACATGCATCCAGATGGCCACAGGTCCCCAAGTGCCGAAGGAGGAACCCCAAGATGATCCCGACGACGTCCTCTTCAACTCCATATACGGTGTCCGCACCATCGAACTCAACCGACCACAGAAGCTCAACTCCCTCAATGGTTCAATGGCCCGCAAAATAATCTCCAGACTTCAAGTCCGCATACTCCAACCTTGCCCAAATCACTCTCCGCTGAATATTCGTTACTTCTAGGAATGGGAAAAGTCTCAAATGGCCAATGTAATCATAATCGGCGGCGCTGGCCCGAAAGCCTTCTGCGCCGGTGGAGACGTCGCCGTTCTCGCCGAGCAGAACAAGTCTGGTCCCGAAGGCCAAGATGCGAGTCAAGCCTACTTCGGGCTCGAATACCAGCTTGATCATCTCATAGCTACATATTCCAAGCCGTACATCGCATATATGGACGGTATCACCATGGGCGGCGGCGTTGGCCTGTCGGTACATGCTCCCATACGGATAGCTACCGAACGAACGCTCTTCGCCATGCCTGAGACCACAATTGGATTCTTCCCTGACGTCGGTGGCTCGTTCTTCCTACCCAGGCTAGAAGGAAGGATAGGAACCTACCTCGCACTCACGTCCGAACGATTAAAGGGCGTAAACGCCTTCTACGCCGGTGTAGCGACCCATTATATCGATTCCTCCGCGCTCTCCCCCCTCACAGCCCGCCTCGCAGAAATCGAGTTCAAAGACTACGAAGACATGCACTCCCGCCTCGCCACCATCGCCGCTACACTCGCAGAATTCGACTCGGGGCTGCCGCACGATGAGCCGATGCTTTTGGCAGGCGAGCTACGGAAAGCGATTGATCGCTGCTTTGGCTACACGGAGGTCGAGTCCATCATCCGTGCGCTAGAGGATGAGGAAAAGAATACAAACCTCCCGCAACATATCAGAGACTGGGCTACCAGCACGCTCAAGACTCTCTCAGAACGTTCGCCAACGAGTCTCAAGGTAACGCTGAAGCAAATGGAATTGGGCCGCACATGGTCCATTGGCGAAGCTTTCAGGAACGAATTTCATATCGCAGGCTGTTTCATGTCGCACCCCGACTTCGACAGCGGCGTCTCCGCACGGCTGATACACAAATCCTCAACGACGCCGACTTGGAACCCGCCTTCCCTCCAAGACGTCAGCGCGGAAGACGTTAAGAGGTTCTTCAATCACGAAGGCAAATTCCCTATAAAATTGTTCAACGAGCAGCAGAGGTTTTACAAACAGTACCCGTTCCGGATGGGTCTGGTGAGGGAGGATGAGATAGAATTCGCGGTGCGGGAGGGAGGGCAGAAGGCGAAAGGAATTAAAGCGAGGTTCTTTGATGAGGGCGGGAGGAGGTCGGGGACTAGGGAGAAGGTGGGAGAGGTGTTGGCGAGGAATTGCGGTCAGGATGAGAGTGGGTATCTTGTATGGAAGGACATGGAGCGGTGATGGTTACAGTGTACGGGATGGAGAATTTAGAGGGGGAGTGAATAGATCTCGAATATAGTAGTATTTTAGGATACCTCTCCATAGCACGGAAGCCAGATCCGACGCCACCTCTTCTACTACGTCACTTGAATTGGAAACTGGGAAAAGCCGATGTAGACACCGAGGGTTTTCTCTAGAAATACAGCAATGCTCGCAACCAAATTAAATTGAAGACTACATTCGGAACATTATCCACCATTGGTATTCTGTCATTGGAGAGGATTGTCGGCAGCAAACATAAACGGGAAGCAAGAGCAGCGTGTTCCGATAAGATGATCAAATCAGACGAGGAACCAGGTTGGTGACGCAGCCATCGCTTGTCTTCATTCGTGAGCTAGATGTATATGCTCATGCTGATGTGTAAGGCACAATCACATAATATATTTTGGTCGATATGTCGAAATTTCGAGAGCTACCTTGAGAATGATGTTAGTAAGCGAATCTCAGCAAATCTGACAGACCTTTCCGACTTAAGCTAGACAGAATGAAAGCTAAAGAAGGTGTCACTCACTGAGATGCTCGACCCACTTCCCCAGGATTGGGAAAAAATTTTATGAGTTTTTTTTTTAAAAAGAAGAAAATCGCCTGCCCCTTGTCACCATGAAAGCCCACGCAGCTGCGCGTTCTGGAGCGAAGAGATCGACCCAAGAAAATATGTGTCGAGCTACAGGTTGGGTGACTTGGCTCACACGAGGCAGATGAGATGAGAAAGGGTCTGCTTAAGCTGTTTTGCTATCGTGTATATCGAGAAACGCTTTACAGGCAGACACA
This sequence comes from Usnea hakonensis, assembly GCA_013423325.1. Lineage (NCBI taxonomy): Eukaryota > Fungi > Ascomycota > Lecanoromycetes > Lecanorales > Parmeliaceae > Usnea > Usnea hakonensis. Next base: position 169,318 of record BLJB01000126.1, read on the forward strand.
AAGGTCGAAGCGTACATCCACCGGAAATTTGGGCCATTGCCAAGTGATGGTTGCGAGCCATAAGATTTTGTGAGAGGAGCGTGGGAAAAGAAGGCATTAGTTGAGCTTTGTCGTTATCGTGATTCGATGGTTCATGAGGTGGCAAAAGCTAAAAGAAATCAAGCACCCGATGCTAGGCTGCCAGCTAAAGGTACTTTCCACACAAGCACAGAACACCACAGATTCGTGGGTGCTTAAGCAGCAGCGGCCACTGCCACTTGAGATGCAATACCCGCGTCGCTTGTGTCGTGCTTCATCGAGCTGGTGAGCAGTGCTTCCAAGGCATGGTATTCCCTGGGAATCGTGGCGCTCCTTATCTCAGCTGAGGAAGACGTGCTCGCTGGGTTGTTTTGACCAGACTCGGCGTCGGTGCTACCAGGACGGCTTGGTGGGCTGCTCTCAACGGGACTTATCATGTGGCCGAACAGGTCCTCCTCCAGCGCATGGTCAACGAAGCTGTCCGCTCCGGACTTGAGGAATGCCTGGATTGACTCGCAATCACACTGACTATGCTTCAGCAGCTCGCCCTTGAGGAAAAGCACTTCTTCTCGACACGATTCTACCACAACACGGAGCTGGTTGTTGTTTTTCTGCAACTCACGAGCACGGTTCTCGAGGTTCTGAGTCCATTCCTTCTTCTTCTGGCGACATTTGGATGCAGCAACACGATTGCGCTCAAGGAACTTGGATCGCTTGACGTCTTCTGGCTTATTGGACGCGATAGTATTATTCAGGCCGCGTGACGCATACTTTCGAGTGCGCTTGGGCGGTGATGGGCTGGCCGAGTCGTTGGTCTTGGAGTTACGCTTACGCTTGCCTTTGCCGGTTTCCTGCTGTGATTGCGGTGGCTGCTCTGGTTGTGGCGGCTGCATCTCACGTTGCTCGAGCTGCTCACAGAGCTGATGATCTAGCAGGCTCTCGGTGTCATTCTCATAGTCTGGCGGGGTGACTTGACCATGCTGAGCACGCGTGCTAGATGGATGCATGTTGGTGAATACATTGGATGGGTTCACTTGCTGGAAGCCATTATAAGGCCAGCTCTTTGGAGAGAAGGAGGCGGAGCTAGGTGGTGTATAGGGACGAAAGTTGGCTTCATTGTTCCATGGCATACCCGGTGCTCCACAGGTCGAGAACTGGTTCTGGTATGGGGACTCGGCTCTCGAGGGTGGGTCGAAATCGAAGAAGGAGGACGCGTCGGTGTTGATGGAGTGGAGATTGCCGCCTCGAGAGAGACTATAATTCTCGGACTCTTGTGATTCAATTGCACCATTGTTGGTGGGTGTCTTGCCAAAGGTCTTGACGGAGTCGTTGTTTGTGGTAACATTGCGGGCAAACATGTCGGTGGCGGAGTATAGGTTTGGTGACGAGTAACCTTGGGTTACAGATGTCATGAGGAGGACCGTGATAAGATTGATGAGCGGAAGGTAGAGATTGTGACTGATTTAGGGAGTGCTGGTTGTTTGTGTTAGTGAAGGACTTGAGGTGGCAAAACGGAGGGATCTCCTTGACGGAGAATTTACCTCCGCCGGAACCTGAAAATGTTTTTGCGACAGAAGATTACGAGGACTGTCTTGCAATTGCAATTTGCATGAGTAGGTAACGTATGGAAGTGGAGTGCTGTTTCGATCTGATACAGATTATATTTATGACTGAGGAATGTGGGTGGCAAAAAGTGGCGGAGATGTGGGAAGATATTGAGGTTGAGCCAAGTAGAGTAAAGTAACGGAACACGGGACGAAGGCTACTGTGCATGTACCTTGAACATAGGTAATTACTGTAAAGTACTTTAGCGATTGACTTCAACGTTTTGGCCCAGAACTAGGAGAAGAGAAGCTAGCTAAAAAGTACATAGCGCTTGGAGCGGAGCAGCATCCGAGTCAATAGATGCGCGTGTTAATAATGTGTGTGTGGCAGTTCAATGCGGTAAATTCTGTCACGTCTTATTCTTTTTTGCTGGCTGACAAATGACAAAGCCCTATTCGCTGGATTAAGGTATACTTTAGTGTGCGATGTACTCTCTACCTTAGAGGTAGCTTAAATAATAACCCCTCTTTGACCCTTTGCCCGAATGCCCGACCGGAGGTATGCCCGGAGGTGTTCCCACCTTTTTTTTTTCATGGCAAATGTCATTTTCCCCCTGACACAAAATACGTATCCCATTCACCCCGCATTATGCCAAGCCGGTCATAAGAAAGTGAAGTACCTTGAGATTCATAAGTACGTAACACAAAGTAGAAAAAGTCAATCTTTTCTTCCAAATTTCTCAATCAAAATGTCTGCTTGGCGTATGTCATAACACTTTTTCCCTCCGCCATCATCTCCGCGCTCTCACACATGGTCTAGCACAGCGCGCGAGCAGATGGGGCTTGATCTGCGAGATTGCATCACATCCATTCCTTCTGAGATTTGAGATCCGACCCGACAGCCATTGACGTCTCGAAGGGAAAAGATGACCATAAGCAGATTGACTACCTTAAGTGTCAGAGACCGAAAAGGGAATGGCGATCAACGTGCCAGACTGCTATTGGTGCCCTCGTCCATCTTTGCGCGGAGAAACTCAATTATTATTAACGACGAAACCATATCACGTGGCAGTCTTTCCCGTTATTACTTAGCATGGGATTCTTGCAGTGCGAGATTTGCGGACGCCACAAATCGGGGACTCGGGTCTAGCACTCGGACCTCGGATTGCACTTCAGCACGTAAATACTTCCGTATAATAAATAATATGAATGTCCAGGGCCACAACATGGCCAATTGATTTCGGTATTAAAAGCTGCTTGTGCTGCTTCACAGGTTGCATCTCGGATTCCGTTTATTATTCAACATATTGATGGGGTTTCCGTGCTCCTGTCTCGGTGGATCCGAGCTCCATACATTCTCGTCGTCTCAGTCTGAGTTCAGCAAGGGGTGAAACGTGTTCGGAGCTGTCTCCGCATAGGCTGGCCTATCCATGCCTGAAGTATCTGACCCCCATCCCTTCTCTGCCCTTGCGCTGAGTCCGACGAAACCAAGAGGTCTTACCGCAAGAATGTCGTACTTTTACTCATCATTATCCCCGTTGCTGGCTGGCATGGTACGAGCACGAGTACCTGGATGACCAATGGCGAGTGTGCTGAACAACTTGCGCATAAAGTACTCTGGTAAGCTTTCTTTACGAGTCAAATAAGTTAGAGATTTGCTCTAGTGCCAATATTTATCAGCAAATTGTACGGAGGTCTCCGCGGACTGCCAAGACTCTTCGGATAACGGATACCGCTCTACACACAAACTGGGGCCGCCTTCCGAAGGTAGGTTAATCAAGGCTTGTCCCTTTTCCTTGATGCTGATTAAACTCGCAGTATACATTTATAGGCCATGTATGTTCTTCGCCCTTGTTAACAAACTCTCCACAAATGATGCATTGAATAATCTATATCCACTGTTTTGCTTTACATGGCTTTGACCAATTGAGTGCCTCGCATATGAAGAAACCCTCAACCCCAGTTTCTACCCGGGATACCCGACGCATCAACTATACTCGCATGACATTGGCAATACAAAGATGCTTTCATCGATAAGAATGTCTTTGCTTTTCTTTCGACATTGCTGTCTCCCCACGCGTACCCTCTTTCTCAGCCACTCGACGTATCTAAATATGGCGAAAATAGAAAAGGATTCTATCCGCCATTGCTCACACACAATTCATCTGCTCCACCAAGGCAATACGCCCTGACCATTCACACTGGTAGTTTTAAGGCACAACTTCTCTATTTTTACTGTGCGGCCGTACCGAGTGACTACCTTTACTTTATTACCATGGAAACTAGTTCTCGCCAAGCAGGACTTGCTTTTTACCTACATGCTATGCTGGAGTCTTATACATGCCAATATGGGTACTCGCAACTACCCATGGCAAACATGAGCTTCACGACATACAATCACTCATGGTCTGTTGCTTGATGTAAGGCATCTCCCGGTCCAAATTCATGGGCTCGGGTATCAAACGAAGCGCCGTGGTCTAGTATTGACCCCAGCATCTATGTGTCTTCGCTACTCAAGACGGGAAGAAACCTCTCTATCTATACCTCACCCCCTCTTGTTCAATTCTATTTGATCTTTCACGACTAGGTAAAATGATAGTATTATCGGAGAATAGCTCCTGAATCTGGGACCGGATCGGGAAGAATCTACCCCTTCTCAGTCTGTAAAGGTACGATCTTTTTAGCAATGGAGGTTCCAAATAAATAAGAGCAAGCTGAATATTCCAATAGATCCTACTTATTATTTTTCTGGGAAGGTATATGTAAGAAGGTAATTTCTTAGACATCTATTGACTGTGACAGTGTACTCGCAAAGTGCAGTCCATTTTTCTTCTCATCCACCAACTAGCTTCATATCTATGTATTCTCGAGAGGTGAATGTATCCGATTCTAACTCTAATACTATCGCATTCTATTGCTTCTCCTTACCAAAAAATTCTTGACGATCTATCGCTTTTCCTTCTTTATTCCTCGGCGGTGGTTTGCGTGACGACATCGACAATAATCTTCCCAACAGCGCTGGAAAATGGCGGGCACATCATAGAGAAATGGTCTGCGGAAAGAAAAGAACAGTGTCAGTCAGCTATTCGAGCTCCGTCAGCCGGTTAAAGGACAGATAGGGAAGAGCTCACCGCCATCAACATCATAGACCGAAATGTTATCTCCGAGAAGAGTCTCCCAACCGTTAGTCCCGAACTGCTCACGATGACCGTAGAACCACGAGTTGAAGTAGCGCTCAAAGTCCGGTAATTCCATCTGATCGAGTGACTTGCCGATATCGAGACCGGGTCGGAGCATCGCCGCGACGGGGGCGTCCTCGCGCTGATCGAGGCCGAGACGCGCCCAGACGACGATGCTCTGGTGAGGGCGACGGTCGGGCGCGAAGGCGGGGGCATCGTACCGGGACAAGGCCCGGCAGGTCCCCATTAGGTGCGCTTTCTCCTTGACGGTGAGGTCCTCGGGGAGGTCGCGAGCGCGGTTGATGCCCTCAAAGGTGCCGAGCTTGTCGACAAAGTCGGGCGTGACTATAGCTGTTGGGATTAGGGAGGGGGCGCGCATGTCGATGACGACGAGCGCCAGAATCGCCTCGCCTTCCCTCGTCAGGCGGTGCGCGACCTCGTAGGCGTAGATGGAGCCTGCGGACCAGCCGCCAATGAGGTACGGACCGTGTGGTTGGATACGGCGGATCGTCCGGACGAAGATAGATGCCATTTCTTCGATGGACAGGTTGAAGGTAGTCGGGTCGTCCAGGAATGGCGACTCGAGAGCGTAGATGCGGCGGCCCTCGGGTAGAGCGCTCAGATGAATATACGACTCTACTGTTCCCGAGCCGTCGGTGGTCATGAACAGTGGCGCTGCGCGGGACCAGGACTGCCCCTGGATGAGGACGGATCGAGAGACGGCAATTTCGATCTTATGCTGCCGAGGCGAGAGGCTCGTCATCTTTGCAGCAGGAATGACAGCAGCCAGCGACTTCTTCACGGGAGACAGGCTTCTCGTTGGTTCCTCCAGTGGCCCATCCAATTCCTTTTGTGCGGCCGCCACTGTCTGATGCTCCGTGAAGAAGGCAGCTGGAAGTTCGATTTGAGTCTTCTCCTGGAACTCAGATAGAGCTTTGATGGAAATCATGCTGTCCAGTCCAATCGATTCGAACGAGGTCGATGGCGTGAAGGCACTAGCTTCGAGGCCCAGTGCTTCGGCAACGATCCGAAAAAGCTGTTTGCTCGGTCGCTGGTGTGCTGAGCTCTGCTTCCTGTTCTGACGTTCGGGTGGAGTTATGGGCGTGCGTTCGACTTTTAGCTTAGGATCCTCTAGATCTTTGAGTGGTTGCACGCCTAGTTCCTTCTCCACGGCGGCTGGAGTTGGGAAGTTGGTGAAGAACGCTGCAGGGAGCTCGACGGACGTGGCTTCCTGGAAGTCGGCGAGAATCTGGATGCTCATTTGAGAGTCGACGCCAAAGTCCGTGAATGTTGTGTTCGTCGCTGTCTTCAAGTCAGCCATGCTGATGCCGCTCCGTGCCGCAACCACGCAAAGTAATTCCACTGCAAGATCATCAGCCTCGGATTGGCTGCTGAGCGATGGCGATGAGGGAGCGGCTGATGCTGTTCTTGAAGTGCCGCTCGACTCAGGGGATCTGACCGGTTGCTGCACAAGCCTTGGGCTAGCCATTGCGCGAGGCTTCTGTGCGCGCGCACGACTGGACCCTAATAACAATGAGAAGAAGTCGCGGTCGAGCTTCTTGAAGCAAATGTCCGTGCAAAGCGCAACGAGTCTATTTTGCTCGTCTGTGACGTACACATCGCACAGACTCGCTTCAGCTTTGGAATCTTGCTTCCGAACAGTGGCGTAGGCCCGCCACGGTCCATTTGAGGACAGATCACCAAGCACACGGAAAGAGCCAATGTGATTGGCGATGTAGATGTCATTCTTTGGCTTGCGTACGTCCGCGTTCAGCAAGAAACCGGCGATATGAATGGCGGCGTCGGCTGCGAAGGGGCTGCAAGTGAATGTGCCGAGGTCTTTTGTGAAAGGCACTTGAAGGAGGAAGGCGGCATCTCCGAAATTCGCCGCGATAATGGCCTCATCGACGGCGTGGTACGGCGCAGAGTAGTCAACAATCTCGGAAAAGAGCTTGTAGAACAGGTTTTTGTCCATTATATGAACTTGCCTTGGACTTGAGGAGGCTTCGAGGGTACGCACACGCGCTTGCACCAATGGTTGCAAACGAGACCATGCTTGAGTGTATGGTCCTTCAGGTTGGTCCAGCCGAATCACGCAGGACCCGTGCTTGACAAGAGAGGCGGTCGCTGCTGCTGTACGTGACAAGAATCGGACAAAGACGGTGTTTGTAGATTTTTCAAGGGCGGCTTCCAAGGAGACGTGCGGCAGTTCATCAACCATCATATCTTTGCGGAGTATCAGGGGTTTATCCATGCTCAAACTAGTGAGCTCATACGTGGCCAAAGACGCTTTCGAGATCTTGCGGCTTTCTGTCTCAAGGTACGCTACAGCAGTATACGCCATATCGATGAAGATACTCGCCGGGCAGATGGCCACGCCGTCGACAACATGACCGCCAATAGCTTCCGCGAGGCGATGATCAGATAGGTCAGCCTTAAAGGTCGCAAGTAGGTTGGATCCTTCCTTGCGCAGCTGGTCGACCGAATGCAAAGATGTTGAGGAGAGTCGCGAGGATGGAGGATTGGATTTTGCGTCGGTAATGGCTTGGGAAACCTTTGGAGTTTTATATGGGACCCAGAAGCTTTGGTAGTCGAAGGCGTACGTTGGCAATTTACTTATCAGTTGGACTTGGTCAAGATGGTCCTTGTGAAACTCCGTCCACGCCACTGGCAGTTGCGCGCGATACGCCGCAGCGAGACATTGAGATATGGACTCCCAGTCATTGTGTCCGCGTCGCAGGCTGGGGTAGCGATTCGGCTTTGCCGTCTGGAGAGAAGAGGCCATGAGATTTATACAGGTCGGATGAGGACCAATCTCAACGACGAAAGATTGATCCTGGATCAGCCCTTCCGCTTCGCACGCAAGTACTGCGTCGCAGAAGGCTACCGGCTCACGAGTATGTCGACGTAAGTAGCTCGCGTTGAAGACTCCGCTTTCACCTGGCTGCACAATCTTGCCTAGCAACGTGGATGCCACCGGAAGCGTAGGCGACTGGAAGGCTATACGTGATGCAGTCGCCTCGAGATCATCCAACAGCGGATCCATTTGGCGGGTGTGGAATGCATACTGGACTCGCAGGCGGGTAGTTGCAATGTCCCCATCTGACTTTAAGTAGCTCTCAAGGGCATCAAGTGCCTCAACGGGACCTCCGACGACAGTGCTGCTAGGACCATTTTCGCAGCACACTTCACACGTCGACGTTGTCGCAGGCAAATCTCGGATGCGCCACCGAACTATGCTCGAGGGGAGACCGACGGCTAGCATGCCTGCCTCCGAAGCTGAACATCTCGTAGAGATCAGCGTTCCACGTTCATAGGCCAGGGCAAGCGCCTCGCCCACAGAAAACACACCAGCAACGCAGAGTGCCGCATATTCACCCAGACTGTGTCCAATTAGCAGAGTCGGAAGTAGGCCAAGCCACTGCCAGTAGCGAGCGAGGGCAATTTGGAGCGCAACATTAGCCACTTGCATATCACGGACGGTGCTCGTCGTATCCCTTAATGCCACATCTCCCGATCCGAGAATCGCGTCGAGGATATGGCAATCAAATCCCTGAGCGTCGCAGAGGCGTTGGTATGAATCGAGCATGCGCTGGAATGTGGGCGAAGTACGGTACAGCTCAGCACCCATGCCAACATACTGGCTACCCTGACCCGTGAAGGCGAACACGACAGATGAAGCCGGCGACAACGACCTCGCAGGCTGCCCTATCTGATGCAGTAGCTCTGTGACGTTGGTCGCCACGTACGCATCTCGGAGATTGTGATGCATGCGTCGTGCCGTGGTTGTGTAGGCAAGGCTGGCAAGCGGCGTTTCTGGGTGCTGCAGCAGGTACTCCCGAAGCTGATCTTTGTTCTGCACTTGCGATGCTTCGGTCCGACCAGAAGTGACTACGACGTGGTGAGATCGTGTATCCGACTGTGACGGCAGTGACAACCGGGCAAAAGACGGAGCCTCATGGATCAAGATGCTCACGTTACCTCCAGCGGCGTCAAAGTTGTTAACGAAAATGTAACGAGGATTAGTCCCGTTCGTAGGCCAAGCTTGACCATTGGCAAGCTGTACGTCAGTTCCGGGTCCAAGGATTGGAACTAGATGTGGATTAAGCTTAAAGGGCTGATTCGGCTGAGGAGGAACAGTGTCATGGTGGAGCATTAGGACGGCTTTGATTAAAGATACAACGCCAGCAGCAGCTTCGCTGTGACCGATATGGGCCTTGATAGCGCCGACAATAAGCGGCTGAGGGCGCTTGGGCTCGATAGGAGACGCAAACACGTTCTGTACTGCCATTGTTTCGATACGGTCCCCCGCTTGAGTGCCTGTGCCATGCATTTCAATGACACCAACTTCATGTGGACGTACTGCTGCCTCACGCAGCACTCGGCGGTATAGGGTCTCCTGGGCTTTTGCACCAGGATAAGTAATCGAACCTTCACCGGCGTTGGTGTTCCTCGCTGCACCCGCAATAACTGCGAGGATGTCGTCTTTCGCTCGGACCGCATCTACCAGGCGCTTGAGTACAACAACGGCGATACCCTCCCCACGACAGTATCCATCGGCCTTGTCAGAATAGGTCTTGCACGCACCGGTAGGTGAAAGAAAACCCCCTTGGCCCAGCCCGCTAAACCACTCCGGCGAAGTGAGTAGCGTTCCACCACCAACAACTGCAGCATCGCAATTACCCTTTACGAGGGCATCGCGAGCAATGCAGATACTCGTGGCACTGGAAGAGCAGCCAGTGTCGATACTATAGAAGCCACCAGCCCACTTGAAGTAATGACACAGGCGTCCAGGAGCGAAGCCACGGTTGACAGCCGGCAGGAAATGTGTATCAATGCCCTCTTGCTCTTGGATTGTCTTCCAGTCGTCCACCGTCTGGCCAAAGTACGTAGCGATCCGTGGCGGGGCCTGCTCGCTGTTGTCTGCGTAGCCAGCCATCTCCAGTGCTTCGTATGTTGTCATGAGCAGCATGCGCTGCACGGGATCCATTTGCAGAGCCTCGCGAGGCGAGATGTTGAATAGACGGTGGTCGAAATTGCCAGGCTTCTTGATGAAGCATCCGTGGCGCGAGACATGGGCGTTGTGTTTCTTGCGAGAGGTATCGTAGAAGTCGTCCAAGTTGAAGCGTGATACTGGAATCTCTTGGTGTGTAGTCGTTCCCGTCTCCAGTAGGCGCCAGAACTCGTCCAGGGTGTCGCTTTCGGGAAAGCGTCCCGACATCCCAACGATGGCAATCGCATCCGATGGGATACTACTGAGATCATCGCCAAAAGGCTTTAGGATTGGCGAGAAGTCACCGATGCGGACTTTTTGATTATGTTGATGGAGAATAACATGGAAGCTGGACGCATCCCAGGTCGAGCCCACTGTCGTAAGGAGTGTCTCAGAGCTGCCTACCTTTTGAAGGGCAGTCGCCACTGCCCGGAAGGTCTCCTCGACCTGCATCGACTTGTGTGCAATCTCGGAGACTGTGAGGCGGAGAAGTTCGCCAAATGTTCCTACCGAGAGGGAGTCCTCGGGAGAGTGCACAGAGTAAAGTGGACGTTGAATGGAGTATGCTTCATCAACTGGAGAGATGCACACTACCTTGACGATGTCCACAGGCGGGAGATGTGAGCCATACAAAAGACATGTAGATGGTGTAGGGGTGCTGGTAATGCTCCCGTCCAAGTCATACGTCTTTACGAGGGTGTTTAAGGTCGAGGGCGGCCCGAAGACGACAACGCTTCCGAGGAAGACTTGGCCCACATATGCGTGGTGAAGTGGCCGTAGCGTGCTATTGATCTTGTCCAGACGCTGCTGGACTTCTTTCAGCCTATGAGAAGAAATAACATATGCCCATACACAGTCGGAATCCTCAATATCTCGACTCGCTCGGCGCAATTCAATGGCCAAACGAAAAGCAACTGCCAGGCCTTCCAGACCTAGCGTAGCAACCGAATCGGCATTAGTTGCCGTGACAGCTACTGCTGCCGCGATCAGACCAATACCGAAGCCAACTGGGACTGATTTGTCAGACAAGATCAAGGGGTTGTCCTCAGCAAGCCTAAGGAAAGGTTATTCCAAGCTATAACACCACACGATTATCTTGGGGGACGTCTAACGTACACTAGAAGCTGGCCTATCTGGATCGTGGTTAAGAGGGCCATTTCGACGACCACATTGTGACGTTGCTGGCTGACATGCCGCTCAGCCAGCTCCACAAGGTCCTCGAAAGGACCAATGATCGCGCGTTCAGGGCGATCTACGGCGACAGCTTGCTCATGAACTACCGCCGAAGATGAAGCAAGGAAGGTGCGGATCCGAGGACGCGTCTTGGCACGCACGCTCAAGTCGTGCAGTGCGCCCAATACATCTGCGTGCTCGTGAGGGAAAAGAAGGGTGTGAGTAGGTGAAAGCATGTTGAGGTGGTCGATAAGGACAAAAAAGTGGCACAGGCCAAACGCACATTACTTATATGGATGTTTGGTAGTAGAATTAGAAATGCTGAACTCCATCCTAGATGGCTCATTTCTAATGTTCGACTTGCGCAGCTAATGTGAGGCCCCATAATCCAACAAAAAGACCCCCACGCCCTTATCTCATTCTGAGGACCAAGTCTATGCAGCTGAGATGTTGCTGATCTACTGAAAGGACCAATGGAAGTGTTGAGCATGATGAAGGATTGGTAGATCGTTCTAGCCATGGGAATGCTGTCCTGTATAGGAGTCCATTTGCCTGCGTGCGGATTAGGAATCTGCCAGTATTCAGAGTAGCTGTGGCATCATGCCGTTAAAGATACCTAACCTAAAATGGTAAGACCTGCGAAGAAGTCGCTTGTCGTGCTTACCGAGCAAACCTAGGTACTTACTTTAGGTACTTACTTTACTCCGTAATAGAAGGTACCGCATGCGGGCCGTAATCAAGTGCTTACCTAAGTACTTTACCTTACCTAAAGTACCTAGTACCACATATAATGTTCCGAGATGCGCGCCGTCATATAGTACTACATATATCGTTCCGAGCTCCATTATCATTACGTATAAATCTTACAACACCATCTCCACCGACTAGCCATATCTCAATTACCTCATTCAAACCGCATGATCAGCATCCACTCTACATATTCGCACTTCGATGGCGGCCCCAGCTCCCGACATCCTAGCCATCGCCAGCCTTCTCAAGCGTGAGCGTTTCTATCGCGACACAGCCCAGTGGGATCTATGCCGAGCTACCTTCCATCCCGATGCAGCTCTAACGTACATCAATGTCGCCTGGTTGGTTTCTCTGCCTTGAATCCCGTTAGCGTGATCGTCCTTGGGCATCCTCAAAGCTGACCGCAACTCGGATTCTCGTCCCTTCAGGTATGAAGGTGACGTAGAAGACTTCCTACGCCAATCGGCCCAGATGAACAAGGGCAAGGTCAATGTCATCCACTCTTCCTTCGACCCAGTCGACATCCACGTACGCGGCAACCGTGGCGTCAGCGAGGCCTTCTGCCTCGCCACCAGCTCTATTACGCTCGATGGGGTTGATTACGAATTAGCCTCGCATATGCGTCTCTTCACTCGCCTGCAGAAGCTGTCAGACTTAAACGAGTGGCGCCTTCTTAGCCTCGAGTCCAGCTATGTCCGCGATCGGCTCGTCAGCGCCTCTCCGAGTGCTGATAAGGGCGTGCAACTCATCATGACTAATGAGGCTCAAACGTACCCAAAGAATTACCGCCACCTGGCGCTGGTCATGCTGAACAGAGGCTTGAAGCCGCGACCGGATCTGCCCCACGAAGACTGTCCAGAGAGTGTAAGGCGAATAGTGGGCCGGAATCGTGCTTTTCTCCATATTGCTGAGGCATGATTCTATTGGTAGATAGAAGGGATACTTTATCTACAGATCAATACATTTGAACTTGATCTTGTTCACAAGTAATGTTTGTGATCATAATCATCGAATCAGTACTCATGTATTTGTGAACATATGTGACGACTGCCCGGCGCAACACTACCGCAGCGCTACTTTCTTCACCCGCCTCGAGTACAGTACCTAATTACTTACTTAATAATTCATGGCGCCTACCTAACCTACACCTTCAGCAGGCGTTCCGCGTTCCCGTGGGCAACCATATCCAGCTGCTCATCCGTCAGCAAGCCGCTCGTCTCCAGCTGATGGAACCAATCCCGGCCCTTTTCGTTGGACTCAAAGGGATAATCCACGCTGTACATGATCCGCTCCACCTTCGTATTTTCTAGTATACACTTGATCGGCGCCAGGCTCCATGCGCCAGACGTTGTGATCCAGATATTCTCCTCCCACACCTGGCGAAGGGGGCGCTTGTGGGGGCCCCAACCGCCGCCCCAGCGGGTACTCATATCGTAGCATCGTTCCAGCATGAATGGGAGCATCTCACCCATGTGGCCGATGATGATCTTCAGCGTGGGAAAGCGGTCGAACACGTTGGCGCAGAAAAGCTTCAATATATGGAGCCCAACATCGCCGTGCCACCCCCATCCGGCCGCGCCCAGACTGATACCCACAGGCTCCGGATATGCGCCCATGAACGCCTCGGCCATGCGTGGGGAGGGCCAGGTAGGATGCAGGTAGATTGGAACGTCCAGTTCGCAGGCCTTAGCCCACAGGACATCGTATTCGGCCGAGTCAAAATATTTCCCGTTTGCGTGATTATCTATAAGGGCTCCCACGAATCCTAGTGATGACACGCTTCGCTTCAGCTCGCGTGCGCTTTCAGCCGCATTTGAGCAGGGCAAGACAGCAAAAGCTGCAAAGCGATCCGAATGTCCGCTGCTCTTAATGGCCCCTGCGAGCTCGTCATTGCCTGCTCGACAGTTCTCCGCGCTCGGGCTTCCTGTGAAGGCGTCCAAGGTCAGCGTTGATTAACGAACGTTGAAGGTAAATGTGGTGGGCTCTAGAGAATGTCACTTGCCAGGAGTGAAGGCATGCGAGACAACCTGGAGCGCGATGTGCCCGCGTTCCATGGCCGCCAATCTGCCATTTCCGACTTCTCGCAGCTGATCGGTCAGACCTGGAACGGCTTGCAGGGAACGTTGAAACCTGTCGCCTATCGACTCGAGAATGGCGTTGGAATAGTAGTGCTCCTCCAGGGCGATGAGAGGGCGCACCATTTTCAGCAGACGTGTATTGAGATAGTGAATTTTGTAGAGAAAGAGATGAATAGAGCTAATTTGCCGCGTTAATAGGAAAAGACGCTGACCGACGGCAGAGAATCTAGAGGTTAGGAAACAGCTACATCATAATAGCACCATCAAGATTTGAACCGAATGTCATCAGACACCACCAAACAACAGATTCTGCTATCAATGGATTACAACTCTATCACTGGGTTGGTTACAGCTGGTCGACATACCAAGTATGAGTACCTATACGAGATAACGGGTCCGTATCGTGTCAGCCGAAGGATGGTGGGAAGCCTTATGCAGGTGCGGCCTGATGTTATCTTGGTGGGGGTTAAATCTCCTGCAGAAGGCTCTCTAGAATTGATCCCACCATCCTTTTTATGGCCCGTAAGTCGTGTGGCTACCATGCGCGGAGTCATGAAGGATCTCATTTCTTGTGTATGTGCGTACCGGTTTCTCCGATGTCTTTATCAGCTGGCCCAAATAAAAGTGGTATGGGGCAGCCAACATCGTTACTTCGGCACCGTCATTGAAGTCTAGAACCCACAAGGAAGATGCATTTCATGTCTCCTTTAAAAGTGGTGTGGGCCAGCCGACATCATTACATCGGCACCGTCATTGAAGTCCGGAACCCACGAGGAAGATATATTTAATGTCTCCCGTCTAGTAATAGTTTGAACGCTTCATAAAGCAGAAGACACCTGGAAGAGTCATTGCCATTCATTCATCACTTCTCGCGCCAGACGTCGTCGATCCGGCATGTTCCGTCCAATTTTCTTCGCGGCGATAATCGCTGTCTTATCATGCATAACTTTTGCAGACGCTAGTCCCGAGCTGATGAACAAGCTGGTGAAGCAATACCAGCAGAACACCAAACACCGGCTTTCACAGTACGGCGATTGTACGGAGGGTAATATTGTCCAGCGCAAGGAGTGGTAACCTAGCTCCCTCTGCCCCTGCCCTTTTGTTGTTCCTAAAGGATGAGGATCATCAGATCATTGATAAGCTGATCGGAGCGATAGGGGTGATCTGGGGACCAAGACTCGTCTGCAATACATTCAAGCCATTAAGTGTCTGCACAGACTGCCATCCAAGATCGATCCCGCCAAGGCTCCAGGAGCCCGTTCGCGATATGATGATTTCGAAGCAACACACATCATCAACACCAAGCTAATCCATGCCACGGGACTTTTCTTCGCCTGGCATCGATGGTTTGTGCAACTCTTCGAGACCGCCCTCCGCGAAGAATGTGGCTACTCTGGATATCAGCCGTACTGGGACTGGGCGAGGTGGCTTGACTTCCCAACCGAATCGAATCCGCTATACGATGGTTCAGCGACTTCGCTTTCAGGCAACGGTAAGTACGTCCCGAACCGCAACGGTACTCTTCAGGCTTTCCCAATCCCGGTACCAAATCCTCCGGCGATATATACCCCTGGAACGGGCGGCGGCTACATTTACCAAGGGCCGCTCGTGAACTGGACGTTGCATCTCGTAGGTCTAACCGAAAGATCGAGGCCTTTCTGAAAGGCTGACGCTACGTGCCCTCTGTTCAGGGACCGTACTACAATGACACCGTTCAGAACGGTATTCACGTCAATCCAAATCCTGGTCCAGACGGCCTCGGATACAATCCGCGACCTATCATCCGTGACTTTAACAATTCTCTCCTCCAGGAGTCCAACACTTATTCAGCCTTAACGTCGCTGATCACCAACCGAACTAGTAAGACCAAGCCTCATAGAATTTACCTCAACTCCAAGAGGACTGACCAGTACCAGATATCCATAACTTCCAACCATTTTTCTTCGCAAACCCGCATCTTGCAGGCCATTCGTTTATCTCAGGTGTCGACAATGATCTCTTCACCTCGCCGGGCGATCCGTTGTTCTGGTTCCATCACGCACAAGTTGACAGAATATATTCGATCTGGCAGGCGCTGGACTTTTTCTCCCGAGAGTATGCCCTGGATGGGACGCTGACGCTCACGAACGGTACGCAACCTTTGCACAGTGCTCGATCGAAGAAGAGAAAGAAGAAGAACACAGCTGACCAACCAATCTCGCGTTAGTGCCGCCAAGCCGAAATGCAACGCTCGATGACATTATGCACTTTGAGTTCTCCCCGGACATTCCAATCAAGATCGGGATGAGTCCCACCAAGAACGGGATGTGCTATATTTATGAATAGACCAGAAGAGTGTTTGACTGGGGCATTGCGACCGTCAGGGTGGGTACTCAACAGTCGGACACGGACAGGTGGAGGTGTTTATGTAAAGTGTGGGCAGTCGTCTGCGCGGTTCGTCTCAAGCTGTATATTAGATGTTCTACAAACTACGAAGACGAAGTGAGTGCTGCTTGCGTGGAAGATTTCCTACCTCGACTCTCTCTCTCTCTCCCAGGCTTCATGAAGCCTTTCGATTTATCGAGCTCCTCAGGTTGTCCTTGGCGTAATAACTATATCTATGTGTGTGCTTGAGGCCTGTTGTTCATGATTGTGATTGACGCGAGGCCGATGTACAAAATCCCTTTTCCCCATTCCAATCTTTGGACGACCCCATTCATCGAGGCAGAAAATCGCTCATATCAGTTTCCGAAGCGTGGCTTCTGGTTCTCTTGTCGGCCTCTCCGGAGTCGACCGGATGGCTTACCTATGTCTAAAATCCACATGCCATACGCGGTTAGGAAAGGAGTAAGGGGGCAACAAAATTTGGAATTTTGAGATTTTTGTCTCTCCTATTTCTGTCTATGGCTGCATCTAAGAATACAAATTGACATTGCTTTTTTTGGGATCGCCACAGTGTAAAGTAGAAATGTCAGTCCTTTGAAGGGTACCAGCTACTCGGTCATCCGCAGTCAGCCACTCAATATATCTCCTTACAACTCTACCACCAGCTTTGTCGCACTCACACCGGCCTTGGACTTCTTTAGTGCATCGTTAACATGCTCTAAACCCTTGCCGACGATGGTCGGCGGCGGGAGGCACTTCAGCTTTCCGCTCTGCAGCGCGGGCGTCACGAAGTCCCGATAAGTGGGCGTCGCAACATCGTTGACAGCGAAGATCATGCCGGTCTTGACATTCGAGGGCACATTCTCAGCGGGAGGAGGGTGCACGCAGGCGAGGTGGCCACCACCCAGCTTCTCGATGATGTCGAGGTCGCGGGCGTACGTTTCGGGAGTGGAGATGGCATCGAAGATGCCGACGAAATCGGAGTGGCTCGCATTTGCAGCTTCAACGACTTTCTTGACAACCGAAGAGTCCTTGTGATCAAACACTTGAGCAGCACCGCAGCGCTTGACCAAATCGTGGTTGTGCGCACCGGCAATGGCGATGACGCTGATTCCATCCCATTCTCAACTATGCAGTCACTGTTGCAGTATCGTAGTCTGCGACGGGAAGTTCAGGATGACATTCTGCGCACCCAAAGGGCCAAGCGACCGGCCGCCTCCTTCATAGACGCATCGACAGTCAATCCCAACACGGCAACACAGACAGACGTCGAGGGGCAATCTGAAAAATCGACACTATCCGTCGATCGTGCCCTCTTCCCTGGTGTGAAAGTGTTACCTACGGACGACAGCGAAGATGGCGTCATATTTGTCGTCAATTGGAAAGAGAATGATTCTAGCAACCCCCAACATTGGCCACTAGCTAGGAAGTGGTTGGCTACGGTGACTTGCTGCGTCATCGGCATTGCTATGACGCTACCTACGTCGGTCGAAGGACCAGCGCAAAATGCATTCGATGCATACTACCACGTAGGCCCTTTAGCTGGGTCCATGACTACTGGGATCTTCCTCATCGGCATCGGCGTGGGCTCATTATTCGCTGGACCTTTTTCCGAGACATTCGGGCGAAACGTCGTTTACCTCAGCGCTCTAGTTCTTGCCATGCTCTTCATCATGGCCAAAGCTCTCGCGCCCAACTACGGTGGCGCCATCGCCTTTCGCTTCTTGTGTGCTCTGTTCGCTGCTGCCCCAATGACAGTGGCGGGTGGTAATATCGGCGACGTCTGGCAGCCGCATCAGATTCCCTTCGGGCTCCCATTTGCCACATTCTGCGCCTATTCAGGCCCTATCCTAGGACCTGTGGTCGGCGCCTATACACCCGAGATCGGCTTTGCATGGGCTGACTGGATCTCAATGCTCGTCATGGGCGCTACAATCATTGTTGTGCTCCTCGCTCAACCCGAGACGTATAGTCCTCTGCTTCTGGAATGGCGTGCGAAACACCTACGCGATCTGACGGGTGACAGCCGATATCGCACTGAGTATGCGTCCATAAGCTCGCTCGGCCCCCGGTTGTTAACCAACTTGTACCGACCATTTGTCATGATCTGGACCGAGCCTATCATCCTTGTCTTTACCTTTTACCTGATATTGCTGTACTTTGTTCTCTTCACCTTCTTGAGTGGCTATGAAGCGATCTTTACTCGGACGTACGGCATCTCTACCAGCTTGACGTATATCCTCTGGGTCGCCATGTTACCCGGTGTATTCATAGCTATGGCGATGATCCCATACGTGTACTATCTGACCAAAAAGTCCGCAGCCAAGTCCAAGGCAGAGGGGAAGTTGCTGCAGCCAGAGGTATCTCTGTACTGGGCCATGGCTGGTGCATCCATCCTCATGCCTATCTCACTCTTCTGGATGGCGTGGACGTGCTATGTATGTGAACGGAGCCTTAACTTTTACTTCTTTCCGGCGCTGACATAAATGCCTCTAGCCCAGTATTAGCATCTGGTCGCCAATTATAGCCTCCAGCGTCTTCGGCTACGCCTTGGTCTGCATCTTCACCACGTAAGCAAGGCCTTAATTCTTGGCTACCTGAAGACACTGATAGCCGACAATTTCTCTTTTGGCGCAGGTCCTACCAGTATATTATTTTCATATACAAGCAGTACGCGGCCTCCGCCCTAGGCTTCATGACCTTTACGCGCTACGTTATCGCCGGCGTGCTGACGCCGGCCGCGGTCAAGATGTACGATAATCTGGGCCCGCACTGGTCTTTGACGATCGTGGCCATCATCACTACCTTCATGGCGCCGGTGCCGTTTGTGCTGTATAAGTATGGTCACAGGGTTCGGGCCATGAGCAAGAACGCTCAGAACAAGGCCTGAGGTTGTGACAAGAAGCGGGAAGAAATGCGCTGTACAATTGCACGCTAAGACCTTTTGGTCAGGCACGTACCCTAATGATTCTTACTTGCCCGCACGATCGTGTACTTCTCAGAACCCAACCACTTTCTGAGATCTCTTACCGTACGTCTTGAGCGGCCACTAAGTTTGATAATGTGGGTGGCGTTGATTCTAAAGTCTGACCTTCGAACTATAATAGGGATAGGAAAATCTGTGATTTTAATAAATTATAAAAGCTGTAGTAATGTGGAGTTAACCTTGCTCCTTTTCCAGGACGGAAAAGGGGGACCTCCGATCCTTACAAAAGAACAAGGCTGTGAGGGTGTTGATTACCTGGTTCCGAAAAAAGTTTACATGCACACAGCACGCAAATTTCGCTGTCTCTGACAAACATTTTTGGGCTCATGTTCTCCCAAAAGATTGTATTCCGGACCATGTCATCCAGCTGTAACCAACGAGCGGCGGGATTTTTTGTGACATGGAATATCCATGTAGCCTCATCACTTTTTGTAGCTTCTGTGGCATGGGGTAAGAAACAGACTACGTACTCCGAACCCAAGACCTGCTGATCCCTCAAAGCCGTTGGCAGGATTCTGTCAACATCAGAGCCATTGATGGTGAAAACTTGGCCAGCTTCGAGGGATTCAAGGTTGGTTGTCTTGTCATCACAAGCGCAGGGCGGTAACCATATAGAATCCTTGCATAATTCCAACATTTCTCGAAAGCCCATGATATGGGTCTTCGCCTCTGTGCCTTTGAAGTTCCAGATGAATGTTTGTGTAGCAAGAAAAGCGTCATTATCACGAAAGCCAATCAATGAGCTCCCCCTTTTCGCTGTGCTTACACCGGAGAAAAAGTTTACAGCGCTAGTATTTGAAAGCCCGTCTGCTTTCAAGACCGTAGAGTCCGAATAGGAAAAGCTCAGTTCCGTTGGACCATCCAGGACTTTATCCTTCATAACTCTGTCTTTGGAAGCGTCTTCCACTGATGGAACACCAGCTAGCATTCGTAAATTGCATATCGATACATCAGACGGGTCAGTTGCATCTATAGCGTCAAAAAACATGCTCCAGCCGCAATCGCTTACAAATAAAGCTTGCTCAATAAAGGTATCTGAGTATCTTTGGCCCAGGAGATAATGCGCGAGGATCTCAAAAGACTGAGTAATGTTGGGAAACTCCACGTCAAATAAACCTGAGATACTTGTCTCGGACTTGAGCCTTGTCTGGTGAACTTTGATGGAGAATGGCACGTTCGCACATTGCTCCAGATCCTGGTGTTGAACCCTTGATAAGGAGAGGAGCAACGGTACAAGCCCGGCACAGGCTTTCTGCAGTCTCTTAGACTTCGCCTGATTGCACTCTATCTCTTTCAAGATCGTTTCATCGACTTCGTGTAGTCCCAAAAACATTCGAGCAGTCTCAATGATTTGGGATCTGCTCGGAAATCTCCTGGGAGTGCGGTTACAATGGACTTCATGGGTCTCCGGTAGGGGCATTCTGAACCAAGATGATCTTTTACATGAACAATCTCGATTTAATGAAGCAAGTGCTCCAGCTATCACCGAATGGCATGCATGGATCATGTCGCGCGGTTGGACGTCGACCGCCTTCAAAGCAACCTGGCCGAAACTTAGGATTTTGGATCGTAGCTCGGGTCCAAACTTTGGATCTCGTTCACTGCTGCTTAGAGTGAAAAGAGGTTCATCTTGAGAAACTGGGATGATAAGTGAGACGCTCGATCTCATGGTCAAGGTTTCCTTAATCAACACATTGAAGGGCCCTTTGTCGAAGGTAACTTCGCGGTCCTCAATGCACACCTTTACGCTCAGGCTGAGAACATGAAAGCACCACACCACGAGAGTGCTGATTCCTGTTCCACATTCGATGTAGATCTGTCTTTCCTCAGGGAAGCGTTGCAAAGAATCTAAGGCTAGAAGCAGCGCTTGTAAAATCGGAAAAGAGAGTCCACGATCCTTGACACTATGTCTGTCAGCGTTTAAACAGGATGGTTTATTTCGTTTCCTTTTCTTCCTTAGAGCTGCCGGATGTGGATCTGCTTTCAAAAGCTTGTTTTGAATGGTCCTCTCAACGAGGTCGAATACTCCAGACCACTGAAAAGCTGCAGTCTCACGCTGGATTACTCGCATTGTGCCTAGCAACGAGGGATAGTCCGGTATTGCATTAGGATTGCCTTTGAAGTCCCTGACAATCCGCCCAATCGCTTCGACCATAGCATTGGCAAAGGGCTGGTGTTCGTGCACATAACACAAAAGCGACATCTGAACGATCATTGAAAATAGAGCTTTGTCCTTAAGTGCGTTCTGGACTGTTGGGCCGGCGCCAGACTCCAAAACAATCTCCAGATACCTCGAAATGAGATTCCGCTCGGACTTTGCGACCGCTTGCCTGAAGTGGGTTTCAATGACTTCATCGATAACATTTTTGCCTAGAAAAGAGGCAAGCTTGACTTCTGTGAGCACATCAGAGCCAGCCTTGCGCACGGCATCCATAATTGCAAGGGAACTGATCGCAGAGACAGCTTCGGTAGCTGGGTTGAGGATATTGGTCAGCTCGAAACCGAGCTGGAATTGCGCGTCCATTGGTACCGGGGTCCTGAGAGACTATTCTCCCTATGTTGTCAATTGAGATAAGACTGTACGAGTAGAGTAGGATGGAGAGATGGTCGATAGATCCACTTCAATTCACGCTAAAAGCGGTCATCATCGGGAAAGCTAAACCTTAAGTGATCTAACGCCACTGCCGCTCTAAGGTAAGGTAGACCTCTGCGAAAATAATCATCACCCAAGCTTCAAGTACAACACCAATCACATTAATCTCTTCCATAATATCTTAACTAGCACTCAACTACCACTAGCACACCTCCTCAATCTTCAAACCATCACCCTCTCTTAAGACATCCTTTCCAACCCCCAGCGCCCTCCGTAAAAACACCAAGAACAAAAACCCAAACCCTCCCCCCAAGCAACAATGGTCCAACTAGAAGAAGTTGAAGACGCCGAGCTCGACCAAGCCCAACCCGGTCCCGTCGGCGACGACTATGACTCCGACGACTTCGTCGACACAGGTACGTCGATAAAATTTTAGCTACAATCGCACAATGCTCTGAAGAAAAAACCTCGCTCTGGCCCCTCTGAATACCCCAGTGCAAAAAGAACAATGGCAACTCAAGTTACCCACCGTTTACCTACCTGTCTATGTGTTTGATCGTTTGGTTGTTTATTTGTTTGCGTGTCCTGCAGCTAACGCAAACCCCACACCAGATTCCGAGCTCTCAGACGACGAAATCATCTCCGCGAGCCCGGCCTCCGAATCACTCACAGACCGGTCCGTTCCCCTTCCATTTGCCCCCCCCCAATCCCTCCCCTATACCGCCCCCCAAACCAACCACCCTAACATCCCCCCAGCGTCCTCGCCCTCCGCGACATTCTCCCCCCCCGCTACCGACGCTTCCTCACAACCACCCTCCGCCGTACCTTTTCCCTCACAAAAACGGGCGCCTGGTGGGGCGGCAAGGGGCTCTGGGTGCTGACGACGGGGGCCGTGATGATGAGCGTGCCGTTTGCGGTGTGCATGGTCGAGGAGCAGCAGATTGTGGAGCAGGAGCGGGAGATGAAGGCGCAGGAGGGGGCGAGGGAGGTGTTGGTTCCTGGGAGTGGGGGGGCGATTGCGGGCGGGAGTGGGTTGTAGGTGGTGATGGGGTCTGGGTATGGATTGTGGGATTGAGGGTGTGAGCGGATTGGGGCTAAGGGGGAGGGAGGGCGATTGCGGTCGGTGTAAGATATCTCTGCTCTTGCATGTATACAGCGTGAACAGGGGTCGTTGTACATTGCGACTGGCTCGTGAAGCTTTTCATGATATGAACATCACTTCTATGTTATCCACTTGATCCAAATCTACGTGAGACACATGCTGCTAATAAATTTGGGCCCGCGACCGGCCTAGCATCGTGCTAGCTGTGTATTCTAGTTCAAACCCTTCCATGACGACCTAAGATATCCAAGCCGCTCCAACGTCGGTGACTGCCTCTGAAAGTGTAACACATATTCGGAAGCTGATGAGCTGCCATGTATCCAACCAGATCCGCTCTGTACCATGTGACAAGTCCATGGTCGCACTGAATCTCTTCGTGAAAAATCGGCGCAACTTCATCGCCACAGAAAAGGCAAAAGCAGAATGAAAGAACCCATCTTCGCTATCAATGTCGATTCGAGAACCTCTCAGGCTGTCAAGGGATCAATGTCGAAGTCCGGGATCATTCTGAAGCGGGTTGGACGTACCTTGGCATCTCTCGCAGCCGCGAGATTCTCTTTGAACTGCTTATAGAGCATCTTCATCACACCCGTATCCTCCATGCCATCCACAATCTTATTCGTGGCCTTTTGCCGCTTTTTCTGCCGCAGATTGTCTCGCTCGACGATTTTCGCAGGAGACAGATGACCTTCGGCTGCTAGCCATGCAAGGACACTCTGATTGAGTGCGTGACGCCAGTGATGCAGAGCATGAGCCATTTCGGCATTGGCGCAGCAGAATCTAGACTGCGTCAGCTACGATGAGAATCCCTAGATGGATGTGGTATTCGAACCTGCCAACGAAGAAGGATTGTCCCTCTTGGGTACTGCTACTTTCCTCACCCTCAGTGTCGTCTGTATCATCGTCTTCGTCCTCGCGCTCGATTGTTTCTAGCGTAGCACGGTTGTAGGCCTTACCAGAAAACGTGATTTTGTGCTTGGGAGGATGGTTACTCCTCCGGCACGCATCACACTTGTGCTCCAGCATTGTTGGCACATCTAATCTAGACAGATCGGGACATGCTTTCAGCGCCTTGATGAACTCTTCACCCCAGACAGAGGACGAAAATTTAGACCCGGCGAATTGTTCAACCTCTTTATCCAGTTTTCTGTGAGCAAGCTCGTACATCTCATCATAGCGATCAAATGCCGGATCCAATTTATTATGGACCATCCATTCGATCTCCGTTTTGAAGTGTTCAAAAGGCTTCTTGTTGGCATGGTATGTGAACTCTAGGGGCACACCTGCAACACCGAGGTCGACTCCTATTTTGTCGTCATCGTCATCTACAAAGTCGTCCTCGTAGTGGTCCAGGTTGCCTCCTCTGCGCATCGCGTGATGGATGGGCTCTGGCCCTGAAACCTCAGCGTCATCGTTCTCGTAGTTGTCGCTCTGCTCATCATGCTCATCCTCTTCTTCAAACTCCTCTCTTTCAGACTCCTCTCTAATACCCGCTCGGCGTCGCCTTAATTCTTCAAGTTTCTGCTGTCTCTTGCTCCGTTCAGATACAATGGGGCCATCTCTAGTGCGGGTGCTGCGCAACGGTGTACCTGTCTCTTGAAGATCCTCCAACTCTCCCTGCAAATCATCCGTAGACTCCTCTTCTTCATTGTCGAATTCTTCATTTGGTAAATGGATTTGTGCTATATTTCTTCGTTTCCGGGCTGGTGTGACAACCACATCCTCACTTGAGCTATCTTCACTCCCATCTGATATCACAATCGTGTTTGCTCTTTTCTTCGCCCTCCTCACACCTGGCTGCCCAGCTTCTTTGCCACTAGCACCATTCGTAGGTTGTGTTGAGTGTGGTGAGACTGAATTACTTTGCTGTACTTTCCTTGCCGATGCTTCGCTGTCGGTCTCGAACGGGGAAGTGCCAGCTTGGGTAGATCCGCGAAAAAGCCTTACTCGCTTCACCGGCGTAATGTGTTCCTGGGGTATCTGCAGCTGTAGGCTATCATCACTGCTCGGCGTTATTGGCGCTGGCCTGTTCCTTCTAGCACTACGAACAGGCATGTCATCATCTTCACTACTAACACCTCCGGATGACCGATCATCGTCTCCCGTAGTAACATTGGCACCGAGTATTGGCTGCATCGATTTACTGCCAGTGTTCTGCCTGAACCGATTCCGGGACTGTGCCTTTTTGTCCTTTGGTTCAGTGACTAGAGATTCTTCAGTCTCTGATTAAGAGCGTGGTCTTAGGTGTGTTTACTTTGCTCATCATTTACTTCTAGCTGTGATGATGCAGCTGGGGTAGGCAGCTGATTCAAACTCTTTTTCGGCGATTCAATCAAGATCAATGGCCGACTGAACGGAGATCCGAGAGGAGAAGAGCCTCCGACTCTGCGCTTTTTCGTTGGACTTGAAAATTCGTCATTATACCGAACAGATGCAACTCGCTGTTGGATTTGTTCTGGGTACTGTGAAGCAGCGGGCGACGAGGATGGGAGTGGCGTAAAGCTCAGTTGAGTCTGTCGCTTCTTCCGAGTTGATTTGCGTAGTTGAGACATGGCTACCAACTTGAGAGCAATAGGCCTTGAGTGCCTGAATCAGCGGACGGATGAGCGCCAAGTGATTGCTTCAGTCAGGATCATGGATCGCATAAGGTACAGAAATATGAATGAACGAATGAGCAAAGGTGCAAGTGAGGTGAAGTGTGGAATGACGCGCTTCTTTGAAATCGCGTCTGCCAAGACTAAAGCCCTAGCTTCGAAGCCCTAAGTGTCTTGTTTCGGGATGAAATGCTTCGACATGAATATTTAGCCATCATGATAGGATGACGACCAGAAAGAATGGTCAAAACGTGATTAGAAAGATTACTATAAAGAATATCAATTCGCTGTGACTTTGCCATGGTCTACGCTGCTTCCCATGACTTCATAGCTGCAGTCGAAATCTATGTCTACAAGTGCATCAACACCAGATCAACTGTACCCCAATGCCCGTCACATGATTTGCTCTACCTCCTTCGCCAGTTCTTTGAGATCGGGAAAAGCCCCCTTCGCCTCCGTAATGATATCCTTTGCTCCTACAGCTTCGCAAAGGTCGTCGACCTCACCACCTTTAGCTGTCATATACTTCAAAAGACCAACAGCAATAAATAGCCCTCGCATTCCGTCCTTACTCTCTCTTTCTCGGCCTATCGCCTCAAGCAAACTAGCTATCAATTCCACCTGGCTACTCTCGGGTAAGAAATCAGCATTACCGTGAATGCGTTGTTGATGATTTGAAGCAGCCATGTTGAATGCTAGGGATGATGCTGCAACCCGTACAGGAGGATGCTCGTTGTCCAAAAGGGATGATATGACAAGTTGAAATAGAGGCGCTGAGTAGGATGGCGCCAAGAAGAGCTTTATGGGGAAAAGCTGTGACGTAAACAAATTGCATGCCATGTGCAAGGTCACTATTCGGAGTTGATATGGGCATTTTGTGTCCAGACGATTGACAGTATTTACGATTCCAAACACTGTTTCAGAGGCATCTTCAGCATAGTAGCCACTCACCCGAGGATCCACGAGGGCTAGGCGGAAGAGATCGACGATGGGGAAAAGGCTCTCTGGTGGTAAGGTTTGGAACGATTTGGATATAAAGGCGGTCACAGCAGGAAGATTGGGCAGTGGAGCATCCACAGCACCAGACTGCTTTCGAGTTGTGACAAAATCTTTCAGAGCGCTAATAGCGGAATCAGTCCCATCGGTTCCCATTTTAGCGATGAGCTTCTCGATTGGTGGTATTTTAGTGTAAGTAATGGGAGCCTTGTGCAGACGCTGCAAGGTTGGTAATCGAAGGAGGGTATGTGGATGCGGAGGATGCGCCATTTGTATCAGCAGTCGGACATTTCCACGGAGCTGCGCTTCGTTTGCGCCCGACCACTCGCTCTCTTTCTCTCCTTTGACGAAAGTCATGAACGTGGGTGTGGCGCGGACTTGATATCTTGCGCCGATCTCATATGCTTCAGTGAGATCGACTTTAATGAGCACAGCTTTGTTGCCAGCTTCCGCCGCGAGTTCATCGTAAGCTGGGTAGACGATCTTGCAGGGTGGGCAAGTGGCGGAGGTGAAGAAGATGACTGCGCAGGAATCCTTGGCCGAGGCCAGCAATTCATTCAACTGCTTTAAACCAGTAGGCTTGTAGACCACGCCAGGAATCTCCTCCTTCTTTTGCGATATGCTCATGCTTGTTTGCTGGCGAGACGAGAGCCCAGTGGGAATCGATGGCGGATGTGCTGCGGCTTGAGGAATATTATTTGGTGGCACTGGAGCCTGTGTGACACCACGCATGGCATTATCGAGCTGAGGCTTTATCATCTGGCCGAAAGGCGTATTCAGAACCGTCTGTGGCAGTGAGGTGATGTGGTCCGGAATACCTTTGCCGACCAAGAACATCGCGAAATCGTTCGTAAAATTGTTGCAATTATGAAGGAATAGGTCGTAGGACTGATAATACCATTAGCAATTCTCCTCGACTATTACCATCGACCAACAGCTTACCTCCATCGTATATATTTCTTTGAGCGACTCGAGATACTCCAGAATCACTTCCAGAGGCAGTTGGGTTGTACCCATTGGAATGACTTCCATAGGATTTCCATGATGAGTCCTTCCTGGGTATGATGTCTGTACACCTGCGCCGAAGAAATATTCTATCCCACCAAAGACGAGAGCTGTGTGGTAAACGGCATCAATCTGTATGCCAAGAAGCTGGCCAGACATCTGTAGAAATCAGTTTCACATCCACAATCTTCGGCATTCTGTGAGGAAGACCTGTCTGGCGAGTCCCTACCGATCAAAGGTTAGCCAAATAAGTCAAGGCGAACCCACAAGAGAGGACCACCTTGGAGAGATCGTAAACATACAATTCGACATCCATACTGGCTGGTCGAGCAAAGAAGCCTTCACTCGTGACACAAGGATATGATGCACAGCTCAAGAATTTTGAAGGGTATCGACTTGGGAATTTCCGCTTAGGAGTTTGGAGTAGGAGAGGAGAGGCGAGGCTGGAAGCCCTATGTTATAACAAGATCTCTTTGGTGGCTCAGCATGACGCGAAATTCGTTGCCTAAGTAAGACAGCGGCAATTAAAACGGGCCGCCGTAGTGATTACCTAATCTTTGTTACTGTTAGGTTCGAGGGGTTCACCGGAGAAAACCGAAAAGAAACCATCATCAGTGCAGACTATTTCGGAGGCTGTTAGCTGCAGAGCTTGCATGATTGAGAATACTATTTTGGGCTTCAGACTGCCGCAAATTAGAAGGACACCCTCCCAATGCCATCCATCATCTTCTTCATCATCTTGAACTCGTCACTTACTCCTGCACTTCTAAATCTCCTTGAATACGTCAATCTTGCTCGAGATCCTAATCCAAGTCCTTGCATGCATCCGTATGAGTTTGTTCCGCCCCTTGGTCTTCATTTTCTGTCCCATTCTCCTCAATGTCTAGCATCTTGACCTTTTTCAATCTCGTTATCATCATCAAAATTATTCTCTAACTCCTTTTCCATTGCTTTGCTATAGATTAGAAATTCTCTATCCTTAGGGTCCACGATTACGGCTTTCAAATCCGCTGCATAAGGAGAAACCAAATAATAGGAAACAGACGCATTGATGAGGAGCTACAAGCTTTGTCAGCTTCAGACCTGTGGTACATCCTTTAATGCTCATCCTTTGGTCGGGGCACTTCTTCAAAGGTTCCAAATAGCGCTCTCCGTAGTATCCACTGCGCGTCCAGTCTGGGAACCTATGACCAAGACTGTTGATGAAGTCTGTCTTGAAAAATTCGAGGACATTCAAGGCCAGTCTCTAGCATGCGCGGTAAACATCAGGTACATCACGTCTGCCAGGGCAATACCATTCTTTTCGCCTTTAGTGCTGATATTGAGACACATTTTGGTGATGAGACGACTGTAGTGACGACGACACAACGTCTTATCGAAGTCCGGCAAAAGCCACATGGATTGGTACTGGCACCCATAGAGATCCCAAGTGAACCAGTTCTCCATACAGGATACCAGCGGCTTCTTCGTGGATCTTCCTGTTGGTACCCCTAATCTCCGGATACATTTCGTTATCCTCGTCATTAGTACTATTGCCCTTTCAATGCGGCGCTCATTCGATTTCTCATGTTCGCCAGGGTAGCTATCTTCATCATTTTCTGCTGTGCTATCGTCCTCGACCAATTTGGGCTTGAGCAGCACTTCTCTAAAAATCCTATGGCGGACTGTCTGAGAAAGCTCTTCAAATTCGAAGCTGCGCAACTTGGGCTTGGTACATTCTCTGCTCAATACGGAGAGCATATGTTTTTTTCCAGACAGATCCATTTCGACCAAAACTCGTCCCGGGCGGTCGGCCGCTGGAGCTGAAATGATTAGGTGCTTTATTCTGACATAGTGACTGCCCTTTTCAGCAAAACCACACGTTATCTTAGAGCGCATTTTGGGATAAGATAGTACTCACACTTCCCCTCGCAGAAGAGCATTGACAATGCTTGGAAGTCTTGGCAAGGATGGAGACTAGGTGTAAATTGTACAGCAAGGCATTCGCCTCAACATATCGACTTTTTGAGAAACATTTGAAGTAAAATAGAGCTATTGGACTCTTCGCATGTGAGGTGTGCTCTGCAGACTAAGGTAGGTACCTTAGCCTTAGCTATAGAATATTTGATTACAATACCATGGCTTTCCCAATTGAGTGAAGTCTGGCCCTAAAAAGAAAGCTAGAGAGTTCCGATGAATACCCGTTTCTTCGCCAATGACGGTCGCACACTTGCTTTATAAGGTGGTATATAAGGTTGACAGTTTCCCTTCCACTTTCATTTTTGTTTTCCCCATCCTTCACGTCACGACCTCAACATGTCCACACAGACTCTCCCCGCTAGCAGCGGCACCGCTTTCCTCATTGGAAAAGACCAGACCATCAATATAACCAATACCCATGGCCGTCAGGTCGTTGATTTTTGGGCAATCAATTCCTCCAACCCGGCTGAATACCTCTCCATGTCTCACAATCACGCCATCCATCGAAAAGTGCATTTCAAGGTCGGCGACACTCTCTACAGCTGTATCTCTCGGCCCATCCTATCCTGGGTCGAGGATACCAGCAAAGGCGATCACGACACCTTGATCTCAGCATGTAATCCAATGCGCTACGAAAAGATGGGTGTGCAAGGGTGGCATGCTAGTTGCGCCGAGAACTATCAGCAGGCCATCAAGGGACTCTCCACCGCTTCTGTTAAGCAAGATGTGAAAGACAGACTCCCAATCACACCGCCAACGCCATTGAATTTGTTTATGAATGTAAAGGTCAACGGAGAAGGAGGCATTGTTTTCCGGGCGCCTACAACCAAGAAGGGGGATTACGTTGCTTTAAAGGCCCTCATGGATGTGGTCATTGTTTTGAGTGCTTGTCCTATGGATCAAAGAGCAAGCGAAGATTGGTTACCGGATCCAAAAGAGGTCCACTATACAGTCATGGAACACAAAGGATGATAACAGATGTTTGATCACAGTGTATAAGTGCAGTGGATCATGGGTAGTCATAGGACCCTCGGGCAATTTGTATCAAATTGGCTGGCGTTTTCTTAGACACACTTCTAATAGGCCAGACAGAGGGTCCATCTTTTACAACTCTCCTTCAAGCCCATCATTTCCCACGAAGCTGTCACTTTGCAGTCTTCACTACATCCAAACATTTCGACCCAATTAGTTTCACTGCTTAGGCAACGTCTGCCTGCTTTTCATTCGCTTCCTTAAGCAGACCTTTACACTGAGCATGCTCGTTACAGTCACGCAGCTAGCCACAGTCTTAGCAACAAAGTCGCCATTTCACCAATTTGATCATTTGCTGAACACTCGCAAGCTCCGGGAAACGAAAAGCATCCAGTAGACAACAAGCACATTCTTCAGTCCTCTTCTGGTGACGCGAAGGCACAGGCCATCGAGAGCGGCTTTTTTCAAGCTACCATCAATAGATACAACGAGCACTATGACTTCCATATCTTCGCCGCAGAACTGTATTTAGTGGAGGCGGGGGCTTCACCCTCGACGGTGTAATCTACCACACCGTCGAGTCCCGCCAGATTCCACCAATTTGCGCATCATTGCTCGTGACGGATGTCGAAAATGAAAGTAGATTAGATGCGCTTCCGTCCGTTTTCTCTGTCTGCTTGCCAAGTACAAGTAGGGACGGGGCGATGAATGATAATAGCGCTACAAACGACTCGCAAATGCTCGAAATCATGTTGAAGGAGGCTGCAAACACTGGTGAGGCTAGTTGAGAAGAGCTCGCTAATATCGAGACCGAATATACGGAATCGGCTCTACACCAGCCTTCAACTCAATCGCTAGATATTGCTATCACTAACGCTAGAGTGAAAGATTGTTTGCTGCTTCGCTAAAAGTTTCTCGGTACCGTGCATCTCGAGGTAGCATAGGGGATGGGGGGTAACACTGCTCCCCTTCGACAAGACTCGGCGGAAGCTTATGCTCTCTGACTTTGTCAAGAATTCCTGGTTCTGACGGATCGATTCAAGTCGTTCTAGCTTTGAGCCTTGACGGGTTCGAAAGGATGATTCGAAAGACAATTACAAAGACTTCTTCGGTTTTAAGTTCACTGTCTAGAAGACTAGGCCTACTAGACGAGCTTCTCTACTAGCTGTCCTCAAAAACGATCAATGGAGCAGCATGTAATCGTTCGGAGTACACACTTCACTTATGAGCGTGTACCCTGGGCTCTTGTCCCACTTGCTTGCGCACAAGAAAATGATACCAACACCGTTTGAAGGACAGCTTCAGATCGCCTGATAATGTTGAGAGATAGATCATTGTCCGAGATCGCTATCGTGTCCATCGCAGTTCTCTGCGACCATTCTCAAGGATCAGATTTTGACCGGATACTGTGCATTGCAGACAAGTCCTAATTAGCAAAGTTCTATAGAGCTATTTACAAAGCCTTTTTGTCACGATGTTCCTGTGCATTTCGGCTAATCGAAGCCAATACCGCCGCTCCATATGTTGGTCGATTGAAGACAAGATCTTCTGAAAGAAGGAATTTCACAGCTTCGGTGCAGAGGAATCAGTATGTACCTGGCATAAGGCTAAGCCTCCCGCCATCGACTATCATCACGTTTCCATTACAATAAGCACCTGCACGGCTCGTGAGATAGAGGATAGTACCACCCATGTCCTCTTCAGTACCGACTCTCTCTGCAGGGATGACAGTCTTCGCAAAGACGCCATCTCCGATGAGTGGCGCGGCCATTTCGGACGGGAAGACTGTTTGTACCAATTACCCAGTGTCTCAAACACCAAAGTGGTGAAAGAGGAAATAAAAGGAATAATTGAATACTTACGACCAGGGGCCACAACATTAGCCCTAATACCATACGGCGCCAAATTCGTCGCCATATGCTTCATCAAAAGCGTCGTCGCCGCCTTACTCTGCCCATACGCGTAACCCCCCGGCACCTTTCGATTGAAACCACCAATACTGCTTGTCGCAATAACCTGGCTCTTCTGTTCCACATTCCCTTTTTCATTTCCCTTGTCCAACAGCTTCAAAAATGCGATCATACAGAAAAAGACAGCGGACGTATTCACCGCAAATGTCCTCGTATACTCATCAGATGGCTGCTCCCACAGCGTAGCTTGATATTCCTCCAACGACGTCTCGGGAGTTATGGAGCTTGATTGGGGCCCGCCGATGCCGCTGTTGGCGATCAGCACGTTTATGTAGCCGACGTCGCGCTCGATGTAGGAGACGACGGATTGGAGAGTAGTTTTTGAGGTGACGTCTGCGACTAAGGGGATGATGTTATTGTGGGGGGACTCTAGGGCTGCGGCTTTGAGGACCTCTACGCGGCGGCCGAGGATGTAGACTTTGTGGGCGCCGTTGAGGGCGAGAGCCTTGGCCATCATGAGGCCGATTCCACTGCCGCCGCCTGTGATGACGGCGACGAGCTTGTTGACGTTGAAAAGGTTGGCGGCGGAGAGGGAGGACATTATGGATAATTTGGAGGTGGTTGAGTCTTTCCGGTCCAATCTCCTCCACGCTTCTGATATTCTGACTTGGGACTGGAACTGCGGGAATGGGGGAGACTTTTTGACAATAGTGAATGATGTCAATGATCAAGACTACGGAATGCGATCGAATTTTACCAACTTGCAAGGAATTGCGGGCGGGAGACGTAGAGATAGTCAAGAAGGTCTTAACTTAGTAGGGTTTGAGGAAAACAAGCCCAGGTCCGTCCATGAAATAGGTCTTTTCCTGTACCAAATGAATCAGCAGTGATGACAGTTCGGATGACAATTCAGATGACAATTCGACACGATTTCAAAGCGTCATGGCTTTTTCAATCTGATCTTAGCCTTGCCCTAGCCCTAGCCCTATATCTATGTTGGTGGTGCAAAATACCTTACCTAACAATGTCTGAGATGGTGTGGCTGGATCTGATGCTGGTAACGCGAAGGCTGGGAGTCCAGAGCTACTTAGGGAACTGAGAGCGGTAGACCGGAGGAAAGGATACATGGCTTTTGGTCCTGAGTGTAAACCCCCCCTGCAGACTATTTCGGCATCTGCAATCCACAAATCCGCTGGCCTGGATCCTCCGAAATTCTCCGAGTTTCAGCCCAGGGGCATCGAGGAATCAACGGCACTACGCAGTTTCGGAAAAGACTCTAGAATGCTCACATGCCAAGTCTTTTCCCAAGGGTTCTCGTAAGGTACAGGTACCCATCGTAGTTTCCTTCCCGCTTTTATGCCCCAGTGGGGCAGGCACGCAGCCTCGGCGTCATGTTAGTGTGAGACGAGTACATATTAATATTGCCCGTCGTCCCTTCCGCCGTATTGATTTCTTGCAGCTTTTCCTTGAGCTTCTCCACTGCTGAGCCTTGCGCCTTGGATTGTACCACCTCCACTGAGTCCGCACAATGGCAGCCACCAACGAAACATCTTTTTCTGAGCGAAACAAAGGATGGTATCAAGAGGATTTGACCGAAGTCAATGAGCCTATCCGCAAGCTTCTTGAGAGCTATTCCAAGGTGCCTAGCGGAGAAGTTGTGAAGCATGTCAATCAAATTGTAAGTATCAAAGGCCAGCAACTTGGAAGTCTCACAGCACCAATCCGATGCATGCCTTCAGTGAGCAGTGGCACCTTTTGAGGATGATTTGGCATAGAGTTGAGCTGTCCACTTTGTGAGAAAGCTGACAGTCTTTCAGCGAGCCCAGGGATTTGCGTCCAATCCCTATCCATGCATTGGTCTCTATCGCTTCCTGAATCTTACGCTACTCACTCATCCTCTCTACAATACGATTGTCAAGCGGCTTCAATCATCGGAAGCTACCTACTTAGACCTGGGATGCTGCTTTGGGCAAGATTTACGTCAATTAGTCCAGGATGGGGTCCCTTCTCAACAGCTTATAGGTCTTGACATTGAGGGACCATTGATGGAAACGGGCTACGACTTATTCCTCGATCGTACGACGCTTCGGTCCCGCTTTGTGGTTGCCGATGTCTTCAAGGGTTCTGCTGCTACACAAGGAGCGTTGTGGATAGATCTGGAGAAGCGTGGTGTCGATGTGCTTCACTGCAGCGCCTTTTTCCACCTCTTCACGCTGGCGGAGCAGACCGCTGCCGCAAAGAACATTGCAGGGCTGGTCAAGAAGGGCGGGGTGATTGTGGGTCGGCAAATTGGCAGCGTCAAGCCAGGAGATGTCCCTGCTATCAAAGAAGGGAGCGCCAGCTACAGGCATGATGTGAAAACATTTGACGCTATGTGGAGGCAAGTAGGTGAGGCTACGCAGACTCGATGGGAGGTTGGGGGCACTATGGATATGGTTGGAATCAACCCTCAAAGCCCGGTGGAAGATGAAAACAGTCGTCGTCTACTTTTTACTGTCACCCGAATGGAGTAAGTAGATAGTACCTCCGGCGGGGTAGTAGCTGGAATTGCCCGGAAATTAAAATATCTCATTTTTAACTTCAGCCATGTAGCACCCTCGGCCTGTTCTTCAGTGTAATCGTGTGGCACCCTTGGCCTATTCTGATTCTACGACTACGGTAGTACTCAATGCCACAGGTAAGACATCTGCTGCTGGGGAAAAATTCGTCAGTCAGTAAGAAGCTACCAGTTTTGGAGCGGCTGAGTTGGCCAATCTGCAAGCCAAGCCACGTCACCCTCCATGTAGGAAGGCGCCAACGAAATGCTTTGACCAACTTTATGTTGTACGTTGCTAGAAATATTGGTGTGATCACGACCCCAAAAAAATCATCCCACCAATCGTTGAGGGATCCGTGGTCCGTCTTACGCTCCCCCGGAGCAGCCGCATCTAGCCCGGAACATTTATCTGGGGTCTGCGCCTTTTTTTGTCCGATGGGAACGTGTCAGCTCCTGCATGATTATCATGTCGTGAACAAAGGCTGAAAGGGGAGGGGACGGGGGATCTGCTAACTCATACCCCGAACAGTGTTTTGGGTGCTTGGTTCATACCTCAGAGGCCTGTCCATGCCATAGAGGAGCGTACCACATACAAAAAGTAACGTTGCCATTTCATACCTTTTGAAACTGCGTACACTTGTTCAATTTTTTTCCCCTGATCGGTCAGGAGTATTGCTGGAAGATCCAAACACTGCCACGCATTACAGCCTCTGAAGGATATTGGCAAGTAATTCGAGAGCGCAGCCCTTTGGCTGAAAGGCTATGCTCGGACTTCTCTACGGCACCTCGACTATTTTTCGGGGCACTTCGGCTCGGCCCTTGGAATCCGTAAGTCCATAGAAGTCTGCCCAAAGTATAACGTTGAGTTCCAAAATATCATGGTCATTTAATAGGAGTCCTGCGATATTCAAAAGCTCTAGGCGTCCGATATCGTCGTTTGTGTTCTCTTTCGTATTAATTAATGGATCAACTATTCGAGCTACAATCTGGTGAATTGTCTCAGAGGCTGTGAATTTGGCAATAGGGTTTTTTTGGAAGATCTACCTTTGTGCCTCATAGCCGCATGGATGTCTGACTGCCACACTTCGTAGTAGGACCCCAATCCCACAATCCTTTGTATGCCATGGGAGCCACATTACACAGGACCAACATTCTGACTCGTCAGACAGAATTGAGGAGGAGTCTATGGTCAAATCTCCGATTGGATTGGCATGCTACATAGGCTTGCTCCTACCGGCTGCTGACGATCCTGCTTGGTCTTACGCTCTCGCTTTGATGGTCTCTCGGGCTAGTGCCTGATATCTCCTCAGCATTGATTGAACAAGTGTTAGAACACGAGGTTCGCTACCAAGTATGCACTGATGGGCCATGGATCGGCGCACATACGACTGTCAGCCGGAGATTTCCTCATTGATGTATTTGCTATTTGCTGCAACGCTTTATCCAAGCAAGATGTGGCCCATTATACACGGATCCCTATGTCACTCCCATGCTTGCACTCGGACAAGGAGCAGCTGCGGTTCAGCATGCTCCAAGGCATCCAAAAGGTATCACAAGATGGGACGAGACCTTGTTCGCCACATGCCATAGACTGTGCCTCGAACCTGGGACTCATTTGACCGAGGCGTAGAGCTTGTCTTGCCCTCTGCTATATCTATTCGGTAACGCTATGTTCGAATTTGATGTCATGCTCGTCTCCTAAGGTTTCCTTGCCACTTTCTTTGTCTTGTGGGAGTATATAATCTACAGCTCACGACCCCTGTCAAACGCCGTTCCGAAAATCCGGATTTTATCTCTCAGGCATATTGAAAGATTGGCCAGGCGGGAAGATCGATTCTTGCTTTTGCTGGTGAAATTTTGCTGCCATGCATCAATCACTCACTGCATCCCTCGCTTGCGTGGCGTTCGTTGCTTTACGATGCTCTTGTCTTACACAAACCGGATACGCACTGATCAACAACCCATCAGCCGACGACGTAACCGGAATACAACAAACGCTGGGTCTTTTCCCCATCGCCATTGACCTCAAACAGTTCGATCTGCTCGACGCGGTGTTCACGCCCGACGCAGTCGCAAATTTCACCGGCCATTCCATATCCGTTGGAATTCCTGCGATCAAAGACTATCTCTCCAATGGGCTGGCCGGTCTCGCATCGCAACACAACCTTGGCACTCTGTACATCAACAAGACGGGGGCGGACACTGCGACTTCATACAACTGGCTCCAGGGCAGTTTCTTTGGTACTGGAGCCGCCAGCAACCAGAGCTTTTCGGATTTCGGATACTACAAGGACGACATGGTCAAAAGCGATGGGCGTTGGTTGGTACAAAACAGGATCTTTGGAACCCTGGTCAGTAGCATGTTGCGTCCCCGCACACTTTTTTCTCGCACTTCCACAGGCGATCGCTGAATTAAGCACGGGTTAGGGTCATTACGGAACGGAGAGCCTTGTCGATGCATTATTGGACGGTTGAGGAGTTGGCGCTGTGGAAATACAGGTCGCAAGGGATATGGCTGGCACAGGGATGTTTATTTTCGAATGCAAGGCAGCTACTGGTCTTGTCATCGTACAATCGTTGTGCAGATCCTCTGCCATTTATTTAACAAATGTAGTCCTTGTGACGCTTATGCGTTGGATAAGCTTGGATAACTCTATTCAATTCTAGCGAGGTTCCCTTCCAAATTGAACCGTTTCATTTTTCCGTCGCCGAATATCTACCTTGCCGATGTAGGTACCGCTTAAGCAACGTCCAGCGCTGGCCCTGCGAAATCCATCTCGGATCGTGGCCCTTTACGCCGACAGCTCCAGGAAGTCCTATAGCTCTATTAGCTCTCCAATCTCATCATACGCGCACGGGGCAAGGAGACCGGACCAGGACCGAGGATAGGGTCGCAAACAGCTCCGCGGTTTCCCAATCCACCAATCGTCTCGACCCCCAGGTGGACTGGTTCCTTTCCCTGGATCGGCACTCCACCACCAACAGTGTGGTCGTTCCTTGCGATGAATCCTGCATACCGCACTTGTAACGATGGAACGTGACGTCCCCAATCGATGGTGCCGCCAAGGCGTTTTGCAGAGCGCTTGCGATGTCCCCACCTTTGCTTCTCACTCGTCGCTCCGTCCCGTTCAATTTGACCACGACATCGACGCTTTTCGGCAAAGGCGTTCCAGCCTCGGCCGCGCCACTTCCATGGTCTCCCCGATCATCGTTCAAACCCTGCAGATTGTTCTTCGTAGGAGGCCCGTCGACGACGAGATCTTCGTCCAACGGTTCGACATGTGCCGATATGATCCGTGGGTCCGGCTCCGCGATGAAATACCGCTGGAGGAAAAGTTTGCCGATATCGGCCGGCGATACAACGCCGCCGGCTCCTTCGGAAGCCTTCTTTACAATTTTGGAGAACTGCAACTGAAGCCCCTTTGGGAGTTGAACTTGGAGCTGGTGAGAAAGGGTCCATGCAACGCCTCCCTTGCCACTCTGGGAGTTGAGTCTTATGATGGCTTCGTAGTTCGATCCCAGGTCATGGGGATCGATAGCTAAATAGGGCACTTTCCACCTTTTCAGACAGCCGTCGTCGCTCTTTGCCCTCAATTTCGCGATTCCCTTCCCAATAGCGTCTTGATGCGCGCCGCTATACGCCACAAACACGAGGTCTCCGGAATAAGGCTGACGAGGATGGATCTTGATCGCCGTGCACTCCTCGACCACTGCTCGAACTGAGGCAAGATTCGAAAAATCCACTCCGGGATCGATCCCTTGCGAGTAAAGGTTGAGGGCCAATGTCACCAGGTCCACATTTCCGGCCCGTTCCCCGTTTCCAAAAAGACATCCTTCAACCCGTTGGGCGCCCGCCATTTGGCCGAGTTCCGCAGCAGCGACACCGCATCCTCTGTCGTTGTGGGGATGCAAGGACACGCAGACTTTGTCCCTTTCAGATATGGACCTCGAGAAAATTTCCACTTGATCAGCGTAGACGTTGGGCGTCGACATCTCCACCGTCGCAGGCAGATTCAGAATAATGGGGACCTCAACGGTGGGCTCCCAGATCGACTTGGCCGCTTCGCACAGCCGCAGACTGTAGGACAGTTCCGTGTCCGAAAACGCCTCGGGGCTGAACATCAAGTTCCACGTCGTCCCCTGCTGTGCAGGATCCTCCTTTGTGATGGACTTGGCGTACCGGATGGACTCCACGGCTTTGTCGTGGACTTCTTGCCGCGACAACTCCCAAACGGTGGCGAGGAAGTTGTCGCTGGTCGCCACGTACAGGCTCAGGATCGCTTTCTTGGCGCCTTGCAGGCTCCGCACCGTCTGTTGTATATGATCCGGTCGACAAGGGCACAGGACTTGCAGCCAAACATCGTCAGGCACTGCCTCCGGGGCCTCGACGAGCTGCCGAGTAAACTCAAAGTCGATATCACTGGCGCTTGGAGTGGAAACCTCAATCTCCTTGTAGCCCAGCGCAACAAGCATGTTGAAATACTTCCATTTTTGGCTAATTGTCTAAATGAATTGGATTGGAGTCAGTAGTGATCCCCTTCCTAAAGCTTTAATTTTTTTTTTTTGTTTCACCATCGGGCTTGCAAGGGCTTGGTTGCCATCTCGAAGGTCTGTCGCCAACCATCTTGGCGCCCTCTTGATTTTCGTGCATGGCCAAGAGCGATCGGGCAAATCTGGGCCACTAAACTGCTCATATTTCTCATAAGGTCTCTTCAACCTGACGTTGGTCAGTACTTCTCGGGTTTCTGGGGGCGGATGGGTTATTGTCAGCGGTCCGGCCTTGTGTTGCTGCTTACATAGGCATCTCGGCTGTGATGACCCGGGGAAGATTGCGGGATGATTGTATATCAAGAAATTCTGTTGGGAAGTCTCCGTTAGATGTGCTGTTAAGACAAGTTATAATAATATCATCTGCGCAATCCACAGGATAGACGTTCGAAGAAAAAAATGCGGTGTACGTACGGAGACTCTGGTCATGCAAGCTTCCAGCGTGCGATGAGGCTGGGTTTGTGCCTGCAGATATTATGTGGCCCCGCGTACCTCGTTTTCAAACTAGTTCGATGGACTTCGCCAGCACTAGCGCTATATGCTTGTTTGCCGATTTCTGGTATCACTTACAATGCAGCAAGGGAATCAGGCTGGACAAGTCTGGACCCCGCCCTATTGGCACATCCATTCTAGGGTCATGTACCTCGATAGGGCAACTAGAATTGTTAGCGTCCATATGTGTAGTCTTGGATGTGTGTGTGTGAGAGATTCCCACTCCGTGGGGCGCCTCTTCAGCCTCGTTGGCCGATGATTCCAATCGGCATTCCGGCCACGATCGGTCAAGATAAAAATAAGCAAGACGATCCCCCAGAAGGCCAGCGCTAATAAGATTCGAATCTGCCACGAATGGATGCCCTCTAACGGACCGACAATACTCAAAAAGCGTTCGCCGCGGACGTGTGCTACAGTCAGAACTTTGAAAAATCTTGCGGTCAACGGCGGTTCCAGAAAAAAAGAAAGAAAAAAACTGCTCCACCATAGGATCAGCGCCATTAGGAAACGCACCTTTATACGAACTAAATACCTCGATGCACTAAAATGGTATTCCCCGCAGGCAACAGAATATGATGGATGGCGGCGACTTTGCAGTAACGAGTCCCTAAATGGCAGCGGGAAAGCGCATCCGTTCTGCATGCTTACACACTCCACCTGCACATCTTTGCCGGCTTGGCTTGGTTCATTGTCCCTGAAGATTCGGGACTCGTCACCACTTACGGTATCACCCTGCAAGCAGTGCACTAGAAAATGGCTGCATGCCGCTATACCTCACGACTCCAATAGAGCTGGACCATGTGACAAACCCTGCAGATTCAAAAACCCAAACTCGGGTCCGGAACAGGTCAGAGCGCATCGGAGAAGAGAATGGCGGGTAAGCATTGTTATCACCAGTTTATACGGTAGCCCGCTCGAGCAAGTCACTAATGTCATCGCCACGCATGCAGTTGTCGCCAAAGGCTTAATGGCGAGAACTCAGGTCACCAAACGAACCCCAGCTTCAGACTCCAGTTTTTGATGTAGCATTGAACCCTCTTTTTACCGAGGCACTTCCGTCTTATGCTACATGTGACTCCACTCTGATTTCTTGAGTGACATTGACTTCCCCTGGTATATGTTGTTCCAAGTAGGTGTCCTCCCGCGAGGCCTCGACATCGTATTTTTGTCCTTCATGAAGCTCAATATAAGATTCACTGCCCACGGTTCTATCGCTATGATCCAGTATGGACCCACCACGGCCCAGCCATTTCCGCCGTCTCGTGTCACGAAGATAGTTGCCGTTTACGATGCTCGCGCTTGGATGACGGCGTTTCCTCTTGTGAAAGAGTGACCCTGTCTCTGGAGCGCTGACGCAAAGCACGCCAGCGGTCAGTTCAGCTGTTCTGAGTCGTCATTCAGCAACCCATTACCGTGAAATTACATTCGAAGATTGACTCACCCCCACATGACAATATCTGGTTGAACCCAGGTCTTGTCGGGATTGCTGCTCCCTCTCAGTCTGACAATGAAACCCATGAGACTGAATGCAGGAGCGCTTTAGTAGCTGTCAGCACTAGACTAGAACAGTAATGACCATGCGGCTTACCATAGACCAAATGTAAAGACTAATACGACAATAATCTTTTTCTGTAATTTCGCATTCATTTTCCAGACCGCATTGACCGGGAGCAATAGAATGACAAAATCTGTCAATGTGTTGAATGCTCCACTGATGTCAAGTAAAAGGGAGACATCTACGCAAGTGCCTGGAAGCTTTGGATTGTACACTTTGGCCCGGGGCTTACACTCCCATATCTTCACGAGGGTCGTACTTGTGTAAAAAAGGATAAGTAGAACAATGAGGAAGACGATGCTGTTGTCGAAAGGACTCCAACGTCGGGGAGAAAAAACCCGGCGGTAAAGCCAGAGCACTGCAAGCTTTGCAATGCATATCGTAATACCGTAATGGATTGACGCGACGTTGAACCACTTCAAGATCAATTAGTGACTGTGTCCCTCCCTCTGGCCTGCCTTGGGAAAAGCTTTGGGGCTCACATATGCTGCTTCCTTGGCTTGTGCTGCCGTGATGTCCCACCCGTGCTTTCCGCCGTTATGTGCCATGGTAGAAGCACCAACGGCACAAAACGCTACTGTACCACCCTACAGAGTTTGCAAATAAGCAAACATGGTCTTGAGAAACACTGTAGTCTCCAGACTCACCCATGCAGTTAAAGCAAGCCCTGTTGGTATTAGTCTGAATACACGGTCTGGAAGGA
Source organism: Usnea hakonensis (assembly GCA_013423325.1). Classification (NCBI taxonomy): domain Eukaryota; kingdom Fungi; phylum Ascomycota; class Lecanoromycetes; order Lecanorales; family Parmeliaceae; genus Usnea; species Usnea hakonensis. Next base: position 211,368 of record BLJB01000126.1, read on the forward strand.
TTCGAGGCTTGGATTACAGTCTTCGAAAATCCATGTTCGCTTGATATAGACCCTAACATAGCAGCGCAGAAAAAAAAAGAGTGTGATCGCAGGAACACAGATTCCTATAGAGATGTTGTTTCTGTATGTTAAAGAAGGTGGGTTCACGAAATCTGAAGAGACACCTGGTGGAGGTTTTAATGCGGGTATCGGGGTGGCCATTCTCTACCCGCTTTCGAAAGGCTCTGGTTCATGAGGCGATCCTTAGTCTATCATCGGCAGTCATGGATATGCTATAAAGGGTCAGATGATATATATAGAGTGCATTCAGGCCTTGATGACTTAGTTCTTCACCGAAGACCCTGTGGACAGCTGATTGTCCGAAACATAAGATCTGCAGACCTTGCCACAAGTGTGCATGATCCGATTGCCAAGAGCCAGTAATGTCGTAAATGCTGCAGTTTGCAAGCCACCATGTCTGCGGACGTATGACAAATCTTCTGGCTTGTTTTTAATAGGCTCTGCCAGCTGCTAAATATCCCTTTGCTTCTGCTCGGGGAATATTCGCCAGCCGGGACCAAATTTAGGGTTTGCCATTAGCCACGTGGAGCTTACCGCGTCGCTGAGTGAGCCAAATGTTGAGCTGCAGTGAGACGCAGCTATTGGAAAAATGGTAGACCCTTCATTTGGTCCCTCCTAGCGTGTCCTCCTCGAAAAGAAGGAAAGGGATAGCGATTTTTGGTGTAGTATTGTACAGAGTAAGCTTGGTCGACTGCTGGCTTGGAGTGCAAGGCTTCGAGAAATACGGACGGCGGTAAGACCGAGATAATGATACTGTTTTAATGCGCCGCACGTGCACATATCAGTGACGGGTAAATATCGATTTTGTAGCAACGAGTAGTGTACCCTGGGGCGCACCGATCGACATTGGAGAAGTCCGCGAGCCCCCGCAACGGAGACGAATTACGGTGTGTTCAGGCGTAATCTGGGACAGGTGATTAGCTCGGAGATAATCGTTGTGTAGTGGGCAGGTACATTGTAGAGAGGATTGGAGCAAGGCTTTGCTTGGGTGACCATCCCGCTCTGACCACTCCAACGGATCATCACAAGTGCCTCATTCGACGCCTTGCTGTGTGCTGCAACTCGACAGGATTCGTAGGATTCCGAAAGGGTGAATTGGATTGATTCGCAGAGCAGGACCGTTTAGCCGTGGCATTAAAGGTTTCACTAGAGTCCAGACCAGCAAAGACTCTGGGGGCGGGACTGCGGGATGGTTGAAGAAACATGAAATCTCCCAAAGTGGCGTTAGTCCAATGTTGTACGTCTTAACCTATCCAAAAGAAAAAAAGAAAAGAAAAAAAGAAAATCTCTCAAGACATTTGACCTCAGGAATGTGGCATTGTAGGATAAGCCAGCGACTCCAGGGACTATGCGGGATAGAAGCGGGGATAAGATACCGGTTTCGACTCGAAAGACTTACACCTAGCATGCTGACATGCACCTTCCTGACCGCATACGGGTAGGCGAGCCAAATGCTGGAACGAAGTGGTCGGATAGCCTCTCTTACTTTGGTAATGCACGCAACCTATCTCGGCCGAAACGAGTTCGAAGTGGGGCAAGTCTCTGGATCACACCCTCGAATAGCGATCAATCAAATTTTTGTGCCTCACTACACTCTCATATCTCTTTGAGCATCACGAGGGGTAGAAGTAGTCGAGAAATGGTACTTCGTGAGTCTTGGAAGCACTACTTGGTTTCGGGGGCGAAGCATCCCGAAAGATAGCATGCTTGCGGGACAAATCGCTGCACCTGGGCGTGTAGCACACTTGAAGGGGGTCATTCTGTCTGCGAGTCATCCCCGAGATGGCCGTTAGCGCATCAATCACCACCAAACGGGAACTTGCTTCGACGCGGAGAAGGTGGGTATGATTCGTCCTTATCTCTCATCAGCGTCCGTAGAGTGTTTTTCTTGACTTGGGTACTTTGCACGTGCGATACATCCTTCAGCACATCGGTCGTCAATGGACCCTTACTCTTCCGTTCCAATGATAGGCGTGCTATTTACCTCCATCAGGAGATGATCAGTCTAGCTCTAACAGATTTATCCCTCATTTCCAAGTATTTCAGGTCTTGCACGCCATCTTCCTTCTTCTACGGTACGTGGGCTCTCTAGACTGTTTGTGCTAAGCTCCACCTTTGCAAATGTACACCCAAAGCTAGTCATACCTCCAGTTGTGTACCGCACGATCTCGAAGATGAACAGTCTAGATGCTAAGAGCTTCGGTACGTATCTTTCGAGTCAGTCCTTGTTTGATATCTCTGACACCATCCAGGGTTAGGGAAAGAACAGACCGCCGTAGAAACTACAGGGTTGCCGAATCACTCTACTTTGGAGATTGAGGAAATCAACGAGAAGAGACTTTTGCGGAAGATTGACCTCCACGTCTTGCCTATACTCTTTGTGATATATGTCGCTGCTTTTCTGGACAGGTGGAGACGCCCCTTTGATCTCATTGGATGTTTCTAACACCTTCGAACTACAGAGTCAACATCGCAAATGCCCTTGCAATGAGCTTGCCAAAGAGCTAAAGCTCAGAGGACCGCAGCCAAACATTGCCCTTACTATATTCTTCGTGCCATATATTCTTTTTGAAATCCCTTCGAATATCTTGATGAGAAGATACCAGCCGCATATGTGGTGTTTGTATAGGCTGAATTTATATTTGAATCATCACTTACCGTTCCTAGTATCTGGTTGTATCTTTGCTTTCGGAATTGTGATATTAGGTCAAGGTTTCGGTAAGATGCTCACCGCAGCGCAGTATCATAGTAACTCCGCCTCCAGTGGAAAGTTACCACGGTCTTTTGGTAACACGATTTCTACTCGGTCTCGTCGAGGCTGGGATTTTTCCAGGCAGTAAGTACGTTGATGCGCTTGAAAACACGCTTAACGCCGGACTGTAAGCTTTTACCTTATAAGCTTTTGGTATCAACGCGAAGAAGCCCAGAAAAGGTTCACACTTTACTGGTCATCCGTGATCGTTGCAAGCGCATTTGGAGGCCTTCTCGCGACAGGTATTGCTAGTATGAATGGTATTCGAGGATTGAGCAACTGGAGGTGGATATTCGTATTGGAGGGAATACTCACCATCTCGATTGCCATCATAGCCTTCTTTCTCGTTCCCAGCTTTCCGAGAGAGGCAAAGTGGTTGACGCCAGAGGAGAAGAAGTGTGTGCTTACAAGAACAGGCGTGGACGAGGATCATTTACACCCGCTCACGAGTTGAGTGATGTGGCTTGTTTCTTCAAGGATGCAAAAAATTACCTTGGAGGTGTGATGTATTTTGATATGTCCCAATAAGCGAATCACTGAAGACAGGTGGACTGACATTGTTCAGCCGTTGTTGCTCCAATCTACTGTAAGGAACTCGACAGCACACACGGCGAGGTCCTAACATTGAATATAGCGCTCGCCTACTTCACGCCGACAATCATCCAAACACTAGGCTACTCTGTCGTTCAAACACAATTACATGCCGTTCCACCTTTCGCCGCAGCTTTAGGGCTCTGCTTGGTCACGGCATATCTCTCTGACACAGTCCGACTTCGCTACCCCTTCATCGCTCTTGGGATGACTCTCAGCATCGCGGGCTACGCCATCCTAATGACCGTCCACGGGAGAGCCCATTTTCCAGCCCAATACGCCGCTCTGTGCATGGTTTGCATGGGCGGTCTTGGCGCCGGAGCGAGCATCGTGTGCTGGTATTTGATGAATCTCCAAGGCCACGCGCAATGTAGCATCGGCTCGGCTTGGATGATCAGCTTTGGCAATACGGGCGGCATAGTGGCTACGTTTACGTTTCTGAAGAAAGACGCTCCGCTGTACCATACGGGCTACTCTATCTGCATGGCTGTTACCGTCATCGGCGCTGCGGCTTGTAGCTTGTATGGCGCTCTGATTTGGAGGGAAAGGAGAAGGGTGCGTCAAGTGTGGAGTGGCGGCGACGTAGTGCTTATGCCATCCCTCTAAGAGCCGGGAGCGACCAAAGTAGCCAGGGCCGTGAAATCGATGAAATCTATGGCTACAGTAGTATTGGCCAACCGGCGATCCAAATCATGTCTTATTTCACTATAAACTACAGTAGTTCGGAGCAGTTGCTATTCTAGCTTACGGTCAAGTGATGACGAGGGACAAAGTCGCCGTGATCAGCCCAAGTCGAAAGCCGCTCATGAGACAGCCTTGGAAAGTTAGAGACTTCCGGACTTCCATGTAATGCAAAAAGCCATCAAAGCCTTCGTTCCGAGGATGCCGCAATCTCAGTGAGACACAGCAAGGATGAGAATGTGTTCTGTGTAGAATCTATTGATGATGACTCCTTGATTCTATGTCCGTCGTGTACTAGATACGAAGAGGCTCAACAGCCGGTCCATAGCCCTTCTCCCTATCCACAACATTGATCATGCACTCCCCCTTCGCCCTTCTATCCAGATTGACCTCCAGTACCTGGAACGCCCGGTCCACATATGCTTCCTCGAGGCCACTGATATGCGGAGTAATAATACAGTCCCGGCAACGGTTCTGGGTCCGCAACATCCAGGGCCGCACCACTCAGTCCACCTCCACCGTCACCTCCGTCTAAGGGATTGTTATCGCTATAGGCTTCAAAGGAGGCGATAAGGTCAGACTGAATAAGAATTTGGCCACGGGAGATATAGGTCACGAAAGCGTTCTTCTTGCCCAGAATTGCAAATTCTTCAGCACCGAGGAAGTGAGTTGTCTGCTTCATAAGGGGGAGGCTGATAAGAAGATAATCGATATCCTTTTCGAGGTCTCCATGATTAGCTATCGCGAATAAGAATGTGTGTACAATATGGTATGGGTAGCAGCATAAAAGGTCCACGACATTGAGCTGCGAGAGGTTGCGTTAGAAGCGGAAGATTGCGGCGTTCACGAAGATGCTTAACATCTTTATTTTTCAATACTCGATAACCTCTCCAACAAACTGCAACTTGATTAATCAGGAACATAGTCTCCATTGGGTTGCTAGATCGTGACGTCTGACCTGTCGACCAGCATGAAGGCATCCGTGATTCTCAGAGTAGACACCATCTTTCGATACCTTCCCAAAGCTTCCTTCAACTTTTGATTCTTGGCCAAGAAATGGCAGGATCATTTCAAATACGAACACTCGGTCAAGGAGCGTAAGAAAAAACATTGGAGTGATGAACTCCCATTGTCTTTCGAGAAATGCAGAGACAAGGGAGCTGTCACCGAAGATCTTGTCCAGTGAGGATTCTGCAAAGGGAGACTTGGCGTCTAGATTTGATTTGTGAAAGCGAGTCATGCTTGGGTATGTATGCTGTGTACCAAAAGCTTTGGTTTAGGTTCGCAATATATAGCACCAGCGAATTCATGTTACCAAGAACAGCTCAGAGATACGCTATAATCTTCGAAAGATAGAGCGTAATGAGCGCAACAGAGGTAGTTCCTGGTCTTTGCGCTAGACTGGAATCTATGGAAGATATGACACCATAACTCAAAGTTCAGCATGGATCCCATTGCAACCTTCATACTATATATGCCGCAGACAGTCTGAGACTCTGAGACACGATAGCGGTTTCGTTAATGATATCACTGTAGGTACTTTGCACCTCCATGGGCTTTCTCTCTGCATAAGAGCGAAAAAGGAGTGACTGTATTGAGCACAGCCAGCGAGAGATAGAATCGATTGTACGTTGAAACAATCGAAATCGCTTTCCGAAGCCTTGGCTGACAATCATAAGGACGAGAAAGCATGCGATTCGAATGTCGACGAGATCCAAGCGAACCAATATGAGGTCATATATGTTGACTGTCAAAGGCCGCAAGTCTTTCGTAGGACGCTTTGACGATGTAGATCGATACGCCACACTCAGTACGTAATTGTTCAGGTATGTAACAAGACATCACAGGACTTATGTCAGTCTGAAAGCGTGAAGAGTACACCACAGTTCCCGAGTGATATAAGCCTTTCCAATGTCCATCGGTACAAAAGAACAGCGACGTTGTTGATTTGGCAGATGTCTAATATCGCCACATTAAGGGCAACGGCAGCCAATAGACTCATAGTCATCCAAGAACCTCGCCCCTCAAAATGAACCGACATCCAAAGAACCAACCAAAACCCCGCAATCGAAATTAACCCCCTTCGCAGCCCCTATCCCTCCAAACCCACCAAGAAAACGAGCATCTGCCCACTCTGCACGAACCAAACCAAAGAAACGCAAGAACGCTGAAGAAAAATTTACGCAGATCCTTACACTAAATCTCCCTATTCCAAAAATTACACTACATCATTACTGCCCCACACAACGACTTTCCAAATCCCCATACTGATACCTCTATACAATCCACAGCTCCAATATCGTCATTAAATAGAACTAGCTTTCCTCGACGCAATTGAAGATATTACAAGCTCGCTTCTTGCAGCAAGTCTTGGGGGGGAAACAGTATGTGGAAGCGGAATATAGTACACAGCTGAGTTCGAGGAATCTCACTAACGTCTCTGCCCCCCCTCTTCGCACGATCCCTATAAATCAGCGCCCAATGGGTCTCATATGAAACCTTCCATAAAGGCCAATTTGCCGACACCACAATGAGAAGTGACTATCGTCTAATGGTTCAGCTGGCAAGGTGTGCGCTATAGATTGTGCGCTAGGCTTGTGAGCTGGGCAAAGAGGTGGTTCGTACACTGAATGTTGCGATTTGGACAATTTTGTACTTTGAAGGGTTACGGTCCGGTCTTTTATTGAGCAGGAAGAGTATGAGGTAGTCTTGGGCGTTGTGTGCCGTTAGTGGAGTGTTGGTTTGTTTGTTACATAAGGCGACGGTAGTGGTGTTGTTAGTGGCTGTTTTACAGAGATGTGCTAGGGTAGGGAGACGAGTATTTACTCCCAGTGCTAATTCAATGACCACCTCAGCTACCATTATCTCCTCACTTGAATATATCCCGTTCAGATTCATAGATCTCTTTTCAGCCCTCTCCCCCCCTCATATATAAAACTTCAATTCCCTCCACCTCTACACCCAGCTTTTAGCACTTCCCTAAACCTAGGGTACGAATCACACCCTTCGCCGTGCTACTTATCCTAAGATTGAAACAGCTCTAGCATCTATCTACACATCTACTCGCTTCAGTATCCGTTACTGAATAAAGAGTGAAGTCCGTGCTGGACGCTCAATAATAGCCTCCTCATAGACGAAAAACTGGCATTCTGCTTTTGGGTATATTGTCTTGATGTGAAAGGAAGATGAATTTTCGATGTATGACATGCGTAGCATCCTTGGTGTCTCCACTCTCCTACCAAAGGGGGAGCCATTCTCCGAACTATGATAGAATCACGAATATACACGTCGAGGTGTGTATGCGGCCACAGCATGGTCTCACCTCCGGACGACGGCCGCATGAACATGTCCCGCGCTGGTAAAGTCCTAACCTTTGAGAACTAGATCAAGCATGATCTAAAGTAATCTTTTGGAAGATACAACACTGACTTGCTCTAGATTGTGATATTAGCAAGATAAGTGGGTAGGACGTCCAAAGTTTCTCCATAACCTTAGACTTAGCTTGGAAGATCTGTATGTCATCATACTCGTATCGGAGAAGCCGGTTCCTACCCAACCTTAGCAAGATCTGCCCTCGATAAAGGGATGCCCAGCGGATCGCATTGACAACCCACGTGTGGAGACCAAGCAGGTTGTAGCGAGGCGCGAAAATGAAATCTACTGATGGTCACATGTGTAACCAAATCGTTTCGGTTCGATGTACAGCTTCATGGTCTTGACCAGTGCAGATATGCATGCAGCCTCGACTGCGGCGACCTGGAACCGTCGTGTACATGGTGAATGCAGTAGTTGTAGAGACGGAACGCGCCGGAAATCACATTGCAACAGGGATATTGCGCTATCTTGTGGCAGCCCGTCAGGCACGTATCGACGTAAGCCACTTACACTATTGCAATAGCGCTGTTTGGTGAATCCTTACTTCAAGATCGTGAACGTGCTGATGCTTGCCGGCGTTGTGATGAGTGAGATGTAAGATAGATACAACAATGTAGCAACTAATTCCATCGTGCGTGCTTGCCCAGCCGGATTCGCGCCGACCTTCTTCACAAAACGAGGCAGTCGGTAAGTTTAGCCCGCTTCCTCTAGAAATGTGGATACCAGGATAGAGTATCTATGCGCGTTGTGAGTGCAGAGGCAGCGCCTCTTGTCGTTTCCATTTGATTTATAAGGTTGAAGAGAGCGGAAGTTTGTAGTGGTCCCGTGGGGCTACATTGAAGTCAAGGTGAGTTGTAGAGGTGGAGATAGCTGATATTATTCGACTAATCGAGCATTACGAGGTGTTGCCTGACGAGATCATCAATCAGTGACACCCTTTGACCAAAAGGGATCCCAGTCCGATGGTCGCGATATGCGTCTGCATTCTGGATGTCAACTAGGTAGTATCAACCTACCTAGAAGAGAAAGTCTGAGACTATATCGAGGCAGAATACCCGAGGCGGGCGGAGATACTCGGGTACCTTAGCTTCTTCTTGAAGTCGATCTGGGTTAATGTTGTCCGCATATGGTTTCCAACTTTAAACACAGCCTATGTTGTATGTATGATTTAAGGCTTGCCAAGAACGGTTATGCCACGCGTGCAGCGAGGGACTAGCTAAGTGCTCTTCTATACGATCTGAATTTACTTCTGGTCGTCGTCCGCCGATCTGCGGAAAGGCGGTGAATGCTGCATTTCGGATAGATGGCAGCTCGATCTTGAGTCAGATTCATGTCTTCAATCCGCAAGATAGGCCGGATCCACTCGGCCGAATGTCTGATTGAGTATGATTAATCATTCGCCTGCGTCGAGACTTTAGCCTGAGATGAATGGGCCGAATATATAATCAGCATGCATAAGTTTCTTCAACCAACTTGAAGCATTCGTGAGGATACTTGTAGCGTATACGAGTTTGAAGGTTATTCGGCGACTTTTATCTGCGGCCGCAGTGCAGCACATTGATGCCAAGCGTAAGCTATTATGAATTGCAAAAGAAATAAGATTCCTTGGCGAAATCCATCCAGCCCCATCCCCAACAAATTATTAGCGAATCTTATAGAAAAAATCAGAAACATTGCTCCACACCTTTGTAGACAACCATTTTCACCACAATTGAAGCCATTGAAGCTCCAATATAGCCCAAATACGAATACGGAGGTGTTGCAATGCCTCGAAACACCACGAACTCTCGCCAGACAGCTCCCAGCACTCAGGGGCCTTCGAATACCTCTCAACCTCGTCGTCGCGGTGTCTCCTTTGAGGATGAGCAGTGTAATACTGCTCCTACTCAGGGCAAGCAAGGCAAGCAGGGCAATGCGACCACGCCAAAGACCACGGGAGCGAACAAGGCCTTAGAGAAGAAGGAGCAGGACAAGAAGAAAATGGCCGAGATGAAGGCCCATGCTGCAGCCACTAAGAAGGAGCTCCAGGAGCAAAAGGCCGCTATGAAACGAAATGAGAAAGAGGAGGCCAAACGGCGTAGAGACGAAGAGCTTCGTGTCGCTCGTCTGGAATCGCGAATACTTGCTTTGCAACAGGATAAGGATGTCGAATTGGCGCGTCTTCGTGAAGCAATGGCAAGGCGTGAGGAAGACATTGCCAAGGAGGATGCGAGGCATGCTCGTCAGACGACCGAGGAGCATATGTATGAAGACGAGATCCCAGAACCGCGTTCGCCTAGGGAGTTAGCAGCAATGCGAAAGGATGAAGAGTGGAGGAAAGGGCCTCACGAGTACGCATTAAGAGCTGTGATACGGTCTCAAAACGGGTCTCATACCGCAACCAAGTGGAACAATAAGATCGGTGGCCTATGGAAGAAAGGGAGCTTCGATATTAATGCTTTAAGCCTCGAAATCGACACTGCTTTGGAGCAAAATGGCCTCACCGAGTTCATTGAGATTCGAGGATGGGTCAGATCGACTGCTTCTCGTGGTACTCGTCAGAATTACAGTATGACTGCTCTCACTATAGACGAATGGGAACAACGGGTCGAATCTATCACTGCTCAAGAGTGGTATAAGTTCCCTGGACATGTCATTGATGTGGAGCTCACCTGTACCTGTCGCCCTGGATTAAGAAGGGCTATTCAGGCCGTCGATGGGCCTACACAATCGCCTTCCCATAGACGCACGAGGACCGATCGTCTGGAAGAGCAGCATACGGTCATTCGTGATCGCCAAGAGGTCCTAGGCGAGAAGATGGAGCAGCTTATCACTCGGTGGAAGTGCCATGACTCTTCTTGTGGCCATGCAGGCACCTGTTGGATTGACGATACCGGTGAGCATCATAAGCTCAATGCCGTGATGCGAGAGAGGTGGGTAGCTGCTTGGCAAGACGGCCAGGCCACTGAGTATACCCCTCCTTATCCTGTGGTAAAGAGACTCATGGAAACGGCTTCTGGCGATAATAATCAGCAGCAGAAAGGCCGTAAGATGTCTGTAATGGACCAAATGAAAGAGATGATGAGGGAGCAAATGGAGTTCAGTATGATAAGAGATATGAGATCCTTTACGAACCAACAGCCACAACAACAGCAGTATCTTCCTCCTCCTCATCCTCCTCCTCCTCCTCCTCCTCCTCCTCCTCCTATATATCCTTATACGTCGTCCTATCCTCCTCACAACAGCTACTTGTAGCAGCCTGTTATCACTCAGTCTCCTTCGCCTGCGCCAACACCTGTAGCTACCTCTCAGGCGTCTCCTCGGCCTCTGCAACGCTCTAGTCCTATTGGTGGCCGGTCAGAAGAGGATGATATCATTGAGAGCTTTTGGCAATGGAAGAAAGAGAGTACAAATAAGCAGTCAAGGAAGCTCCAAATATGTCAAGTTCAGGCGAGATTTGAGAATGAGCTATGGAGTCTCGATGATATGAAGGCTATGGCTGATACATCGTCCGATATCTACAGGCATGCGATCAATGCTGGACTCCCTGACGGTCTTATTCGAGGCCTGAAAGCGGATCTGAAAGAGTTCAAAGGCCTTTGGAGGGAGACCTATCAGCATGCTCGTAATCTAAGCCATTTCGGCCAGCAGGGAGGTGGACAGCAAGGAGGCGGATTTGAGTAGTTTATGTATATATTACAGCTCTTCGTGGTCTAGATCTCTTTGAAATGCTTCTATCTCGCCCTCAAATATATAGCCAGCAGTACTATGCCTGAAATGCTCCATGGCGAATCTATCACACCCACTATTCTCAACTGCATACCGCAGAAAGCCCTCAAAGTCGTCCTGAAAGACTGGTCGAAAGGCCTCGAAATGGCGTCTCATCCATGCCTTTAAGACACTAAAGGTGAGTTCGATTGGATTGTAATCAGGTGAGTATGGAGGGAGGTATTTGACGAGACAGCCTTTGGCCTGAATTGCTTCAATAATGCTTGGATCCACATGAATGCTGACGTTGTCCAGGACGATAATACTGCGCTCACCGGGGTACTCGTTACAGAGGGGTAGTAGTTCGTCGATTAGCCAGTCGAGGATGGCTTCTTTATTAAACCAGCCCTTCTTGATTGCGGTACAAGGTAGATAGCCTTCAGTGGTGTACGCAGGAAGCACACTGATCGCGTCACCTCGTGTCATATCACCATGATACCGAGCAGGATCACCAATGGGAGCATAGGCCATGGATCGCCACATCGTCTGCAGTCTGAACATGGTCTCGTCAATGAACACCAGCTGTTCGGCCTTGACTTCGCTCGCAAACGCCTGCCATGCGACTCGGAGTGTCTCACTCTGAGGACCTAAACGTTGAGCCTTTTTCCTACTGATTCCTGCCTTCTTCAGAGCTCTACAAATAGTAGACGTATGGACATCGATCTCCCACTCTTCTCGTAGATACCGTGCAAGTTCGTCCTGATATAGCCATGGCTTCTGACGCTGATATTCAAGTAGGGCTTCTAAAGCAGCAGGCGAGAGACCCCGCGGTCGTCCGGGGGTCTGCATACTTCGTGGGATCACAGTATCACCGTATAGAGCAAGGTTTCTTTCCCATCGATAAGCCGTTGCTCTACTACATCGTGCGTCTTTGGCAATGGCGTCTGGTCGCCAGTGAGATTCAAGCAGAAGGTGAGCTCGCTGTCGCACCGAGACATCCTTTCTGAAGGGCATTGCGGTGGCTGTATAGCTGTCAGGCCTCAGTTAGCGACGAAACACCAAGAAATCGGTGTATACATACATATCCGGCTTCAAAAAAAAAGAATGGTTGTCTACAAAGGTGTGGAGCAATGTTTCTGATTTTTTCTATGAGATTCGCTAATAATTTGTTGGGGATGGGGCTGGATGGATTTCGCCAAGGAATCTTATTTCTTTTGCAATTCATAATAGTCTAGACAATGCATACTACTGCAAGATGTTTTGCTCGCATACGGTACTTTTTCCAGCGAGCGTCATTCCACGTCACCTAGCCACGCGGGTCCCCATTTAGAGGCATGCTGTTGTTTTAAGGTTTGTTGTGCATCTTTCTAGAATAAAGTACGTAAACACTCCGCCACCGATTAAGTTCAACATACGTCCTCGTACATAAGTTTATGAGCTAGGGACTAAGTTGGAGCATGACCAGGGAGGGATGATTAGTAAACCTCCATATACGATCAACATGACTACACTCTGCATCAGCCCAACGTACATCATCTACCATTGATGACCAAGAAAAAGAAAAATATCTTGCTGGCAAGCCAAAAGTCAAAAGATAAATGAGTGTATGAGCGAGGACCCTGCGGCCCAATAGTGTGTTTGTTTGCGCAAATCGGGAAGCCTCGGAGACTTCACTGTCCTCGGGGCCGATGCTGGCACTGGACATGGCCTCATTTGGCAGAATTTTTTTGGCATTTAACCTGCATAGCAACTAGCACCACCAAGCACCATAACCAACTTTTTCTACCTACATATGAATTTTAAACCCACAATCGCTATCGCACTCCGCTCACTCAATTTGGAATTTGGAAGCTTTGATAGGAAGTAGCTAAATGAACCATCAGTACGAACTCAATTTGCATTCATCTAAGTAAGATCTCTCACTGTGTGTCGAAGTACTCAAGTACATATCAATACGCTTTGAGCTTATCGGTCCTCCGGCACTAGGTTAAATTGTCCAGACCTTCCGTAAGACACAGCCTCTGATCGTTCCCCACCCTGGCAGATCTTCTGTCGTGCACCTACAGCTATTCGATTAGCATTGCGAATATGTAACGGCCGAATCTTCACAGTCTCGGAGAGGAACGAGGGGACTTGGTGTGATGGTCAAGAGCCTTATCTCATAAACGAGAACCCGCCATTATACGTGAAGCTTAAATTAAGTACACCGGCAGCGACTGAGTCTGTCGGTGAGGAAATCGGATGTCTGGTGGCTAGAAGTGAGGAATACGGACAGTCTTTGGGAAAATAGGAGCGTCTTCTCGTTGATTTTATTGCTTCTTCAAAATCTAGACTCGTTGATAATGGACCCTGTATGCTGGGCAATAGGCTGGGTCTCTACAATTCAGACTGAGTGTACAAGTCTTCTTCTAATCTTAGATTGTCATGAGTTCGTCAACGAACAAAGAACCATACTCTTACGAAGATGTCCAACGTAGAAATCTGCGCAGTCGCGGTAGGTCCACTGCTGAAGATACTTATTAATATCCAGTAGGGTCTCTTGGACCATATAGAAGCGGCTCAGATGTGCAGTGCTTCCCTGTACTTGTACATATCAGAAGTGCTCGTTTACTTGGATGGGATGTCGTTGAGATTGAGACGTTTCCTTTATTGAGGGGTAGGGCCTTTGGGTGAGGACATATGTAGTTCCCAGTTCGAGTTTTGATCAATTTTGAAGTATACGTGTCAGTCGCATCTCATTCCAGTCCAGGATAGGCGTGCTCCATTCGCCTCGCATATTCAGACATCTGAGATTGGTGACTCAGACCATTCCCTAGTCCACAAATTCATCGACCCTGGATCTCGGATGCGCCGGCAAAACCTTGCCACCATTCGACAGTTCCTGCACCCACTTGATCCCACAGTCCCACCAACAGTGCCTGTCCGGCGCCATCCACTCCCCTTCCAGATCCTCCCGATCCAGAGTTCCCAAAACGACATCGAAAATCTCGTCGGGCAGGCCGCGGCTGAGGAAATATGTCAGATGGGTGCCGCAGCGCCCGCAGAACGTCCGCGTGATGGGTGGGGATGAGTGGTAGAATTTCAGGTGGTATTTGTCTTTGTTTGGTCCTGGGGTAAATAGCTCGATGGCTGGGATCCATGGCGAGGGGTTGGAGGTGTTGGGTGCGGTTTCGCTGGACTCGTTGTTGTCTTTATTGGTAGCTGGTGAGATGGGTTGGAGCTGACAGAACAGCATGCTTGAGGGCACGCAGATCCAGCTTGGGAGTATGGAGCCTGTGGCTCGACGACAGTCGTTGCAATGGTCTGTCGCGATCATGGGGAAAGAGACTTGGCCATTGGAGGAGGGGTTGAGGGGACGTTCAGCGCGGGCAGGGACTTGAATTCTGTAGCGGATGGCGCCACAGTTACAGCCGCCGTGGAGGACAAGAGGATGATCGGGCAGCATGGCTAAAAGATGTTGTCGTCGAGAACTTTTTTATGATAAGAGAGATGGTTTACATGAAACCACGCGTATCAAAACTGGAGGTGTTCAAGGAGCGACACTTCCGGAGGAATCCGAACCCCAAATTAGTTGCATCCTTCGTTGGGCGACCACCGTGGACGCCAGTTCGGGCACTAGGAATATTGTATGAGGAATCGCAAAGCCTTACTCAATGGTCGCTCGACTCCTTACAAGCTTGCCGAAGCACGGCGTCACACACGAAAATGAGAGTATTGACGCTATGTCTTGAGTACGAAATGATCAGCCTGGTGGTTTCAAAATTGGAGGAAAGAAACGAACATCTCAGCGACTCGAAGGTATTCACTTTGAAGGATGGGTCGAATGGGAAAACAAAACCATTCATCAAGTGCTCGGGCTGTTACAGTGCAGAAGTAAAATAGAGTATTGTATCGCTATAAGATACATTTCCAAAGGCATGTTATTGCCGGACCTGCACCGTTTGTCCTTAGTCGTCTTTTCGCGGCAGAATTGTCCGCGAGTCTTGTCTGTTTGCATGTTTCGCAAACCTGAAGCCTTTATTCTTTCCGAAATGATCTCGACGAAATCGTACTTCTTAATATTATCAGCTGAAATTACCCTTGAGATTTCACTGGATATAATAGGTCTTGAGGAAGGTAAACCTGAAGTATTCTCACTCTAAAAAGTTCATGCCAATTACTATTTTGTACTTGAATCGTTTCTGCGATTGATGGAGAAGCAGGCAACGAAATTGAAATCTCTATATCCACCCATTACCAAACCCTACCCAGTCCTAGGCAGAGCACTAAGCATTGGTTTCCAAGGACAAGGCAATGTGCTTCCCGCGAGAGAGGCCCGAGGTTGCATCCCTCAAGCTAGGAACGATCTGATTGAACATATCCGCGAAATAGGAGACGGCCCATTCGAACAACTGCTCTTCCCGTTTACTGTCGAGACATTTGTGGGACTGCCTCTGGCTGCTTTAACGTGCAACAATACAGCTGCAATATTAGGCATTCTTTCACTGAAGATCAGTCAAGAGGTTTACTTTGAATGGTTCGCAGGAATAATATTGATATAAGGTGGTGGTCATATTGGGGATGCCCTCATCGCTCATGCGGAAGACGAAAGTGTCTAGCTTGACCCTATTAGAGTACGCGATCCTTGGGGTATTCTCGTTGACGGTTATGGATGGGCAATCTAAGAGCCCCTACTTTGCGGTGTAGCCTTGCGGAGTGTCTATACATATGAAATGAATCCGAAAAGGAATGTGCTTTCCAAAGACCCGTCCAATTCTGAATGGCAGCCACCTTTGCGATGACATCATAAGTGCCTCATGCCTCCCTTAGAGAGTCCCCTTTTCCTGCTGAATCTTCGCACTTTCTACCTGTGGATTCTCCAGCAAAGTGTCGAGAGTCAGGCTAGCCAAATGACGCGAGGCAGTGGGTGGCACGATACTCGCAGCTAGAGTCGCGAGATTGGAGTATTTCACCATAGGACAAAAGCCCCCATCCACTGACTGCAATCACCAAACAAAGGACTGTAAACGAGCATAGAGGCTATCGTTTTGAGGAATAAGATAATTTTCAT
Source organism: Usnea hakonensis (assembly GCA_013423325.1). Taxonomy (NCBI): domain Eukaryota; kingdom Fungi; phylum Ascomycota; class Lecanoromycetes; order Lecanorales; family Parmeliaceae; genus Usnea; species Usnea hakonensis. Next base: position 227,564 of record BLJB01000126.1, read on the forward strand.
TGGTGATGATGATACTCATGCTCGCACGCCGGCTTGCCAAAATATACCAAGTGGCCCCTTGCCAAGCATGCCAAGGAATCGAAAGAACAACAACAACAAATTGATTCGCCCAACAAGTCGTCTGGGCCTGCAAAGATAAGAGACAAAGCACGTCTCTCAATTCAAAAAGGCACGGAGAGTAACACTCCAAGACAATCTCAAGGTTTCATCTTTCGCAGTCTCGGTTGTACCTTTGAGAAAGTGGTGTCCATTGAACCGGACAGCGCATCCTCCGCACCTGCCAGTCATTTCCATGTCAACAGCGTTCGACGCTCGTCGACGACCGAGCCTCTGGTCCTACCTGAGCTTCAACTCTAAACCGCGAAGGAGATCGAGCTCTTTACCCAAGCACGAGAAGCCTAGTCCTGACAAAGAGAATACCCCGCCGAAGGGCAGTTGGGGCAGAGCAGGCAATCTGGAGGGCTACAAAGAAGCCTCTATGACCGGCGGGCAAAGGGCGCGGTTATTGAAGACTGGTGGGGTCATTGCTTTCGTCGTTCTTCTTTTGTATCTATTTACTGCTCGGGATGGCGCCGGCGTTAGGGAAATGGTCAAAGGTATGCTCGACTAGATAGAGTGGACCTTAGAGATCCACTTGTCGCTAATTAACTTTAGGAGCCCAGAAATCACCGTCTGAAAAGCCATCCTCTGTTCCTACCACAAACGATAAAATAGCAGGGCCCCTTGGGACGACGAAGTGCTCGAAGTCCAGTTCGAAGGAGAAGCCTTTAATACAGTATGCCTTAATGATCGACGCCGGTAGTACCGGCTCTCGAATTCATGTCTATAAATTTAATAATTGTGGTTCTACTCCGGAACTGGAGTCTGAAGAATTCAAGATGACGGAGAAGAAAGATGGAGGATCTGGCTTAAGTTCGTACGGGGATGATGCAGAGGGAGCTGCAAAAAGTCTCGATATGCTCCTTGAGGTGGCCATCAAGACAGTCCCGGACAAATTGAAAGGCTGCTCCCCCATCGCCGTCAAAGCTACTGCTGGTCTTCGTAAATTGGACCAGAAAAAAGAAGGAGCAAGCAAGAAGATCCTCGATGCTGTCCGCAACCGCTTGGAAACCAAATTCCCCTTTCCAGTTGTCTCCGCAGACAATGGAGGTGTTGAAGTCATGGACGGCAAGGATGAAGGAGTTTACGCTTGGATCACCACCAACTACCTCCTAGGAAAGATTGGCGGTCCAGACAAATCGCCAACAGCAGCCGTCTTCGACCTGGGTGGTGGCAGTACTCAAATCGTCTTCGAGCCCACTTTCAAATCCCCTTCTGGTGGCATGCCTGAGACGCTTCATGAAGGCGAGCACAAGTACGTCTTCAAGACCGGTGGTACAACCTATGAACTCTATCAGCACTCCCACCTCGGCTACGGCCTCATGGCTGCTCGAGAATCCATCCACAAATCCGTCGTACAGGCCCTACACGACGCCTCTCCCACAGACAAATCATGGGCCTCAGCTCCCATCTCAAACCCTTGCATAGCGCCAGGTATGTCACGCCAAGTGAATGTCACCCTCGACAGTGGCGAATTTTATACCACCAACATGGCTGGCCCTAAAGATGCCGCCACCGCCCAGTGCCGTGGTCTTGCCGAGAAGATTCTCTTAAAAGACAAGCAATGCAATCTGGCCCCGTGCTCTTTTGGTGGCATACATCAGCCCTCACTAGAAAAGACCTTTGCTCGTGAAGACGTATACATATTCAGCTACTTTTTCGACCGCACAAAGCCCCTCGGTATGCCAGAATCCTTCACTATTGCCGAGCTTCGAGACTTGACCGCCAAGGTTTGCGAGGGGTCGAAAGGATGGGCAAGCTTTGGAGCGGTGGAAGGTGCGTTGGAGGAGCTGACAGGCCGGCCGGAATATTGTTTGGATCTGAACTTCATGGTGGGGCTCTTGCACACGGGGTATGAGATGGGGTTGAATAGGGAAGTGAAGATCGCGAAGAAGATCAAGGGCAATGAGTTGGGCTGGTGCCTAGGTGCTAGGTGAGTAAAAACCGTCAAGGTCGTTCAGAAGCACGATACTGACATTTGATGTAGCTTGCCACTGTTGAGTCAAGAGTCAGGGTGGAAGTGTAAAGTAAGTGAGTCGCATTGAGCGTACACGACCTGCAGGGCTAGCATACCGTAATGAACTTGTATTTTTGAAGCATTGTCATGAACACGATAGAGATCCCTTCGGCGTCATTAGAGGGTATGATATCCACATAGCATCCATCACATCCGGTGGCTTTTTTCCAGACCCTGTGAAATTATTCCTACCATCGTAAACCATTGCTTGCCTGTCCTCACAATCTCCTCTTCTTCCCAGAACATCATGACTTTGTCCCCACCAACTCCTCCGCCTTCCTCTTCGCAGCACCCAACACCCCAGTCAAGCCTTCCTTCGCCGGAGCTCCCTCGCTTCCTACAAACGCAATGCATTTCAATCAGCATAATCCAACATACACATCAAACAGCAAAGGGGGCGGCGGGGGGCGGATAAAGAGCAAGAAAGTGAAAAATTCAACTCACCCTCCGCATTCCCCGCATCAAACGGCTCTTCCACCGTGCCCCGCCCTTTCTCCCCGGACAACGGCTCCTCGCCCGATTGCCGAGACAGATCCGTGTCTGTACTCGTACTACTGTTTGCGTTTAGACCGGTGGCTGTTTTTGAAGCGTCCATTTGGTCTTGGATGTTGGTGGTTAGGTCGGAGTGACGGAGGAAGTGGAGGTCGCCGGGGGGGAGGATGGTCATTCGGTAACTTTGTATTTCGTGTTAGGGGAGGAGGGCGTGTTGGGTGGTTGGTTGGTGCGCTTGTTGTTAGGGTAGGTTGGCGGGGGAAGAAGGTTTGTTGGTGAGTTGGGGGATGACGTTGGGAGTTGGAAGGGAGGGGGGGGGGAGGGGGCAGCTCACTTTACAATTAGAGTTAAGCGTGTACCAAAGGTACGATTAAGGTACCAGGTAGGGTTGAAGTAAACAGACCCTAAAGGATACCTCTACAGCAGCTTCACATACTCCTACGCCGTACCGTAAATAGGTACAGCACAGTACATTGACTGGCACATGCACACAACTTAAAAACCTCCTGTCCTCCTACAAGCCTAGCAAGCTGCTATCCGCAATGGTAAGGCCCCCCGCCCTTCCCTTTCCACATTTCCCCCCGAATCCCGAATCCGCACGCAGCACCCTCACTAACACCACCTTCACCGTACCTAGTCCAAAGACTCCTCCTACACCTACATCCACCTCAACGAACCCCGCCACGCTGACCTCTTCGAAGTACATCCCCCTCCATCCTCCATCCTCCACCCCCCACCACCACACAACTAACCCCCCACGACCAGGAATTCAACCGCCCCCCGCACCTCCCCCACGAAACAATCTGCGTCCCCCCGCAGCACCAGCCGCCGAATCCGGAAGACGAAGACGATGTCGTGCCGGACCAGCACGCTGCTTTTGGGATAACGCGCGCGACGCAGGGGAGGAGGGAGAGCGCGTGGAAGGATTTGGGGTTGGAGGGGTTGGTGGGGGGGATGGGGAAGGAAGGGGGAGTGGGAGTGGGGATGGGGATGGGAGGGATTGGGGGAAGGGGGGGAGGGGGAGGAAGGTTGCCTAGGTAGGTGATTCTTTGGGGGTGGGGGAAGGGGGGGAAATGGGGTGGGATGGTGCTTGGCTGTATGATTAGGGGTTACGAAGACTGGCCCTGAGGGGTGCAAGGGCATGTGCACAGGATGCGGACGTTATGACGCAAAAATTATATCCTGACTATATCCACCCTTGCTCTGTCGAACAGGTTATGGCTTATCATTGTTCCTTCGGCCTGCTCGCGCTCTCGTTCCTCGCTTGTGACTTTTCTTGGGTGGAATGCCAATTGTGCGTAAGTGCCGGCCGCCTTGCGTTTGGATAGTGGGCCTGGGTTGATTACTAGGACGCTTTCAACGACCTAGAATGCGGTCAGCTTTGTCTCGCCAGAGAGTTTTTGGTGGTATCTTCCCACCTTTGCAAAAGGCGACAGCGCACTCGGGGTAATCAGCATATCCGGCCGCGCGTTTAGCCACTCTCCCAGCTTTAGATAGCTGATATCCATCGGCATACCAGTTGCGATACCCTCCTCCGTACCCGTCTTGGGCAAGCTGGTACGATCAGCAGGTGGGAACAGGGGAAAGAAGTGGCGTTGCTGGATGAGATGTTTGGATAGCCGTGCCATGAGATCACCCTCTTTCGTTCTTCCAACTTTGACTTCTTCGCGTCGGAGGTCCCAGAGGACGTCCTGTGCTGATATGCCTACAACAATCTCGTTTAGAGAGACGGTCACGGGGTTGGTCACGACTTTTGCTTGCTTCGGGAGACCCAAAACTCTCTTGTCGAACGGTTCTTGTGGCCATGAGACGTGCTTGTTGACTAGGTCTCGCACTGAAGGAACGAGTATGATTGTTATGTTCGGTACTTGCAGAGCGAGTTGACGAATTGGGGCACCGACTAAGATTCTAAAGACATCATTCAGCGTGGCTTTGTCCGGCTCGATGCTGGGATCGTCTGGAAGGTCAAAGTCGCCAGACGCGAGTAGCGGATGTTCAAGGTCTAGGATTGGCCCCACCATAATCAGGACGTCTGCAGATGATTCGGCTGCTTTCTCGCACAGGGTTTGCAGTGGTTCGAATGCAAGGTTGTCATCTGCTGTATAAGGACCTGAAGAGACAAGGATATTAAGAGCATTTGCAGCATTCTCCGAACCATCTTCTTCGACCCCTAGCCGTTCATTCAAGGCATCCATAGTTGAAGGTAGGGAGGCAGCTGGCGGCAGGAGAGGCAGCTCAAGCACTTCCTTAACGGAAAAGTAATTGCCAGATGCATTGATGCCACGGACCGCAACGATTTGTCCGGCAAAGAACTCATGTGACACCAGTTCGACGTTGAGAGGTACTCGTATTCCAGCGCCTGTCCGTCTCGACGTCTCAAGCAATAGTGAAGATGCGTTGAGCCTTCCTTCAAGAGCGTCTGACGCGATTCTCCCCACAGCAACAATCTCGCTTGTGGCCTGATTTGTTGCGTTTCCAAATGCTGAGTCCTCTAGATTGTGATGGGTCTGTATTAGAGATTGAAATTCATCTATCCGATCGTCCAGGACTTCAGATGCTTCGGAAAGGTGCATTGCCATTGGCTTATAGGAGAATTTCTTTAGATCGGTATTGGCGGTCAGTCTGACGCGCGACTCGGCTGGGGGAGCGATCGGAGCTTCGCAGACGCTCAAGTGCGAATTGAGGGTTTCGATAATCTGGCCTTTGTTCTGACGCTCTGAGAATGCAACACTCCTTTGAATTTATAAGCGGTCACGCTACTTTCGCGTATGCTCGATGACTTACTGGACGTTATTTGGGGTGCCGTTGGTCTTGGCATCACTCGGGGAGCTCATGCCCTCAGCCTTGTTAAATTTGGGAACTGCTGGTGTGTCGAAAGCAGCTTTCCTCTTCGTCGCGCCATTGGTAGAGCGTTGCGGTATTGGAGTATTTGGCACGATACCATCCAGCCTGTCGTCAATCAGTAACAAACCCATTACTTTTCTCGGGTCCACTAACATGCCAAACACATCGTCCGCCTTCCCAGTACTTCTTGGGGTCGCATATGCGCCCCTCTTGTCCACACTGCGAACATGGGCTTTTCCGCGTGACTCTCGCTCTAGTATCTCCTGCAAGTCTTTCTTAAATGCTCGGGCGGTGGGTAGGTCGAGCTTCGTCTGCTCCGACCCCATCTTCATGCTGTAGGACTCCCATTTGTAGGACAGCTCTTGCGGGGAAATCGAGTGGAGGCGGAGTACGGATTGGAGCTCGCCCAGCACATCGGGAGGCAGCTCAGTCACGGGTGGTATAGTGAACAGCTCGTTGAGTTCCGCTTTGGTGGACGTCATCTTTGCCTTCTCATTAACGGTGCAAGTAGCAGAAAAGAATCAATTCAGAGGCTCGAGATGAAGAGACGCGACAAGTCGCGTTCATTCGCGCGCTCGCCTCGGCTCTCCAAATCTTTGCCCTAACCCTTATCTTATCTATCTACCTTTCTTTAAAGTAGGTAAGTACTTAGGGACTAGCAAATCAAACAACAAAGCCTTTCTCCTAACCCCAGAGATATCGAATATAGTCTCTGGGGTATGAAACTGGGAATTGTCAACTGGACAAGTGTCTAGCTGTTCAAGACCTCGCAAAGCTCGAGGCACTCTCAATTGACCTCAAATTCAATCACAATGCCTCCAGATGTTCGTCCCCTAGCTATCCCATATAAGCAGTGGCTCAACAATCTCCCTGTATACCGCCACTCTAAAATCGGGATCCTCCCAGCTGGTATGATAGAGGTCGAAAACACAAGGTCTAAGACAGATACCGACGACCTTCTGATAATTCGGTAAGAGCTTCCCTTTAAGAGTTTGGAACCATTGAATAGAATATTGCAGCCGGATATATTTGTCTTGAGTCTGAGAAGGATCTTTGAGATTTCTAGTGGTATACAGCCAGCTTTCGAAAGTCATCGTTGTCCAAATCTCGAGCAACAGAATGCCGAGCTCCATTAGAACCAGCTCTGGATCGTTCTCTGGAATCGCCTGGGTTGTTTCGTTTGGCTTCTCAAGGAAGTGTTGCAAAATGAAGGGATGTTCGACATCAATTCCAGAGACAGCTCGTGTCTGCACGAAGAAGTGGATGGCATTTTTTGTCCAAGATCTTCGCAGCCAAGGGGTGAGGTTGTACTGGAGTATGGAAGATGCCAGGTTCACGGCAAGCTTGATGCGATCGTCCGGCTCCATTTGCCTGCGTTCTTCTAGAAATACGTCTAAACTCATAGTACGCCCGCCCACTAGCGCAGGCTGTAAGAAATTTTCTGGTGGGTCCTGGCGCCAAAGAAGCCGATTGTCGCTCGACAGCCGAAGCACACGTGGTTGGACATCAGGAAGAGTCTTGCAAATAGTTTTTATCTCGATCGGTACCGACTCATCCAGAGGTGGAACCTGACTAGAGGTGACAAGTATGTCTGGAAGTGCTGACCAGGTAACCGACTTCCCCTGTGAAGATTTTGACCTTTACACAGATCCACGGTCAATTTATATGCAGCTGCGTATGAGCAGAGAAATTCCAACTTACAACGTATTGCGAGGAATATATTGACTGTCTTCCTCAAGCGTCAAAATCGAAGTTTCGTACCACGAAACATGTTCCTGAGCGGCTTGTTCTTGCCATGAAAATAGAATAGTGAACCTGACCACGGTTTTACCACCCCTCAGCGCTATGTGCTGGGCGTGAGATGCTTCCTGACACCGAGACTCGAGACAAAGCATGGCTCCGTGTCTCTCATGACATTGTCCACCCCAACCACACTCAATTGCGGAGAACAAACCATTGGCATGCTTCCGCACCTTGTGTAGGGAACTTGCTATACGATTTTGCTTGGCCTGGTGCGGCTCCTTGTTCAGCCTCTGGATTTGATGCAGATCCTCGTTGTCATCTACAAAGTCTTTAAGGGTCAATGCTGAGTCGCTCAACTCCTTCAGTAAATCATCGATGCTTGCCTCGCTCATGACAAAAGCCAATCTCTGACTAAAATGGTAATCACCTTGGTCGGGCTTATTGGCTTCCACTAAAGCCTTGAGGTCATTCCTGTTTGCCTGGATCGATCTCAGCGACAGAGCGCCGGGGATTCGTCACGATCTTACTTACCCGGGGAGGCCTAAGGATACCAACAAATTTTTCCGCAATTTCCTCAAGGTACATCTCGTATAGACGGAGGGTGCCTTGGAAAGCCTCGAATGCACCACCAGGCTCTAAGTATGCCTTGATCTTTTCTCCGATTTCGCCTTTCCAGAGCACGTCATTGTAGTCCCCTGAAAATTTGATGAGATCCTCATTCGGGGCTGCTCGCCCAATTAATTTGGCTAGGTTTAAATGCAACGATGCACTTTGACCCTTGAGCCGTAGCCTTAATCTTTCCACCTTTGCTTTATATCTCTTTTGTTTGAAGCCGAGAACGATTCCGGTCTTTTCGAGCCCCTTCTTATATACCGATAGAGCTTCGATAAGCAGGGGCAAGACAGCCAAGACAAGGCCGGCTGCTTCAACTCCAGACATTTTATGGGACTACTGTAACGGAGCGTGGTGGGCGTTGTTCCGAGTTGCGCGCATGCAGATGAGGCTGAGGCTGAGTATTTCGGGATACTTGGGTGCGGGGTATTTTTGCATGATGGGCGGCATTCTCGGATTCAGTCAAGAACTGCAAGATTGGACAACAACCATGACCAATTATCTTGACGAGAAAAGCCTAGCAACATATGGTCAGAGCGCTTTGGAGAAATTCCGGGCCGCTTATATCACGGTTGAAAACAATGAATCCGCAATTCCAGGGCAGCCTGATGCTGCGATGCTCAGGCAAGAGATGCAGCGATTCCAGCTTTGGGCCATCAATCTGGGGTTGTACCGTCACGATCACGGCTCTCTGGACTATCGGCTTAGGGATAACGAAGTTGTGAAGTCTTTTACCCGAGAGTTGCTGATAAATTTGGACGAGTCTCTCGAAGAGAGTGTGTCTTCGTAATTTCATGCGGAACAGGTACTGATTGAAAGACAGTCAAAGATATCTTCAGCGCTGAGGATCAAGATCACTTTTCTATGTCTTCGGAAATGCTGAGTCCAAATGCAGTGATAGAGGAAATTGACGAGTCATCAAGTCCGAGTAGTGATCGAGAGCATTCTGCTAGCCTCATCACGATGGGACCTTTGAATGACGCTGACGATGGGAACGAGTCAATGCTTGTTCTGCATCTAGAAGACGTGACAGAAGCAATCAACCAAATGTATAACCTTGCAGCCCAGATACGCAGTCCTAAATCGAGGAATGTTCGCACTGATGTTGATCTCTACAAAGAGGTGGCTGGTGATATCAAGTCTGAGTACATCAAGATGAGGAAGAGGGCAGAATTGCAGGGCATTGAACAAATTTTACTGCAATCTCGAAAGTCGTTGATTGAGTCTCATAAGCAGAAAGAAGAGATAGTCCTAACCCCGGAGGATCATTTTCTCATAAAGCGTTTGCAACAAGCGAATCACACCCGCCGCCAGCAATTTGAGTATTGGGGAAGATCAAAGAGTCGATCCATTCAAGCTGCATTCAAGGCCGTCGATGCCCTACCCAACTCCAGAAGTCAAGATAGAAGGCTTGAAAAAATCCTCACACACGACACTCCATCCTTGACTCAACACTCTCAGGTTACACCATCAGTACTATCTTCCGTTCCAGCGCTTCCCAAAAACTTCGTCCTGAAGGACAGCAAGTCTACGTACTCGGGGACGAGCCGAAGTCTCACTGTTCATGGACCCTCAGGTGAAAAGGTGGATTGGCCGAAAGCACCTGTCCCCAGCCCCTTGAAAGGGGACTTTGAGTGTCCATTCTGTTTTTATCTGTGTACTCCAAGACACTATGAAAATGTTGCTTGGAGGTACGTGTGCCGTCTCAATATGCTCGAACAAGTCGAAAGCTAACAACTGGGAGCAGATCACACCTCAAACATGACCTTCGACCATACGTGTGCACATACGGTCAGTGTCCCGAACCAAACGTGCTATACGATAGCTGGGAAGAGTGGACACGCCATGAGCAATGGATGCATCAGCAAAGGATATGGCGATGCTTGGAGCATCCTCAGCATGAATTTGTCCACCTTGCTGCTTATGAAGATCATGTGAGGGTGTACCATGCGGAATCTGCGCATCAAATACTTTCCCCCGAGCTCCTGAAATTCCAAGAGTCTGTCTCCCAAGAGTGCGATAGGCCTTGCCCGTTTTGTCGGCGTGATTTTGAGCAACCACACGATATGCAACAACATCTCGCAGGTCACCTCGAAATCATCGCGCTGCTCTCTCTGCCCAACTTAAATGCCATTGAAAATGATTCTGAAGCAGGAAAGGTCGAGTCAAACGAAGCCAATCGTAATTACGCAGAGTCTAAGGCAGATGACTTTGACCGCACCATACCCCTGGTCTTTCACGATAACGACGAGTCGGAAGCCATTCCTCTCGCGACGAACACAGACACAGAGCTCTTTGAACTTGGTCTCAAAGCTGAGAATGTTTTATTTGAAAATAGGAATGAAACTACCATTGAGGCTCATGGAACTTATTCAAGGGAGATAGTCGGTAAATGGCTGTTTGGATTGCAGTATGAAGAACTTAGTAATACAGGGGACTGGCAGCCAATCCTTATCGAGAATGACAATTCTATTGATGCTGTCGAATCTCCCGATTCCACTGAAGAAGAGAAAGGCAGCACCCATCATTGGTTATCAGATCTATGGTCCCAGAGCAGACCAGCAACGCTCTTGGAAGATACGGGACAATCATCAGTACTTTTTGGGCCGCACATGCCAGGATCTGTGGCTCGTTTGTCAGAAGAATCGTTCATGAATTTGCTCGAATTGCCATTAGAAAACGGCGATTTTCTAGTGAGGATATATTATCGCTCTCACGATGCACGGTCCAGGATTTCCTGCCATATAGTACGGCCCCCTCGTTTACGAGATTGTGACCTACCTCTGGTATCATTGTTGCTTGAAAGAAACGGTCAACTCTTAATACTTCATCATCTCGGTACAAAAAACAATCTTTGGGCTTGTCTCAAATTTGAAACTTACGAAAGTACGTTCGTCTACCACTGTTCCATTTGCCCTTGGTTTGTTGCTTTGAGAGCGGCGGGCATTGCTGAATGCTCGCCTTGATGCAAAATCTAGGAGGCCGCAAAAAGTGACAGTCCATGGGTTGCATTCATCTAGCTAATGAAGAATCAAGGGCTTGTGTTGTTTCACTGTTCATTCCTAGCTTTGAGATCTGAGGATCTCAAAGAACCTGTGGACACAATACTAGATCATGAATTAGATGAGGAAAAAGAATTGTTTGCGGGGTGAGTGCAAGCACTACGAACTCTTTTATCAGATGCTAATAATTATCAGGCGTATTGTGGACGACCATTACGAGCACGCTCTTCGACTGTTCCGCGAACAAGACACTGGTGTTGTAAGACTGCAGGCTTCGGTACATTCGGGTAAACTCAAAAGGAAACCAATATGGACAGCATTTATCACCCATCAAATACTCTCTCCTACATGGTTATCGCGCGACAGCCCAAGAGTGGTCCATCTCGCAGATCTACAGCTGTATATCTTCACAGAAGAATATAATCCTCCGAAGCAGTCAGGCGGCCACTTTGAATTGACATTCATAGGGTCAGCGGGTAAAGCACCAATCTCTATTAGCCTCATTATCAATGCTAATTGGATCAGATGCTGCGGAATTCGTATCTAACATTAAGAAGCTTACGAAAGGACTTTCTTCGAGGATGGAGAAGAGAAGAGGGGTTATGGGAGGAAATGGGGGAGAGGCAATTGAGCAGGGCAAGGGGTTGGATGATGTGTGATGTACGGATCGGGATTCGGCAACGTACTGTCCTGGTGCGATGATTGTCATGGGTGGTGGTATGTATGCTTGCGGGTGCGGGTGCTGTGATCGAGTCTTCTCTCTTCCCAGAATGCAGATGAGTGTGAAGTCCCCATCAATACCCTCATTTTCCTCACCTATAAACCTATTCCCAAACCCCTCCCTCCCCCACCCCCCACACTCATCGCCCCCTACTTATCCCATCGTCCGGTAGGGTTCAATATTCAGGGGTAAACGTAAAAACAGACCCTTTTTTTAACTCACTGCGCTTTATTAACAATCACTTTTATAGGAAAATAGTCAATACTAAACCTGTTCTTCTTCTTAGGAAGATCTATAACTTTATATTATTTAAAAGTTTGATCTATAAATATTATTTTAGAAAATTCAATATACCGCCAAAAGATATTTTGGTGTGCTGCCATGCTTTATTGAACCCAATCCACCGGACGATGGGACACACCCAACATGACAACACAACCCTGCTTTGCTTTCACACTACTGGAAGTGTATTGAGCTCCCCTCTTTTAATTTTATTTTCATCGTGGGGGAGGGAGGGAGGGAGTGGGGAGAGTAGGTAGCTGTTTTTTGTTTTGGGTGAAGGGTTGGAGCGGAGCGGAGAAATGGTTTGAGGCCGGGAGGGGGGGAGAGGGGGATGGGGATGAGGAGAGGGGGGTTGGGAATTGGGTAGGCAGAAGAAATTCTAGAGAAAGATGCGTGGAGTTTGTTTAGAAGAGCTTTTTTGTGTTTATGAGGGTGGGAAATAAAATTGGGTTTCAGCGTAATGATTTTCTCTCTCTCTCTCTCTCTCATCGAGTCTCATAAAATGCTCCAAGGACGGTAGTCAGTCCCCCTTCAGAGATTCTGGAGAATCCCAGGCTGGATTTTCTCCAGCTTCGCTGCCAATTCCGCCCACACCCTCTTCTGCACCGCCCGGTCCTGCAACAGAGGCGATCGCCTAAGGAAAAAAAAAAACAACACCGTCAGCTTACTTTTCCCACTTCCCATTCCAATTCGTGAAGTGAAGAACTCACTCCCCAACAGCGCAATCGTCCAAAAACTGCCCGTGCGTCTCCTGCCCTCCCTCGGCCGCATTGACAGTCGTCCTACTCCCCACCTCCGTCGACCGCGCGAAGAGCGCGCGGAAGATTTTGAACGTAAGCAGTTTGAGACCGGACCATTCGCGCATGACTTCGGTGACGACCCAGCCCGGGTTGGAGTGGTTGATGACGATTTTCGGCTTGGGGGATGCGCTGACGTGGGCGGCGATTTCTTGGATGGCGTACATTTCGAGGAGTTTGGAGAGGTTGTATCTGTTGGTTTTTGGGGGGTTAGGATGTTGGTTGGGAGGGTTGTGGGGGGGGGGGGGTGGAGTACCTGTCGTCCATGTTGGATTTTTGCTTGTCGGCGAGGGCGGCGAAGATGTGCTCTTCTTGGCGTTCGGGGAATTGGGTCATCCAGTGGACGAAGGATGTTACGAAGACGAGGCTGGTGGGCGTTAGGTTGGGGTTTCGTTTTTGGGGGGAAGAGTGAGGGAGAGAGGGCTGGGGAAAAGGATACGAGAGCTGTTTGTCGCTGGAATATGCCGAAATCCAAATCGGGAATCCGGCGAAATGTTTACGTACCGTGGCAGTGTGTTGAATTTGGCGCCCGTCTCTCTCAACTTGGGCAGCAACAACAGCGAGTGCAGAACCGGACTGACGACATTCGTAGTGATGCTCGACTCATTATCCTCCATCATCGAGAAATTGAACGTCACAATCCCCGCATTCTCTACGAGAATGTCAAGTCTCTCCAACCCCTGCGCACGCCTCGCGAAATCCTTGACAGACTCATACGACGCGAGATCGAGCTGCCACACTTCAATGACGCCCGTGCGTCCTGTGGATTTTTCGATGGATTCTTTCGCGGCCTCGCCTTTCTCGAGGTTGCGTACCGCGAGGATGACTTTGGCGGCGTCGAGACGCACGAAGTGGCGCGAGGCTTCGAGACCGAGGCCGGCGTTGCTGCCTGTGACGATGATGGTTTGGTTGGTGTACTTTTTGGTGGGGTAGGGGGGGCGGAAGAAGAGCTGGGAGCGCAAGAAGGCAATGGGGGATTGCATGTCGGGCATCTTGACGGATTGATAGGGATCTTCTTTTTGATTGGATTTTGATATATGGACAAGGGAGAATGGTGGTGATGGTGATGAGGTTCGGGTTTTGGAATTTGGCTTTTGAGGCAAGGAGAGCGATGGAGATTTTTGATCTTTTGATACTTGCACTGGTTGGAGAACAAGACGGTCTATATATACTATACTATACTATACTATACTATACATTGACTATTTCAGCTTTGAAATTAAAGGATTGGTTAATCGCACAGAATGATTACCAATTGTAGATATTAGTATCAGATTTTCAATCTTGGTTTTCGTCCGATCTTGCATTCGTGCGACCGACACTAAATTGCTTTATTAATCGTATATACCCGGAAGTGCAATCTACTGGGAAATGCAATGTTAGGGTTAGGGCTAGAGATAAAAAACCTCTATCAGTATATATAAAGACATAAGCGCCAAGACTCAGCCGACCAATCATAAAATCGGATGCGCTTCCTATTTGGGACTCTTGGCGCTAAGTAAGCACGGCGAAAAAAGTGGCCGCGACTATTAAAACTCCCCTTTTCACTAAAAAAAATTACAATTCGAATTTTTTTATTCCCTATCTATATAATTTTTTTATAGTTTCTATACTTATAGAGCGTTATTTGCGCTTTCTAATAATATAAAAATTATTTGAATCGGTTTAGTATATATGTCTATATTATTTTTTAAAAGATCTACCTCCCGGAGGGCCCCCGGAGGGAGGGGGGTTCTAGAGGGTCTCCCCCTAGGAATTAATTAAAAATAAAGAAATTAGTACTAAATATAATTTTTTTTAATAGATCTATCTCCCCCTAGAGAACTTTCACACCAGAAATAACACGAAATTTTTTCGTGGGCCTATACTTATATCTTTATAAATACTTATTAAAATTTAATACAATTAAAGCAAATCAAGTATTAGAGTTCTAGAAATATAATTCTAAGTTTATTATAATATTATAAGTTATATATAGCTATTAATTCTATTATATTAGATCTATAAGGAAATACTAAGCGCGCTAGACCTAAACTTAAGTAGCGTAAAAAGTAAGCCCTAGCCCTAACATTGCACTTCCTAGTAGATTGCACTTCCGGGTATATACGAGTACCCAATCAAATGGAGCGACCGTTTCCTGATCTCTGCAGGGTCCAGATAGAAAATCACGTGATGCAGATCTGCCGTCTCAGACACATCTTGGCATGCATCCCCGCTTTTACCAGTCCTCGTTATCTATCCTTTCGTCTTCTCCATCTGATATTTATCCAGGTCACAACACGGATGCAACTCTTTGAAGCGGTGCCATTCTCCACAGTGACCAATGTAAAGCTGGCGCGGGAGTCGCCTCAAGCACGTCTCTGTCAAGGTGGCTGTCTATGATCCAGAGATGTGCTTGTAATGGCGCGGCGTTCCAGATTATGACACCCGTGCATCCTGTGATACCATGTATCCGAGTCATATGAAGGCACTTTGCGGCGGAACCATAGTACGTCAAGATACAATTTGTGGTAGAGTCGTACCAGAAGCACTCCGACTCGGCATCTACCAAGACTTATGCTATACACCCCTTGGTTAATGCTCTATTCCCTATCACGTTGACGCATCACGGCCGTCGGGCAAAACAGCGCTACGTGATGTGAATTTTGCGTGATGAAAGGCTTGCGTTGTGCGAGTCGGTACATCCGTCACTGTTGTAAAAGCTTAGGCGGTAGATGCCGTGATAGTACATCTCGCTGCCTGAGAACACTGGAGTGGTGATGCTCCAGTTGTTTATTTTTGCATTTGTCAATGAAATGAGTTTTGTAAGCCTGTAGTAATATCAATTCTTGTCGTGTCTGAGACAGATGAACGACGAGCGGCGTTGTTTCCTTGTATTGTTTATGGATACTGAGACCAACGCACAACAATCAAAATTTAGCGGCACATCTGCGTTGTCTCGCAAGAGGTGTCGAAGTCACCTGGTTTGGGGGCTGGTAGTGGCATGTGATATGGTTGTTAAGGATCTAATATGATAACAAGCCCGTAACGCCTTCCGTTGACAGACAGCGTTCGGTTGAGTGACTTCTCTCAAAAAACAATCAACAATAGACGACACATTAATCACATTAGCTTGACGCTGAGAAGTTGAAACCTGGCATGCTTTGCAATGTACGGCTTCCGGGTGCGTTTGACTTTAAGAAATCGATCGACCAATAGCCAGGTATCAGTGTGCGCAATGCTGGAGATGTCTCGCCGACCGGCGGAGCTAAGTGCAGAAGTTGATTTATCTATGACTTCGTATGTTTATTTCTCGATTTCATGCCAAACACCGCAGCAAGCACAGGTTGGATACGATTTCGGTGCAGGAAGATGAGAAGTACGGGTGACACTAAGACCAGAGAAAGCGAAAGTGTCAGATGTCACGGTGCCTGCGGGAAAACCTACCATCTTGGCATAAGGTCAGATACTTGAGACTGAGAAGGAAATCTTTGCGGGTGGACCGGATGACGATCCAAAC
Organism: Usnea hakonensis; assembly: GCA_013423325.1. NCBI lineage: Eukaryota > Fungi > Ascomycota > Lecanoromycetes > Lecanorales > Parmeliaceae > Usnea > Usnea hakonensis. The sequence goes on from BLJB01000126.1 coordinate 243,672, forward strand.
GCTTGGCAATTCTGACTGTACCATGTACTAAGTAGATATGGTCAGCGCTTGTTGGCCCACTTCACTGTAGCCGTAAAAAGGCGAGAAGAACACTCATGCTCGTATGAGGCGGAGGGCGGGCAACCACAATCCTGTCGGCAGCGGAGCCATCGTGAACTCATAATGTTGAATATGGAATTGTGCCGAGGTGGCCGCGAAGGTTTGGTCCTTTGAACTAATGCTGCGAGTTCCGATCAAGCATACGATCGAGTTCGTGATCTAACTGCCAAAAACATAATCATGTTGTTTGTTGAGGCAGAAGTCCAGGAGAATATTCTCTCCAGCGTCACCGGAACAGTACGGTGTAACTTTTGCCAGCGAAGCAGAGCAACATTCAGCATCCTAAGCAGACTGAAAGCAGCGAAAGTCTGCCAATTTCTCGCTCGTTCTCGGCCTTTGGCGCTGTCGCGAGCAAAACCGATTTCAAGCCATGACTGCTGGTCCAAATGGGAAAACCACGTGGCTTCGGTGAGCAAAATTTGATGAGATTTAAGCGAAATATGACAGGACAATAGAAATGCAAACACTGCCAAGGTCTCGGTGGCAGATTAGATTTTTAGACTTGCTGTAAAGCAAGTGGCAAGTGTTGACTGGTTGGTAGATGTTTCCAGGAGTGGCTGCAGGTCACACGAGTCCGAAATCCCATTCAGTCCCAAAGTGGTAGTGCTTTGCGAAAATTGACTTGTTCCTGCAGTAGTCTTATAGACTTGTACCTACCTAGTAGTATTACTTTAGCCTTGCATGCGTGATATGCGTGATCCAATCCAATCATTTCTCTTCTCGTCCTCTCCGTATTACAAGATCGACAAGGGATACGAGGATCCCGAGGTCCGCTTATTTTTGACTTTGACAGCAGCTTTGGACGAGTGTCATCCACACAAACGAGAAAATGAAAAGGAGTATTCCAAAAAAAGAAACAAAGTCAGCGGAGCGCACCGTTACATCGTATTGAAAAAAGGCTAGTAGACCTTCGCCCCTTGTCGTTGTCTTTTTCTCTTTAGAGAAGAGTTAGTCTGCAGAGCTATAAGGTATGCGAGTAGTTAACTTGATACTAGCATTCTGTGCGATTTCGTTGATTGGACGTTTAGCGATCGATGATATTGTTAAGACTCTTACTGGTCATCTTGAAGTTTTTAGCTCCAACAGAATAAAGCTAATAAGCTGACCTATAGGCCGGACCAATAGCTTCGAGCTGCATCAATTCGTGCCTTCGTATCAATGGTCTGTAACGTTGGATTTTTTGAAAACGGATATGGATGAAATCGTGGTCACATCCTTTTTGGGGTCTAATGGCTTAGCTTTCGGGAACCCTGGGTCGAGAGAGCGGTGACATGCAAGCCACTTTCTGGGGAATGCGGTAAAACCGATGGAATCCGGCTAGCTAGCACAGGTAAGATATGCTCATAGCTGCATTGTGGCTGCCGAGAGCTGCAAGATGCACTTTACCGATGCAAGATTCCCTTTGATCTCCGTGCCATCTAACATGAACATGTGCAAAGTAATCTTGGAATGAAAGAAAGGGAAAAAGACAAAAGCAGAGGTTCTTTGACCGGCTGTCCCTTGGTCCCACTGTCACATATTGTGTACCGTGAATCCTGGTGCCTGATCTACACACCCTTGTTTCGTTGGGGCTGTCCAAGATCCCTGGTGGTCATTGGGGGCTAACGGTTTTTGGTCGTATCTTACTGCGGCGCGTAAGAGGGCGACTCTATCGGAAGATGCCGAAGCCTTCTTCCCACTTGGCAGCCTGAGAGCCAAGAGCCCGAAAACCAACTTTCGGAGTCGCCAAAAGTGGTGGTCTATGGATGAATGAGTCCAAATGATTAGTACACGACATCTCAAAATTCTCTAAGGTTGATCCTATCGCGCGCGGACTTCTGCGGTGATATTCTTGCCACGTGGGTTCGACTGGGATCACTAAATATTGATGTGATCGTTGAGACTAGTTGCAGAATTCTGAGCCTTTTCCGAGGCTACAACAACATTTCATAGCCTCGCTACCCAAATCTTTGATAATATGCGTCACGGTTCGGACCGATCTTGCTGGTAGCCTATCGTTCTTCGCAAGAAACCCCTCTTCTGGCTTGTGCAGAATTTTAAGCTCCCTCCCGTTTACTTACACTTACTTTAGTGGCAAGTGCCTCGTTCTTGTAGCGGCTAAAAGAGACAGAATAGCTGCAGTTACCCTACCCTAGTTTACTCCCAAGGGTCCTGGTAGCCTAATATGCGGACCAACCCCACACCATTACTACGTTGTATCCTGTAACAAAACTTTCGAATTACCGGATTCCTCGAGGGCAGATCAATGGGAGCAAAGCAAAGGACCAGCTGAGAGCTCAGCAGACATACCAATTATCAACCCATCCGAGGGATCCCTAAGGTACACGAGGGATGTATTCCTTGGGGCCTTTTCACGAATCCCATTCTAGGCTTCCATCCCGGGCGCCCGTCTAATCGACCCCAAATCCAACGTCTCTCCAAACCGATTAGAATCCACAACTAGTCATGTCTTGAAGCGAGTCCATCGCTGCCGTGAGAGTGCCTTCAGCTGACATCAGGTATGGAGCTGCTTCCTTCCCTCCAAAGACCAACAATTAGGTACATTATTCCGGGTCCCTTTGCCGCAAGGCAGCATATCTGCGCCGCTTTTTGGGACCCAAGGCAAAGGGGCCACTGCCTGATATGTTTCTCAACACTTGAGCTATTGATGTTTGTAAAATAAGGAGCATTCTTTTACGTAAGTACATTTCAGGAGACACAGTCTTACTGCTTTGCTTCAACTCATGTAGGTCATGCTGTTGGCTGATTCTATTTGTAGTACTCCCACGAGGATTCCTGTGGGAGTGTTAGATCTCACAACAATTCATATCAACGGTAGGGCGTGTTCAATATGATCCCGGCTAATATACAAGCTTTTCGTGTGGCTTTGAGTCCCACAGAGTCATCACTGTATTGGCGCCAATAATTTAAAGTTTGCATTTTCTGGGCGCTGCTACTTTCTTTTGTTGTTGCTTCCCAAAGGCAAGATTAACCAGATCTATGTCATGCGCGCGGTCACAGCTTTTGCAGCGCAATATGCCCGGACCTGCTTTTATTCCTTTTATCCAGAAAATGCAAATTCTGTTGTTTTCGTCGCGGGTTTGACGACATGTCTCCCAGGATGAGATGTTACGAGATTAGACAGCCGTATCTGGGACGATGGCAGTGTAGTAAGCACGGGTAATTTCCAGTGCTCACTGAGGCGTTGCAGTGGTCACGAGGAATACCTAATCTGCCGAGCGCATATCACGGAAATTTTGCCATGCACCTATACATTAGCTTTCCTGCACGATCTATACCCGATGAAGTGATCTCAGACGACTTGCTCCCGTACCACTTCGTTCAGCAATGTTCTTTTACTTTGCCAAGATGGGTCAGTCCCGCCAACCTCCTCGAAATGCTAATGTTACTTCCAGATTCGTGGAAAATTTGACAAAAGGCTTCCTATCACGAGTCTTGATCCCAGCAGCACCACATTTTTCAGCCCCTCCATCCGTGTTGGCCCTCTCAGCAGACGGGAACCCATAGAGTCAGCAGTATTTCGGTGACAGAGCTGAGTTTGTCAGCCTATGGATGTGACCATGTCCTCGGCTGCCATCGGCCGTTCGGAAATCTTGTCTTGAACGAGCGAGGGCCAGACCACAAATCAAAGGCACTGACGCCGCATGGTCGACCAAACGGCTTAAGCTGATGATCTAAGACACTGAAGATTGGAACATAAATAGGCCTTCACGCTCCTTTGAAAATGCTCTTTCGTGCTCCATCACCAATCCCCAGAAAGTTTAGCAACACCTCATCCTTCCTTTGAGGTTGACAGGTTCTCGAACCACACATTCATTATATACACAGCACTGCTTGCATCATTACCACAAACATCACCTTGATTCTGTTGTCCCAGTCACGACTTTCCTGCTCGACACCGCGTCGTAATGGCTGTCGCAGCCTCCGCTGTCGTTAACGGCATTCTTGCCCTGAATTCTTTGGTCCCGGCGCTCCCTCAAACCGTCACCAACGGTGCATCTACTCTGGGTTTGCTTACAACAGCAACATTATCGCTTACAGGGTTGAACGGAATCATCTCTTGGGGATCGGATACCGTTGACAACACTAATCCCTATACTGCTGGCCCTGTCTCCGGTAAGTCGCACTCATCCCAACACATCTGACGCATGCTAGACCTTTCAACAGGAAGGGGTCCCACGTACAACTTCAACATCGCCAGAGGCACAATTGCTCCTGATGGAGTGAACAAAAGCGCTCTTCTCATCAATGGAGCATTCCCTGGACCCTTGATCGAAGCTAATTGGGGTGACACCATCACCGTAAATGTGTGCAACCACATTACGGGCCCTGAAGAGGGCACTGCACTGCATTGGCACGGCATCTTGCAAAAGCAAACCCCCTGGTTCGATGGTGTTCCAGCTGTTCAGCAATGCCCTATTGCGCCTGGACAATGTTTCACCTACTCCTTCCTCGCGGATCTTTATGGCACATCCTGGTATCATTCTCACTACAGCGCTCAATATGCCGGTGGTCTTGTTGGACCTATGGTAATTCACGGTCCCACGCAAGCCCCGTACGACATCGATGTGGGCCCAATCATGCTCAGCGATTGGTATCATACCGAGTACTTCAAGATTGTTGAGCAAGTCATGGGAGTCGGCCAGCCTCCACCTTTCTCAGACAACAATCTGATCAATGGCAAGATGAACTATAATTGCTCCTTAATCACGGACCCCACAGTACACTGCACGAACAATGCCGGTCTTTCCAAGTTCAAATTCCAATCAGGCAAGAAGCATCGTCTAAGGCTCATCAACAGCGGTGCCGAAGGTATCCAACGCTTTACTATTGACGGTCACAATATGACAGTTATCGCCAACGACTTTGTGCCCATCAAGCCTTACACCACCAACGTCATAACCCTTGGTATCGGGCAACGCAGCGATGTCATTGTAGAAGGCATTGGAAACCCCACTTCGGCATACTGGATGCGCTCCGACCTCAGCCCTACCTGCGATCTCACCAACCAACCCCATGCTCTGGCTGCGATATACTACGAGAGCGCCAACACGAACGCGAAGCCCACGACGACAGCAACCCCATACGATGACAGCAAGTGCGGCAATGTACGTCAGCTGCTTCTCCTTCTTTTCCAAAAAAAAAGCGAAGATGCTAATCCTCGCTTGACAGGATGACCTCTCCAAGACAATCCCATACTTCCCATTCCCAGCAACATCCAACCCAGCAACAACCCAAGACGTCACAATCACCGCTCACACCAACGGCTCCGGCGTATTCCTCTTCTACATGAACGGCGAATCATTCCGCGGCAACTACGAGTAAGTCGTCCCCCCCTCCCCCAAACATCCATCAAAAACCCCCCACATCACTAACCCCCCAACCCCCCAGCCACCCCATGCTCGTCCTCGCCAACCAAGGCAACGTCTCCTACCCCTTCGACCCGCAATGGAACGCCTACAACTTCGGCGACAACTCCTCCATCCGGATCATCGTCAACAACAACTTCCCCGCCTCCCACCCCATGCACCTCCACGGGCACAATTTCAACGTGCTCGCCGAAGGCCCCGGCACCTGGGACGGCACCATCGTCCACCAGCAAAACACCCAGCGCCGCGACGTCCAGCTCGTCCAACCGAACGGCTATCTCGTATTACAGTATCAAACGGATAACCCGGGCGTGTGGCCGTTCCATTGCCATATCGCGTGGCATGTTAGCGCGGGTCTGTATATCAATACGATTGAGCAGGTGACCAAGTTGAAGCAGCGGGTGTTGCCGAATAGTGTCAAGCAGACTTGTGTCGCGTGGGCGAATTATACGGGGCATGATGTTGTGGAGGAGATTGATTCGGGGTTGAAGAGGAGTAAGGAGAGGAGCGTCCTTTTGTTCTAGAAAGGAGCTGGAAGGAAAATTTTGGGGGGGTTGGGTAGGATCAAAATGTAAGAATGGGACGGCTGTATGAGAAGTATGACTCCTGCGGCTTGGGGGTGTTTTATTCATTTCTTCCATTCTTTTTTTTTAAAATTCTTTTTTCTATCAATCTTTGGGATATGCAAGCACGGCAACGTCACCACTGTTTCTTGATTTGTACTTGGTACTTGTACTCGAAGGTACCGCGTTCCAAGCAAGCTTTTTGTGTAATATTAGCTGTACTCTACTGGCTCGGCTCATTTCTACCCAAAGAAAAAAAGAAACAGAATGAAATCATTTTACGCTATATAGTAATGACCCTGGAGTTGGTGACAAGGACTGAATATGTTTCAGGATGGAGAATCTTGTAAGCGATACCGTGATTTCAAGTGTATCCCTCTGCCTACAACACACTCCGGTTCTGTATCGCTCAGAGATGGGAGTCTCCCTTTAGTAGAAGGGGACGAGGCACGGAAATACCCGTTCAGGCATCCGTTCTGGCTTCTCCAGACGGGTTGGGGCGGGGCGTTGAGATTGCCTCAATCACACTTACACACAGAAAGTTGTCGCGTCAGTCCAATCTGTGTGAGGAGATGAGAGCGCTCGTCAAGAGATAGGATGAGCGAGGGTTGTCAGGTCTTCTCCTTGAGATGCGTGTTCGCAATTCGCGCTCCTTTTCCCGGCAAAAGGGATTTTTCTGAGCAAGACGTGCTAGCGACGTCGCGATTGCAGGTTTCATTTCGTTATTCCACTCGGTAAGCCTTCCAGAGACGCTGAAATACGCTATGCAAGCAGCCCGTTTGAAAGTTCGACATCTTGCGATCCTCGTGCTTTGAATCGATTGACCACTATAGCCGGACAGACAGACTTTATAGGCGGTCAGTCTCGCTCACCGTCTCGGCAACCTTTTTTCGGTCTTCTTGTTCGACATGATCTCTTCTTTTGCTCCAAAGGTCCTACGCGGCTTCAAGGTGACTCAAGAAGCCCTACGCTCAATAATTGCCAATGATATTTGTCAGGATCCGATCAATCTATACGGGTCTGGATATTTCGTCTAGTATCAGAAGCTCGAGAATACTCGAGTGCTACTCTCTGGTCTGCTTCAGCGCACCGAATATGCGCTAGAGCTGCGGCTTCTAAAGCTGCAGATAGGCCTCCCCTGGCCATGACCTCATCTACCTGATATGCCATATCGCCAAGAGGAATCCGAGTGGTGCCTTTTTCTCGGCTCCTTCCGATACCCAAGAGGTTTTCAACGGTTTTCAAGGAAAAAGTAAGCAAGTAGAAAAGTACGCAAGCTCCAGTGCCTATGATGAAGGTAATAAAGACGTTCCGACTGTCTCCGCGACCAGCACTAGGATCCAGGGCTCGCGTCCACGTGAAACCTTGATAGATAGCAAGGCCAAGCAGGAATGCGAAGATAGAAGCTTTCATCATGTTGAAGGGTGCTGAAGTGATAAGAATTGCAGCCAAAGAAGGTCCTGGAATGGTGTCGTCATCTTTTCCTTCTCCTGGAGGTAGACTCAGCCAGTCCCGAATCATTTGTGCGCTGTAGAGCTTCCCAATGGTTCTTTGTAGAACGCAACAGTAGTAGACGGCGAGGCAGCCAGAAGCGACAGCGAAGAGAAGGAGAGCCCGAGCCACCCAGTGAGTCGAACTCAAGGCTGGCAGCGAAAGACCAGTTATGGCAACTTGTGCGATGATAGCACCCTAGGCGTCAAATTAGAGTACTTCGCTTCAATCAGGCGGAGATCGACCTACCGCTACTGCGGTCATATTGCACTCATCGGTCACGGCTTGTCTGAACGCTAGAGCGTCTTCGGGCTTGCCCCGGAGGACGACTCTTTCGACACGCTCATATTGTTCTGCTGTATCTGGCAGGAAGATGGAGACGATCAAGGCAACGATAAGTCCATAGTAGCGCTTCAACGAGTCGTAATGCCGGCCGAGGACTTCTAGTAATATGGATAAAAGGGCAATCGCCGCAGGCATTACACTTAAAGCCGCACCAGCGAACTTCAAACCGATAGAACTCATGTTCGTTCTGAATTAGATCAAGAAGGGAGAATACAGAACACGCGTAATAGGCTGTCAACGTCTCCAACCCAGCGTTGCGGGATAGTTACACGCAGTAGAAATAGTAACAAGCTCGTGCAGGTCAGCAGAGTCAAGGGCGTCTCACTGTTTGCGACATAAAAGTGATCTTGATCTGACAGAAGTCGCTCTTGAAGGACCGTGGAAGAATTCAATATCTTTTATGTGCAAGGAGCAGAAAGGCCTGCCAAGATGGCCTGACACGCCTGGTGAGGCTGAGGAGATTGATGTACCTCGATATGATTGGCTACCATTCTACTGGAAATAAGCCTGGGAACTTTTATCAGCGAAGATATTAATTTCTAGCTCAAGTGCTCCCTTTGAAAAGCTCTACTGAAGACAAAGAAATATCGGGAAGAAAACGAAAGTACATTACTAGCTTTGTATATATGGCTTGTGAAGTAACCTCGTAAGCTGGTAAGGTAAGGTAAGGTAGGTACTTTAGGTACCTACTTTAGCTTCATGCTTATTCTAACTGGTACAAATCTTGGCGTATTGACCCTGAGTTTAAGGCTGAAAATTAAAAACCTTCAGTGCACTATCAATGAGCTTTATATGACAGGCGGTGAACCTACTCAAGCTATGGAGCAAGACACCCTTGGACAGGATGCCATTGGACCTACCAACAAGGCCAATGGCCATATAACAACAGAGGTCAACCACTCTCCTGCAGACTCAAATACTACAGTCGATGGCTCCAACTCGACTCCATTCATCCACCCTGCCCCTAATTCCCACCCAGCACCTCCAAGGACCCTCACCCCAGATCAAGAAACCAAATACGCATCCCTCCTCTCAACCGTCCAATCATGGACCACCCTACCTACAACTTCAACCTCTCCAACGACCAAACAACCCCTCTCTGACAACGAACGCCTCTGGCTAACGCGCGAATGCCTCCTCCGCTACCTCCGCGCATCAAAATGGAACGAGATCCACGCCACCACCCGCCTCCAAGCCACCCTAGTCTGGCGCCGCGAATTCAGCGTCGAAAGCCACACAGCAGACTACATATCCGAAGAAAACGAGACGGGCAAGCAAGTCATCTTTGGCTACGACAACGAAGGCCGACCCTGCCTGTACCTGAACCCGCACCGGCAGAATACAAAGGGGAGGGAAAAGCAGATGCAGCATCTCGTCTTCATGCTCGAGCGCTGCATCGACCTGATACCGCCCGGTCAAGAAACGCTAGCCATCTTGATAGACTTCAAGCAGAGCCGCAGAGGCGAAAATCCAACCGTGGCTCAGGGCCGACAGACTCTTTCGATACTGCAGAACCATTATCCAGAGAGACTCGGCAACGCATGCGTCAAGAACGTGCCTTGGATCGTGTGGGGGTTCTTCAAATTGATAAACCCGTTCATCGATCCGTTGACCAGAGAGAAGATGAAATTTGACGTTGATCTGAGGAAGGTGGTACCGCCGGAGCAATTGATCCAGGCCTACGGCGGCGATGTGGATTTCGAATACAACCACGGCCTGTACTGGCCCGCGCTGAACACATTGGCGGACGACAGAAGGAAAGAGATCATGCAGCGCTGGGAGGCGGCGGGGAAGAAGATTGGCGAAAGCGAGAAATATCTCAAGGGCGTTGGGGAGGCCGTTGGCGGGCGTGCGGACGCCTTGGAAGACGGAAAAGCCGGGAGTGCTGTTATGTGAGTGAGGTAATAAGGCGAGCTCACCAACACGGGGTTGGAAGGAGAAGCCGGGAGCTCGATCCGAAAGTCTTGTTTTTTTCCTCATCACTATACATGCGGAAGCAAGGCAAGGGGGCAATTGAGCGGGGATTCCTTCATGCGAGCATCGTAGAGCTCTTTCTCTTTCATCATGCTTACAGGACGAGTGCTTCTGATTTCTACACGTGCATTGCATCTCATCTAGAGTGTTCTTCCCTTTCAGCGATCAACGATATCCAGCAAGCGAAGTTTTAACCAAACGGCATCACATACATTAGACTACTCTACATAGAACCACATATAGTAATCCTTCTCCCTTCTCATAGTAATCCCTCTCCACACAACCTACCATTTCGTACCCAAACCCTATCCTCGTTCCTCATTCCCCGCGAACGCCCCTCCCCCTCACACAAAAAGAATCTGTTTAACGTAAAGTACGCAGAATCCTCCATTCACGCACGCCGGCATCTTCGATTGAGTCGACCGACAAATCTCCCCACACATCCACCCTCTCGGCCGTAAGATAAAGCTACCCACATGAAAAGGGGTCCTCTTCTCCACCCCCACCTGAAACCCCGCTCACTTTCGTTTTTGTTTTATTATCTTTGGAAAGAAAAGTAGCAGAAACAACGGCATCATTTAAACGATTCAGGTTCATCGTCTTCAAGTAGGTAAGTAGACAAAATTAGTTGAGCGGATCATTTTGCGTATTCGGTATCAGAGACCTCGTTGATGACAGCATGCACGTAAATTTGTGGGTAGGAGTAGGGGGAAGAGGCGGTATAAAAGTGGTACAGCGACGACCGAAACCCCATCTCACCAACCCAGTTCTACTATGACCTTCCTCACCAATCTCCCATCAACGGGAACAAACCTCGACACGAACGTGCGAGCGGAGGAAATGAAGCATTCGAGATTGATCGCGCTGGATAGATTGGTGGGGTTCATGGGTTCGAATATACATACCCTCATTGACTACTTATTTTTCATTGGATTACAGAGTTATCATTGCTGAAGTTGGGAAAACGACATGTTCCATATGAAATGTTCATTCGTGGAGGACATGAAAAATGGGGAGTAAATCATAAGCAAGATTCTATTTGAGAAGCCGCTTTTCACTAGTCGTGCTCAACGTCGTATGATGTCGCCGGCTTGTATGCCAGGGTGCTTCTACATGGTCGCAAAATTTCAGCATTGCGTTGCATAAGGCGCGGCTAGTACAATCCTTGCTGACCGCCCACAAACCCAATTGCCCACCTACTGGAACAACAAGGACGCTCAAGATCTTGACGAAGCGCCTCCTTGCTGCTTCAGCCCTCATTGGGAACTTGGGATGAGCGAGCAAGAGGACAGAATTTCTCTTGCTACACGACAGGCGTCGAAGATGTGTTTGGGCTGCGAATGCTCTCCAAGATCCTCGCTCCACCATCGTGTGAGAGCACAAATCTTTCAAGTGTTTGTGCTCAGACGGATAATGACTGGTACGGAGCTAGGAGATATTATGCCATACTCCGTGACAACCATGTTGATATACTCTGCAGGTGTAAGATCATACATAAGGTTCAGGAGCTGTAGATTTGGCACGTCTTCCCACTTGGACAGTGGCGAGGAAGTTTTGCCCTGAATGATCAATTCCTCGGCTGGAGCGACCTCGTTGTGCACGAAGCTATCTAAGGCTACTCTCTCCGTAAGCTTGACGCTTTCGCAGCACACGATGACGGGAACGTTGGCTTCTTTCGCGCTCATTGCCACAAGCGCTGTACCGATTCGAGAATAAAGTCCAGTGCTCATCATGGCATGAGCACCTAAGAGCACCTTCGTTGCGTGCTTGATTACATGGCTAATGCCGTGCGTGAGGGAATATTGTACTTCTAGGCCTAGGTCCGCTAGAGCCTGTGCTAGGTTCTTGCCCTCAAACAACGGCCTCGAATCGATAACGATGACTCGAAATTTTTTGCCCCTTCCAAAGGCTTCTACCAGGGTCTGCTGGACAATGCTGCTTTTTGCGAACGTCATGATGACATCGCCATCTTCTATTTTGTCATATACCTTGTTTGCGATGACCCGGTCTGCTACTGTGACTTTCTCTCGAACATAGGTGTCTATCAAGTCGCAAAGGTCCAACTTGGCTTGCGACTCCGGGGTACTGACATCGACATTAGAGATCTCAACTTTCAGCCATCGTATAGCGTTGCCCATGGAAATGGACAAAGGTCGACAAGAGACGAGGTACTCAATCTGGGACGAGAGATGTGTGGTGAGATGGCGTGGTAGCGAATTTCTGGCAGGAGTTGTATATGATTCAATGACCTGTGTGAGGATTAGTAATACAAAGACAGATCTTATAGGTCTAACCAACCCGTTTAAAAGATAATAGCATGGCAACACATCGAGCACTGCTCCCACATATTATGTAGTTCCTCATCTGTAGTCCCAAAGCTAGCACAGCAGGATGAACATCCTTGCTCGCTCCTGCGATAGTATTTCTCCTTGGATGACCATATAGATGGTCGAAAAGCGCGACGTTCTTATTCTCTTTGTCCGAATTTGCTGGGATCGGTGCGGCATGCGGTAGAGCTTGTCGGGTTGGCAGCGAAGGCTGTGGACCGGCACTGGTAGAGCCTGTCCTCTTGTGTTGGACCTTCGATGCAGGAGTTGCAGGTCCCGCATGAACTTGTTTTTGTCCCTCTTTTAGAAGGTGTGTCTTATTTCCCGCGACTAAGTCGACAGCTGGTTGACCTTGCTGTTTTTGTTTTTCTGCTGCTCTTTTCGCTATTTTCTGAGCTTTGGCCAGTTCCTTCTTTTCTTTGCCTGACAGCTGCTTTTCTTTTGGCTCGCCAGTTATTTCCCCTCCTTGTTCAGATTGCTTTGGCGCTTTAGCAGTGCCATTTGCTAGTGGGATCTGCCCGCCGTTTGGGACTCCCTTCTCCGGTTTCTCTTTCTCGGAGAGCGAATTATCGCCCTGCCCGCTTTCTGAAGGTGCCATAAGTACACAGTGAGACTTGAAGTAAGTTTTGAGCCCGGTATGACAACATCTGGTGCAATGATGGCTTCTTAGCTGAGATGACTCAATTGGAGACTTGGACTTTTGATTCCGCGCCTAATTTTGCCGCGCTGAAAGCGCGAGAATTCCGCCCACAACAAATAACCAAGGTACTCGCTCCTTGTCCACATCGAAATTCTTTTCGGAAAATCAAAGACTCAAATGGCAGAAGCTGGTGATGGAGACACAGCAACTGTGTCAGAGCCGCTTGACCTGGTTCGTCTATCGCTGGATGAAATTGTATTTGTAAAGCTGCGAGGGGACCGAGAACTGAAAGGGCGGTTACACGTATGTTTACTTCCATTTTTACAAATTCAAAGGGATGAAGGACTAGGCACGGTGTCTAACGTATTTGAAGGCATATGACAGTCATTGCAACTTAGTGCTCGGTGAAGTGGAAGAGACCATCTACGTAGTGGAGGACGACGACGAAGAAGAAGAAATAGTGAAGGTAGATTCGCGACGCCATTTTGAGAGTCATGCTAATCAGTGATTTCCAGACCATCAAGAAGCAATCAGAGATGCTGTTTGTTCGAGGTAGGTCGTGTGACTCGCGGTTTTTCATTCAAATATTCAGTCGAGACTCACTCGTTCGCAGGAGATTCTGTAGTGCTCATCTCACCACAGGCGGCCAATTGAAGCCGCAAAATCCAACAGGCGCCCATAATCTGATGGCTGCTCAGACGCGCAAGGGTGTGAAGTATGAAGACTCGGAATGCATTTTTTCCAGGAGAGAATCGCGTTCATGCGGACGTGTGTCCGACTCGACCAGCGGTACTTTGGAGGAGAAGGTTGCGTAAAGTCAAAGATTTCCTTCATGACAGTCTTCGATCATTTGATAGGGGACCGCACGAATCCCTGTTTGAATGGCTAGAGCCATCCGCCAGTCAATCCCATTAATGGATTGAAAACAAGTCTCTTTTGAGGCTGGTATGCGCCTTGATGCTGCTATTTGACGGCCCTAGCTTAGTATTTATTGTCAGCTCATATCGTTGCAATTTCTTGCGAGCTGAAATCTATACCGATTCTTTTCTTGCACATTCTATCGACTGTGGCTGCTCTACGGGCATGTTCCGCCATGCAGACAAGAATCTGTATCTATGTGACCAAAGCTTGCCAGTATGTCATCCATGGACCCATGACTGCCTCTACAATGCAATTTGTATAAGATCCTCAAGTCATTCAGGGGATTTGGGCAATAAAATCGTCTCGGTATGTGCCTCCATCGCGACCACCTACTGCATTGCCATATCCTACAGACCGTAATTCATATGGTGCCAGCTACCGTATTATGATACGCATCGATGTGTAGACTATCCGGCCTTGAGGACAGCACTCTCATGCCAACGATCTGGTCTAGAAAAGGGGATGCGGAAAAATACCTAATCCCATATCCGCCGATGCTGCATTGCATATTGCTACGGATGTGGATTGAGGGTTTGATAAATACACTCCCATAGCTGGCGCAGGAAATCGGTCGGGGCCTCGCCCGATGGCCGTCGTACATGTCTGGTGTGCGATTGTGGGAGCTCGTGAGTGTCCGACTGTGCTGGCTTACAGGGTTGCGAGTTAGATTTTGGGGTTGTAGGATAGAGAGTATTGGTTGGGAGAGAGAAGACGACATACATTTCACCTCCCTTACTCTGTCAGCCCCAATCATTTCCGGATGTGGTAGTCTTCGTTGGCTTGCATTAGATTCTCGGTAGAGTCTGGGTCAGGTTCGAGCGATGGCAAGCGCACAACACCATCCAGTCAAGTGTAATGGCTGCACGGTCTTAGTTTTTGCTCAAAGTGACGCAAATGTCCTTTGGTAAAATGCCTAACTTTTGGTGCTCGCCTGAGAGCCATACTTACGTGAGACTATCAGAGAACGTAACACCCAGCCCAGTGTCCGTACAAGACAAAGGTTTGAAATGGGAACAGAGTCAAGTCTGCTTGACTGAGCGCAATGTGATTGGTCAGGAGCCGAGCTTTGTTTGCCATGAGTACGAACAAGAAATAAAATTGGTCAGCTTCATGGAACACATCTGAACTTGTGATGGTTGAAGCGCGCTCCGAGGCAAAATCGTGCAGGAAAATGCAATCCTCCTTCCTCGAAGGAAGAGCAAGTCGAGACTCCTTCGATGATCTATCATCGAATCTCACTGAGCCGTATATCCGATTCGATTCGCTTAATCTCACGGTGCTCCATACCGTCCGCCGTTCTCTTTCTCCAGCATAAAATGACAGCTAGCCGCAACATACCGAAAAGATCACCACTTCCAAATGCAGCTTTCGGCATTCAAAAAAAAGCTGGGTTATTCCCAACGGATTCTGTAAGGTTTTGGCGTTTTTGGGTCCGAACCGATTCCATCGTCATGCATATTCCAAAAATCCAAAAACCTTCTCATGCAGCGCGCTAAGATAAATGTCAGGTACCTACGCAATTTTCCCCCACAAAGATCGACCATTGAGCCGTTGGTCCCGGATACCGCTCATAGATCGGGGGGGGAAGATTAGTAACACTGAGGCTCTAGACTCAACACAAACGTACGCCTGCCAAGAATCTCCATTCCTGCGATTACTGACGATAGCAGCGATGACCGCGGTGCCCATTCATACACTCGGCCTTTGTTTTGAGATATACCCGAACCCAATGCTGACATACACTCCGGTGGAAACCTCTCGCGAAACCACAACACTCACTTCCCTGGACAACCTCCTTTCGTACAAATGACGCGCAAGAAAGACTATGGCAGCGTTCACGTGCTCGTACTTGAAATCCGGGTTCCTGAAGCCCGGGCCTTCACCACTTATG
The DNA here is from genome assembly GCA_013423325.1 of Usnea hakonensis. Classification (NCBI taxonomy): domain Eukaryota; kingdom Fungi; phylum Ascomycota; class Lecanoromycetes; order Lecanorales; family Parmeliaceae; genus Usnea; species Usnea hakonensis. The sequence continues at coordinate 259,292 of BLJB01000126.1, forward strand.
CCAAAAGTCGTCCCGTAGCGTGGCCCGGGCTGAACGTCAAAGGCCTCTACTTCTTGGTCCTTGGAGAAACGGGCTATGATGACAAAACCAGCGAAACAACTAGCGAAAATTTGCGACATCGTCAGAGGGGCTAATTGCGGAATGACGTCTATTGCTATCCGGGGCGAATTCGTCAGCGTGATGTTTTGGGAGAACCCCCGTCCATTTGAACCCCGGCTGCGATGGGGCAAGCCGTGGGATCGTTGAGTGAGGCTCGCATTTGTGTTGCTTCCAGGTAGGCTGAGCCGTGCTTCTGGTCTTGTGATGTCGAGGTAGCCGACAACAACACCCTCCCACTTTAGCGTGTATTCCGCACTTTGATAATAATTATTCATCATGGCCTGGGAAGATGCCCTGTACAGCCCCCAGACGACGAAACGTGCCTCGATCGTCCCACCCGTTCTTTTTGGAAAGGTGGCGAGGGAAACACCAGGGACAATATATTCCGGGTACGTTCTCGGGATGATGCGCGCATCAGCATCGTCCAGTGCGATGTCACCAAATACCCCAAGACAGTTCATAAGGTAAGCGTCGACGTCGAGCATTGTTTCAAGGTAGCGGATGGTTATCTGGAACCGCGGGTCTATTATCACTTGCTCATTCGGGAGCGTATTCGAGGCATTGAGAGTGAGACTGTATCCAGTCAGGCTCAAAGATGGTACGTTAGCCGCCGTAGAAGATCCAACCAAGAAAATAAGGAACTGTAGTAGTGCAGTGAACATAGTCATGGTAGTTTGTTTGAAAAGCCTTATCACTCTGTGTAGATTGGAATACTAAATAGGGTGTGTAAACCAATGTCAAGAATACTGAGAACATATACGTCTTCTGAAGCGCATAGATCGAGGCTATTTCTCTACTTAAGGACCGTAGTCGAGCATCTCAGATTTGCGACATGCGATGACCTAGAGAAATATACCACCACCACCAAGCTTGCGGCGTTTGGATGACTAGATCTCATTGGGTAGGTAAAGCAGAGCGTATGTCCATCAAATCCCTGAGGTCAAGCAAAAGTAATACTGATACATTCCTGATCTGCAAGTGAGAAAATAATAAGTTGGAGCTCCGAATCTATGCCCATGCTACGAACACCAAGTATCAAATATCTTACGCTTTTCCTTTGTGGCATCGTCAAGCAAAGACGAGTATGACGACTGCAGCTCGGTGGCTGAGCTTTCCAGCTGCTCATGGCCCGAGATGGGGCTCCAAGGAGTACTGATCCCGAGGCGTTCGATCTTGGCCAAGGGTAGTGGAGTAATCATCTCTGCCTAGCAGACCCGTCGCGACGGAGATGTTCTGAGCTGGTCGATTCCCCTACCATGATATGAGCATTATCGTCGAGAATCCTGCCTTTGCTTTACACACACGTACTCGCTTCACCACCCCGGCCGGAGGTTTCCTTGTCAGTGAACTCGTCCATAATATTGGCACACCAAGGAGGATCGCTCGTAAGAAGCATGGATAACAGAAGGCTCAGTCATGCAACAATGGAACAATGAAGCTAGGATTCTCTAATGGAGTGCCAGCCATCATGCTGACCAACATAATTGAATACCTCACGAGCCTCTTGCCGCAAAGACTTTTGTGATTCTGTGTGAATTGTGAAAAGCGAAGCAAGTCTTGAGCTTGAAACATACACCGAGAAGCCCTGTCCATGTTCGGCACTTGTTTCAGTGCGCGGGAAACGAGTGATTTCCGCAGATACCAAGTAATTTTGAAGCTCGTCGAGCAATGTTGACCAAGAAAGAAATCAGAGCTTTGACCTGTCAGCGCAATCACCACCCCACAGCACAGCACCTACTCCAGGATTATTATTCATCGGAGCAGTGCCGAATGGAGAGGAAAGTGTCTTGATGGTGCCATTTACCATCACATTAAAGCATGACCAGCATTGAGATGCCGGGATACCGATCTGCCGATATCCGGGTATACGAGCTTGCCAATCTCGAGGCTGCCCATATTTCAAATCGAGCGTCTGCGGAGATTCCCGGGGTATTTGGACCAACGCAGTTAGAAGGTGCATGACGACAGGCACACAGGACCCGAATAACAAGGATCTTAAACGATTGGCCTTGGATGGAAAGTAGGTGGCGACTACAGCATAAAGAAGGTCAATTCGTTGATTGGATAGCAGGGATGAAGAGTGGACGAAAATGAAAGGCCAGCCTCACCTTAAAAAACAAGGCAACAAAAGACTATACCTCCTGACTGATTGCCCCTCAAGGGATCGCATCCTGATTTTTATATGTCAGGCCCATCACGCCGTTGCCATCACTTGCGCCTTGCGAGCAAGAATTAATAGAATGGCCCAAGAGAAATGGGGGCCTGTTCTCCGATGCCTGACCAACACACCAATGCAAACCCTTGCCCCAATGTGACATTGACTTGAATGTCCAAACCTTATGAATCATTTGCTCAACAAGGAGTTGTAATTGAGAAATTGCGAGTTGCAATTTACCGACTCACAGACTGGCATCGTTTCAGATTAGTCAAACATGCGCAAACCCATGGGCTCTTGAGAACCGATATTTGATCATGGCCTGGCAGCCTGGAAGGCAATGAAGGCGCACCTTGTAGTTGCTCATCAATCGTCTAATTTGAAAGACTTGGTAGTCTTTTTGTATTTGATTGAATATGTGAAGCAAGGGTCAATTGACAAGGGTAATTGAAATGGCGGTTGTGGTGTTGCATATACCTAAGCTAAGGTAAGGTACTCGTACTTTAAATCTTATGACTTGTAATGAGAGAAAGGGGTTTACGGAATCATCTTTGATGTTGAGAATAGTAGTTATCTTCACCGGTTTATCACAGTGAGCTCCGTTGCTATCTATGCTATTGAATGTAAATGTAGTATGCTAAATCATTCTAATTATGGAACGAGGCCAAAGTGCATTAGACCCCGTCGCAGAACTCCTTCCTCACTCTATATGTACCATGAGACAAATTGGTCGTTATGCAATTTGAGCGACGCCTTCTAGAGACACTCGTTCTTTTCTAGGCATGCTTTTTCTCGACACTGTCTCGTCTTACATGCCCTGGGCTTGTTGCACTTCTTAGTAGAACCATGATCCAAAAAAGATGACCGCGGTATAAAGCGTGACCATGGCATAGAATCCTTCGTGCAAGTAGTTAGATTTCCCCCACCTGGCCCTCGTGGCGCCCCTAGTCGGATGCGCAATCCCAGTCTCCTTCGACCGATGCAGCAACTCTTCACGATCAGGCATGGTAGGCGGATCCACGGCATACTTGATCGGAGTCGTACAAGCCACCGAAGCGACAAGCCAAATCAAAGGGGGCCAACCGGCGTGGGTGAGTATGTAAAATAAGCGATCTTGCCAAGTGTGCGCGGGTCCTGTAAATGCACGAGAGATGGAAAGACCGGCGGAGCCGAGAGTGAACATGATATAGAGAACGTGCATATAGACTCCGCCATGCCACAAAATTGAGACCAGGCGGCGCACGAGGCCCGCACGTTCGCGCCCATCGCGTTCATTGATGGCCGAGTTGATGCTGCCGGATGAGGAGAAAGTGGCGAGTTTTCCGCCAAGCCATTTGGGAAGGAGGAACGAACGAACGATTGCAGCCGCGTGATCTGCACAGAACAAAATTTTAGTAAAGAAGCTATTGCCTCCTAAGTGAGTGCAGAATACTGACAGGGTGCCATCCAGAGTGTACCGAGACTTCCTCGCCAGGCAAATCGATAGCTGACTGGCACAAATGCAATAAATTCGTTTATCCTATTAATAAACAAAGAGAAGAAGGCGAGTCGAAGGAGCCATCTCAATTGGTTGTCGTCCGCATACGCAACTAGCCGAAAACCAGATACCAAAACAATGGGAAACATCAGAAGAGAAGCCGTTGCAGAAACGGTCGAGAGGGTACCGAGGGTAAAGACGAATCCGGTGAAGCGTTGAAGGAAGGTCATTTTTCCACATATCTTGCCAAAGGTAAAGAAGTTCAGCTTGTATGAAGTTTGGACGGTCCCAATTGTCTAAGAGTGGTCAGCAAGAGGTGTACAAGACCGTATACGAGGCCAATGAAAGCTTACCCATCGCGCTCGCTGCTTGATATGGCCAGAGAAAGAGTCCGGTACCGTCCCATATTGTAGTGCTTCATGTACGAAACAAGTCTTCCATCCGGCTCCAAGCAGTAAGTTTGAGCAAAAAACGTCTTCAGCCACTGAGCCAGTGGGAAACCCGCCAATCCCGTCGAGAGCAGATCGGCGAAGGGCATAGCCAGACCCTGTACACCAAGCTGCTCCGATAGCATCTTTTACACCCTCCAGGATGCCGAAGAAGAACGCCAGGTTCTGATAGAGTGGATCGTTCTCTGGAATGTTGTAGAACAGCTATTGCTGATTAGTCGAAGACCTCAATAGAGCGTGTCCAAACGAAGTGTACTACGAGCAACTAAGCTGGAGAGATCCGGGTCGACTTACCTGAGGCGGACACGCTAACGCTATTTTAGGGTCATATATCAGGTGCGCGATGATGGCTCGAAGCCATTGCCTCTCAACAATCATATCAGCATCCAAAGCAGCGAGATATTCAGATTTTCCTCCTTCAAGGGTGTCAATGTATCTCAGCCCGCCATTAAGATTCCCTGCTTTGAAATGATGGGGCACGCCCTTAATCTTCGTTCTTGCCGAGTAGTGAATGCTTGGATTGTCCATGCCCATCAGCTGCACCTCCCGCCGAATTTCCTCATCTTTCTTGTCATCCAGGACAATGATACGCATCCTGTCCCGAGGCCAATCAACGTCCGCGGCTGCTCGAACTGTGTCAAGAACCACAGTAGGTTCCTCGCCTGCGCATGTTATGAGAACATCGACCATCGGAACATGATCTCCGATGACACGAAGTCTAGAGCGATGGCGAGGCTTGATCGAGAGACATTGTAACAACATAGTAAGCAGTACCGGCACTATGAGAAACCTACGTCAGCACACCTTTGTGAAAGTGAGGTCGAGGATATTAGGAGACTCACACGCAACTCCGGTCTCGATGGAAAGGAACAGCCAGGCCACTGGGTAGACTGTATGCCCCAATTCCTGCGCTGCCACCGTATACCGGACGCGAAAAGCAAAATACAACCAGTATGCAGCGATTGCGAGTGATGAGCTGAACGGTAGTAGTCGATTCAGTTGGTCCTTCCAATTGGGGACGTAGCCTGCGTCGTCCTTTTCCTCAAATTTTTTGACGACATAACATGCTTCTGGGCTGGGCTGCTCCTTACAAAGAAAGATCTCCGAAAATCTCGGGGTATCTTGGGCAGAATCGTAGCGTCTGGACCCTTCTTCTGAAGTTTCACCGGGCTGCTCTTTACTGAGAAAGATCTCCGACAACGTAGGCGTATCTTGTTGAGAATCAAAGCGCCTTGAATCCTCTTGAGAAGTCTTGCCGGGCTGATCGTGATTGATAGAGAACTCTGACAACGCTGGCGTGTCTTCTGAAGATTCGGGGCGTCTTGAACCCTCAAGAGACGTTTCGTATGTCATTGCTATTTCGGACCTGAACATCAAATATGAGGGTACCTGAGCTCGCGATCGTTGGAGTGCTCGACTCGTGGTCTTATGTGAGAGAGAAGCTTTGTCACCACAGAGCCCAACCTAGTGAGATGTGCGAAGTCTGTCGATAGACGCAGAGATGCCGAGAGAGGCCGTGGAGAGAAGCTTTACACCACCACAGCAGCCAACCTAGCAAGATGCGCAGACTTTGTCGATGAGAGTAGAAAGGCCGAGAGATGCCGTCGAGAGAAGCTTTATTACGAGAGAAGCCAACCGAGCAAGATGTGCCTAGTCTGATGATAGCCGTACGAGGTCGTCCGGAGTTGTAGAGCCTAAAGGGTGGAATTTGGGCGAGGAAATATAAAATCCGAAAGAAGCTATGTAGCTAATTATGTTGACCCCAGGATGGCGTCAAGAGATCAGGGCTATAGCGCCCTGACCTTTTCGAAACTCTGAGTTTCTGCATGTTAATACCACAACAAATGTGCTGCTCCAATGGTAAATTTGACGGGCTGCACGTTTCGAGAGGCAACTCCTACTACGGTTGCAGGATCGACAATTGGGAAATCCAATTTGCTGTCGCTCTCTTTGAGTTTGATGTGCTCACCATACATGGTGCTGGCCACGAACGTTCAACAATTCTGGACGCGGAGATATGCCCGCGCAAAGAAATAGGGATAGTACGTACCGATCGAGGCGAGAAATAGACTTGTGAAGACCCCCACGAAGCTATGCCAGTTCTTGCAACACGGTAAGATTTTTCTCTGAGCGCAGAAATCTTTTTTTGAACATGTCAAGCAAACACACTTTTTCGAAATTAGATAAGCATCTATAGATAAGTATCTATAGGGCAGCAATTCGGGGGAACCAGGTCCTTGGGATTTGCAGTAAGTCTCCGGACGTTGTAGCTATTGTGGCGCGTTAGGTACCCAGCTGGATGCGACGTAAGTGGGCTCCAAAATCAAAACAAGAAACGGTTGCAGACACAACGACGCAACCTGTATCCACTGTAAAGTATGATGGTGCTTTGTTTTGGAATTCAAGACGCCAAATCAAGACAGAAATCACTATCAACTTTCGATAGCGGCAAGTTCGTGCATAAGAAGCGCATAAAACGTGCATGAAAGGCGCATGAAAGGTGCATGATTGGTGCATAAAAGTTGCATAACAGGTGCATAACAGGTGCATGACCGTGCACCGCATGCAATTGCAATCCTTTCGGGGGTTGTCTGGATCGGATCTTATCGGTGCCACCCATTCCGACGATGGCTGGCTGAACAGGAAGCGCGTCTTGTTGAAGGATGTAGAAATATTTTTTCCTCCCGTCGTCGTTGAAAACCATTATCCAGATTGTCTTCCCTGCGAAGAGACAATACTCTTGTCGTATTGTTCTCTTATTTCAAATCTCTCGGCGCCCTTCTTATAATGTCCCTGGTAGAAAGCTCTCTCTGCAATGCCATCTTCCTTATTGTCGCATTCGCCTTGGCAGCACAGAAGACGGCCGCGCAGGCCGTCTTGTGTGGCCAATATCAGAATCTGACTAGTACCTCAGGACAATATACGAGCAAGTTTAAAGTCTGCACGTCTAATGCCACTGAACATAGTCTAATTAGAGCCCATAGTTTCCAACAACCTCTGGGGTGAGGATAAGTCAGGATCGCAGTGCACAACAGTATGATCTTTCCAGCCCGTGTGTTGTTGAGGTTGACTGTTAAGAGCCCATAGGTGGAAGACGAACAAGATGGAACCGCTTTCTCGACTACCTGGAACTGGAAGGCAGTCAGTAACTATGCCTCGCAGACAAAGGTGCACTCTTATGCAAATGTCAAATCAAGATCAGACACTCTACCTATAATGCTTTCGAACATTACAGCGCTGGAAGTCAGCGCAACCTGGGCCATGTACCCAAGCGGAACCGGGAAAATAAACACTCTTGACGTTGATGGCTTGAACACTATTGGAGTCAAGGCTGACGTGACTCTTGACTTTTTCCTCGATCCTGACTTCGACCAATCCACTAACGTTACAAACCCGAAATATGAAGTCATGGTCTGGTTGGCCTCTCTGGGTTCGACGGAGCCCTTAGGGTTTGCAGACGGCTCAATTGGTAGCACCGTTCTGGGTGGCAAGAATTTGTAAGTGCTCGACTTTTCAATAGACACTCATTCTCGCAGTTGCTCCATGTTGTCATCGTCTAACAGCTTATTCATCACAGTTCCCTGTACGCTGGCGAAAACAACCAAGATGCTGCCATAAGCGACTCACCGGGCCAGGCTGTTTTCAGCTTTGTTGCCCCGGAGAACATGACCTCATTTTCGCAATTCGATATTTTTCCGCTTTTCGAGTACCTCCTGGCCTATAATAGAATGACTCGATCAACCTATCTTGGCACTGCTCAGTTCGGTAGCGAGGCTTTTCATTCGAACGGGAACAATGTAACATTCGAGGCGAGCGACATCGACATCTCCGTTCTGACAACCCCTACGAAAGGCAACGCAGCGCCAACGAAAACCGGTAGCCCGAAAAGTGGCGCAGCACCGGGTAAAAGCAGAGCGGTGTCGCTCAAAGGATACTGGATTTTGCTCGGGACAATGGGGGCTTGGATGCTCCTGTAATGGATGCTGTGAGCATCTCTTGGCTATGGGTCCGTGTCTGATGACTGGCAGAAATGTCTTCTAGGAAGTTGAATTATAAGGTTGGAGCACTCTGGTGAGTGCAATAGTCTTGGAATGGTCAAATTGAAAGGAGTCCTGCGCACCAACGATACCTTTGTCCGTCTAAGGAATAGATTTTCTGTATAGAGAGCAAATAAACTTGATTGCACGCCATGGATCAGTGTGTCTCACCCTTTGCCCTTGTCTTTCCATTCTGTTTATCTCTTGCATCTTGTATGTGCTTGTGTATTTGGTCGTGTCTTTGCTGAAAAGGAGCTGGGGAAAGAGAAGATGTCAGAGAGCTGATGTTATATTTACCTTAAAGCACTTCCTTTAAGAATTGCGGGAGCCAGCGCCATTTGCCGTTCAGCCGTAGGGGGCGGTGAGGGGATTATGACACCCGTGACTCGTGACTGGTCTGGTGAGGTAACTCACGGCTATCTTATTCTTATTAGGCTTGGCATGACATGATGACTCAAGTGCCCTTCTATGTTGTACCCTAAGGTAATAAGGTAAGGTACCTAGGTACTTCATCAAGTCTACCTTGCGTATCAGTCATATTCGCTCTATATACAACATCATTCAGACCTTCAATAAACAAATCCACGCCTAAAGATGGGTTACTAAATTGCGTGTGATGGCTTGGCAAAGGGTTTTCAATCTCCCAAGACATAGGATAGCTGAATCTATTTACGCACCAACATGACTGCCGGGGTCCAAAAGCAGACTGCGCATGAGCGGCGCAAGGGGGAGTCGGTATGGAGACTTGCACTGCCTTCTAGCTCGTCAGTCTGACCAATTTTCCTAGGCTCTAAGTGAGTTCGCCGACTATGTCGAGAAACAGCAAAAGAATCGTCCCTCCACCGGCCGCGGGGGCTCTGTAGCCCCTAGCGATAGCGGCTACTCAACCCAAAGCACTCAACATGAAGAGCATGCCGAGCTTGACATCCTCGACTCCCTTGACCTCGCCGAGACTTCGACTCAAGTCCGACTAAAAGACCTGCTCTTAGCTTCGAGCGACGATGCCGAGGTCACTTTACAACAACTCAGCGAAGTTTTGCAGAAGCGCATGTTGGAAGGCAATGGGGAGACACTCTTTGACCTTGGGCAAGAAGATAATGGAGAGTCAATGGCGTTCTCAAAAGAGCAGTGGGACTTTGCGTTGGATAGGATACGGCGGGCTGCTAAGATGCTACAGGCGGAATGCCAAATACTCATGACCCGCAATGTGGGAGGGCTCGAAGAGGCCGAGACGGTGAACGAGAAGGAGAAGAGCGTAACGGGGAAGATAATGATACGGCAAGAGCCCGAGACCCCAGAAGATGTGATCGAGACTCGAATAGCGGTGGTGGGAAACGGTAGGCGTGGTCCTTCCTGGAACAGAACCGCTAGCTAATCAGCTCCATAGTGGATGCTGGCAAAAGCACCATGCTGGGTGTGCTTGTTAAAGGAGGCCTTGACGATGGCCGAGGCAAAGCACGGGTCAACCTATTCAGGCATAAGCACGAAGTCGAGAGCGGACGGACAAGTTCGGTCGGTATGGAGATCATGGGCTTCGATACGCGCGGGGACATTGTCGCCTCAAATGTCCCTGGCCGCAAATTGTCTTGGGAAGAGATTGGGAAGCGCTCAGTATGGCCATTAAGCTTTCAAGCAAGTACAGCCGCTTACCATGACAAAGGCAAAAGTCATCAGCTTCACAGACTTGGCTGGGCATGAGCGATACCTACGGACAACAGTCTTTGGGTTACTGAGTAGCAGCCCAAATTACTGCCTTCTCATGGTCGCTGCAAATAATGGCCTCATTGGGATGAGCAAGTATGCAACATTCACCTCACAAAATAAACAGCAAGACTTACTGAGGTTTAGAGAACATTTGGGCATTGCTCTAGCTCTAAACGTCCCAGTGATGGTAGTGATCACCAAAATCGACATCTGTCCACCCCAAATCCTCCAACAGACCATCACCCAGCTTACCCGCATCCTGAAATCCCCCGGCGCCCGCAAAATCCCCGTCTTCATCAAGAATCGAGAAGATACCATCAACACCGCCACTCAATTCGTCAGTCAGCGCATCTGCCCCGTTTTCCAAGTCTCAAACGTGACCGGCGAATCCCTCGACCTCGTCCGAACCTTTCTCAACATTCTTCCGCACCACGGAAACTACGATGCCGAAGCTCCCTTCGAGTTCCACGTCAATGACACCTTCTCCGTACCATTTGTCGGCACAGTCATCTCCGGCATCGTCAGAAGTGGCGTCATTCATGCCGGCGATGCCGTCCTGATTGGGCCAGACTCCCTAGGTCAGTTCACCACAACCCACATCCGCTCCATTGAACGGAAACGCATCCCTGTCCCCGTGTGCAGCGCCGGTCAGTCTGCCTCCTTCGCTCTGAAAAGGGTGCGCCGAAAAGAAGTCCGCAAAGGCATGGTCGTCCTCCCTAAACTCGACACCCCTCCCAAAGTCTACAGGGAGTTCATCGCCGAAGTCCTGATCCTTTCGCATGCGACCACCATCAAAACGAAGTATCAGGCCATGTTGCACGTGGGCCCCATTAGCCAAACATGCGCCATCATCGACATCGACAGAGCCTTCATCAGGACAGGCGATAGGGCAACGGTAGCGTTCCGCTTCGTGCAGAGGCCAGAGTATCTGGCGGTGGGTGATCGGATATTGTTCCGCGAGGGAAGGACCAAAGGGCTAGGTATCGTGAAAGCGGTAGGCTACGATGCTTCCAAACCTTTGGACCCGGACGCGGGGAAAGATGCGAATGGCGGAGGTACTTAATCTGTTTGGTTTTACCCCTTTACACTAACCGGAACTTCTTGCCCTTTACCATCCGCTATGCAACCCAGGTTCCTAATTGCAGGCGATGCGAAGAGCGAGGCGTATATGCTGTCCTGCAATTTCCTGTATCGTTACTTGTCCGGATTAGAAACGAACATCGGCATCTCCGTGCCAGCTATGTAGGTAGAACACACAAACACTATCTCTAAAATTGGTCCTCTCTCGTGACCGAAAACCACCCTACCTTTCCTATCACCCAACCACACTCTGATCTGAGAAAATATCCAATCAGAGCAAATCAACGCGTGAAACCCACCACGTCTTCATTTTCATACCACCCACCCCCCTTCAAACCCTCAAACCCTTATAGGTGCCTGCCTGCCTTCCCTACCATACCTTACTTACATACAACCAAACCCAAAACCAAAGTAAACCTCCCGTACCCCCCACCTAAGCCCTGCAAAAAAAATCCATTACTCTACTCCCATCAGACAAGTGAGTCCCACAAATCCTACAAATGAATCCGGTCCCACGAGTCCTAATCCTACACCTATCCCTACAAGATCTCCCCCCTCGCTACATCTACGTTACGAGTATGGAATAGCATCATCGTAGTATATTTGGGAATGTGTTGTTGGTATTGGATTGAGTAAGTACGTAGGTAGGTGGTTGCAAGTTTGATGGTTTGGGGGAATTGGGTTGATTTGAATGGAGTGGATTGTTTTTCGTGCTTTTGTATTGATATTTTTGCGCGTATGTGTGTGTGTGTGTGTGTGTGTAAGGGGGTTTGCTAGATAGGGTAGATAGATAAGGTAGGTGTTAAGCTCTGAAGAGAGGGGGGAGGGAGGGAGGGAGGGAGAAAGAAACGCTACTGATGATGATAGTGATGACTCATGTGTGACTTACTTCTTGCCTCGTTCATCGTTATCATAAAGGGAGGAATCGGGAGGCCGGCTCTGCGCTTGATCTCTATCTTTCGAGAAAGAGGGAGCTTGGAGGCTAAATCCTACCAAACGAACTAAAGTTCTCATCAGTCATGGTTGTTAATATAATAGATAGCTTGAGTCCAACCGAGCACGCGAGGCAGTACTAAGATAGGTAAACAAATGCGTAAGATTGAAAAATGCCCGCATTCAGATACCCATCATATTCGCGTCAATATATACTTTCTCCCATCCCAGACAGACAGATAGACAGACAGTCACACACACACACACACGGAAACGCTACTTTCTGTAATCCACCAACGAAAGACAACAGAACGATGCCCAAGCCAAGCCACGACGAAAGAAATGCCAAGCCACGACGAAAGCTCGGTTGCGCAAACATACCTACCTATACAACAAACCTACCTTCGTAGTTTTAGGTTTGAATAGCGTGAGTAGGCAGGCAGGTAGGCACAGGCAGGTACAGGCAACTGCATCCTTCATCCAGGGTTCGCTGACCGATCCCAGAGACTCGGAAAGTAAAAGGAGTTGTGTGACGAATTACCGACTGAGTGGGTTGTAAGGATAGGATACGTTGTGGGGAATAATGTCCCGAATAGAGTGGGATGAGGATAGGTGTGGTGCGATACGCAAAGCTATCAGATGTGTACTAAGACGAGATGCTGACGGGGATATGGATTTTTGGGTTTTTGGGTTTTGAATTTTGGCTTTTGGATTCATGACAGGGAACATCGTCCTTCGGAATGTTCTTGAAAGCCTCGGTAGGATGGATTCGGATGAGGTGCATGAATTAGGGCAGGGTAGGCCAGGGTAGGTCAGTTCGGGAAGTATCTCTGTTTTGAGGGCCAGTTGGATCCGTTGAATTGGCGTGTATTTGTGTATGGGTACGTAAATGCATACATGATTAGATATGGCCGACGGTTGATATGAAAGTCCCCGTCGACTTTCTCGCTCAGCCCTACCAAAAAAGTCGGCAAGAATTTTTGTATCAACCCTCGGGCTAGAATTCATAAATGTCGTATCAATGCGTATAATATTGGTAAGCGACTGATGGGGATGACGAGTCTTGCTTGATAAGATGGAGAATGTAGATATGGACCGGGGCCCGCTCACTGATAAGCTTTCGACTCACCTATCGGAGTATACACCTCAAATGTGGTGCAACCTCCACGTATAGGTATAGAAATGCTACAATTTGCTCACGTCCTCAAGCAAACCTACCCTCTTTCCCCTTAGTTCCTCCCCTGGACCGAGATGATCAGACAAGAATTCTCCGACGGAAGCGTACGATAACCGCTGCTGCTTCATGTTATAAATGACGTTCAGAGCCGGCCCAACAAGAGGCATGCGTCCCCAAAACCAGGGTTCTTGCCAAAGGCCAACATGATCTGTCGTGACAACCAAAGAACCCACGGGCTGATGTAGATATCTCAAAGTTAGTCACTCGAACCGCCATTACTAACAGCACAGCGTACCAAGAAATTCGAAAACGTCTCAGCGGACATTGTACAGAAGGACCCTCACCTCCCCCTCGTCAATCTTCCCAGGACACAACAAGCTCCAATCCACATCCTTGGCATCCTTCTGCAAAAACTCATAGTTCTTGTAATGCTCTGGATGAATCGGAAACACATCCCCTTCAATCTTGCCCGCATACCCCGGTATATCCAATAGAACCTGGCCGGACATGACCCATAACCGTATCGGTTTCGAAGTTACCGGGCGTGAGGCTTGAACTTCTCTGACAGCGTTGATGATGCAGCGAACGACTTTTTCGGAGTCTGAGGTGCCTAGCGGGGAATTGGAGCCGTAGACGGCGGCTTGGATGATGGCGTCTGTGTCTCTAATGGCTTCGACAAGGGAGGCGTGCGAAGTAGCATCGCCTTGGATGATGCTGACGCGCGGGTGGTTGCGCAGCTCGGGGGGTAATTTGGTTGGATTGCGCAGAAAGGCGGTGACGTGGTGCTGTTTGCTGAGACATGCTGCGAGAGCGGCAGAGCCAACTCGGCCTGGAAGAAGGCGGCCTGTCAGTAGTGTATTTGCAGGAAGAATGTGGGGCAAGAAGCGCGCGCACCTGCAGCGCCAACAATGAGAGTCTTCATGGATGTATCGGCGAGCGATGTCCAGGTCCTAGGATATTCATAGATATAACGACGACGATCGAAGATTATTATAATCCCTGTGATATAAGCCGCATAGAATAAGTCAAGCTTGCGTCAGGGTCTGACCCATAGGAGAAGGGGTGCCTTAGTAAGGTTTCGCCCGTTGCATGACGATTGCCTATGTAGAGTGAGGGTGTGCGAGCCTGCTCGATCCCTCCAGCGGGTATAGGTCAGACTCGGAGATGGAGTCTTTATAGAGGTGCAGAAGGAATGGTGCAACGAGTACAGCATGTCCAATCGCATCTTTTGCACCAACAGCGGAAACAGCAAATGGAAGTGGTTGCGAGTTGCGATGATGCCTGGTACAGAATAATAAATGATAATTGGTTGTTAGTTGGTTGAAGGGAAAGATTGTTGGAGAGCCCCAATGAGCCGTAGCTTAAGACAGAGAGGAAGTTGAGCTTCAGCCTCGCATCTACCTTGGCTCTCCCCGCAAGAAACACCTGATGAGGTATCGGCGGAGAACTAGCCGAGCTCCATGGCGTTGGCGCTAAGGGGCCATAGACAAGACATCCGAGGTCAAACCCTATTTTCAAACTTTCTAATGGGTTAATAATAATGATGATTCACATCATCGTCACTCGTCAGATGCACCTACTTCACACAGTTAAAGCGCAACTTCACGTACGAAACAATCCCGCAAACGGAGATCATTTGACCTAAACGTCACCCTACTAGAGCAAGTCTGGTAGTTACTAATCTCGCAACTTTGCCCACTACCGGTCCAACTCAGTTGTCAGGCGTCCAGGAAGTCGGCCGATGTGACCGCCCCCTCATCTGCTTCGTCATACTCTTTGGATGGTGGTGAGCCTGGAAATACTCGATATGGTGCGCTTCTACGTCCCATTCCTTTTCGGCATCGCAAAGCTGACTAGCAAACAGCCTCCAAAACGCCGCGCGGCTGCTCCGGCGCCAGCAACCAAGGAAAAGCAACCTCGGCAATCCGCCCTCGCTAAAGAGAATAACATCAGCGCCGCCACCGAGTCCGAGATCAAGGAAGCCTTCTCCTTGTTTGCCAATTCCAATAAAGAATTACCCTCCAGATGCTTGCGCCAAGCACTGACCGCTCTCGGCGTCCCCGCTTCCTCGTCGAGCGAGCTTCAAGACTTGCTAGATGCTGCAGATCCTGAAGACACCGGAGCGATATCCTATGCACACTTTGTTGCTGTCGCGGCGCTTAAAATAAGTAACAGGAGTGAGGAGAGCCAACAAAGAGAGGTAGAGGATGCGTTCCGGCTGTTCACGAGCATGGGTGGCGAGGATGGCAAGATCACAATGGCTTGTTTGAGGAATGTGGCGCGGCAATTGAAAGAAGACGTTGGCGAGCAAACGATGAAGGATATGTTGTTGGAGGCCAATGGAGGCAGTGGAGTGGGAAGAGGAGTAGGGCTGAAGGACTTTGAGGGTGTCATGAGGAGGGCGGGGGTCTTCAGGTGACAAAAAGAAATATAAGAGGGCGTTTGGTAATGGACGAAGTTTGGAGTACTTCATGTAAAGAATCGATTTGCAAAACAATCGGCTCGCAGGAGGAACTGGAAGGAAAGCCTGGTCATCTGTCTAACATGTGTGGGTCCATCTAATCTTTTCACCAAAGACTCAATCGATGCTGAAGACTCGTAACAGTCACAGCGCCATATCCCAGTGCAACCAGACTCTAGTGGATACCGTTCTGACGACCAGCAGATAGCATCGAGTTCAAGGTCCGTGCACGCATTCCGTGACTGATTTCCTCTGACTGGTAGCCATCGTTGCCTCTTTTGCTCCTCGGCCATGAAAGGCAAATGATTATTCGCCGCACATTCCAAATTGACCTCAGTCTCCTGACGTCTCACTTGTCGTAACGTTGGCGAAAATAGCCCCTTTTGGGCTCCTTACGTTTCTTAACAAATTAAGACTTCGAATCGCATTTTCAAGGCTTGTTTGGTCACATCATCCCAAGCCCGATTCCACTGCACCGCCATTTAAATTATCCGCAAGTTTGGCACTCAGCCAGGAATTGTCAGATGATCTTCCAGAGAAAGAAGCACTCGTCCCGTTCGATAGATCGACGAAGGTTATTGAAAGACACTTTCTCGATTGAATCTGTAGCTCTTTGGACTCTACTCCTATTGCTCTGCCAAATGATAAGAGGTATGTCTTTGTATTCACTGCTGTGGTTGGTATCTATGCTGAAGACATTCGCCTCATAAAAGAGTTTACAGCTTCGATGGACAACTTTCTGCTCACGGCGAAGGGTCTCACATCGACCGATCCCCAAAAGCATCTGCCGGCCTGTTAGGTGGAAATCGAAGCACCGGATTGAAGACGTTTCCCGCTGCAATCCAAAAGGGAGCTTCATGATACGAAAAGCCACTTCTGGCATGAGCATTTCGCAGCCTCAACAAGCCCTCACATGGTCGTAACGATATCTCCGCCAGCGCTGAAATGTAATACGACGTGACCCATTGATAGTCAATATTCTTGATCCGGCACCGGCAAGAACGCCCAGGTTGATGTAAGATCTTCCACAATGGGTGACAGCGTGCAGCACTTGTTGAACTCGGCAAGCTTGGCAGTGTTGTGAATTTTGTTTCTCTTTGCTTCGACCGTCAATTGCTGATGACGATCATGGGACAGTCTACTCCAGGCTACATAGTTGTCATTCCTTTTCCATTTTGGCAGAAGCCATCAGGATCTCTTCGGAATTGAGCCAGAAATATCGTCACAGCTGATACGGGCTGTTGCTCTGGAGTTTTCCACTATTGAGAATCAGCTCTCCTCGCATCACGCTCTATTGATGAAAGTGTCTGAAACGTTTCATCATGACGACGACGACGATGGCGTGATTCTTCATCAGCGTTCGAACTTCCACAACCCCTTATGAACCGTCTGCATAGACCAGATAATCTAGACGTGCCTCCAAAGCTGGGTCGAGGTGCAGATTAGGAACATGCTCCTGGACCTGACGTCTTGGGAAAGAAAATGGACATACACCGAACATGACTTACCCTCACTGCACAATACGGGGGAGAAAATGGGTGCCCAATGTCTTTTCTGTGTGAATACTGTAGTTTATGCACCAATTGGGGTCCAATAGCAATGCAATGCCTCTCGAATGGAAGTACCTGAAATATAAAAACATACAGACTAAAGGAGTGGATGGTGATAAATGTACTAGTGAAGTTTTACGGAAGCCAGAGTTGTTACTGCAATGTTTAGCATAAGGTAAGGTAGGTCCAAGGGTACACTATTCGACGCCCAGCGTTTCCGAAATGGGTTTAGTGGCAAGGATAATCAGCACCTTCGCTGTCTTTAGTCTCTTCAAAGCTCAATCTACTTGACACGACGGCTACTTTCGTTTAATCAAATTCACTATATAGCTTGTGGATACAGGTATGTGCAAATTTGGATGTTGTAGAGAAGTCCGAGTTAATGAAAGTAGTCAAGTCGTATGACTTTGTGCCCCACTTCACAAGATATACATCTTTCTATTCTGCCATCTTTCAGGCACCGCCGTTACCAGCACATCAACGGCGATTGAGAGGATTACTATCTCGTGCCGGTACCCAGTCCTCGACGTAAAATGGCGCAAAGACAAGTATCAGACGACCACGCTCTCCACTTCCTCGCCTCCGAAGGCTACCTCCCCCTAGCCCTAGCAGACCACCCGGGAATGGTAGACGCCTACACCAACCTCTTCGCCCAAACAACCAACTTCTTCAACCTCCCCCCCTCCTCCTCCGAAAAGACCAACCACGCCGCAGCCAGCGGCACCGCCGCCAGCGAAGAAGGCTACTCCCACATCCCCACCGAAAAATGCATCCTAACAGTCAAAACATCCCAAAACTGCCCCCCTTCCGTCCACCCCGCCCTCCAAACCGCCTGGGCCCTCACAGGCACCTTCCTCTCCAACATCCTCACCGCAATCGCACACACCCTCGCCCTCCCCCCAACCGTCTTCTCCCCCTTCATAACCCCTTGCCTCACCCTCCCCCCCACAGCCCGCACCCCAACCCTAGTCCGCATGTTCCGCTACGACCGGCCCCCCGGCCCCGCACCAAAGACAAACGCCGAAAAACACAAAGATCTCGGCATGCTGTCCCTCGTCGTGGGCCACTCCCCGGGCCTGCAAGCCCTGGATACAAACACCGGCACCTGGGTCTCAGTCGAAGACGAACGCAACTTACCACCGGGATCGCGCACCCGCTCGGGGGGGCTGACGGCGACGTTGCTAACCGGCGAAACACTCGCCTTCCTCTCAAGGGGGATGTATAAAGCCGGTGTGCACCGTGTCGTGTGCGAGCCGCCCGCGTCGGGAGGGGAGGATGCGTATCGGTTTAGTATTGTGTTCACGCTCAGGGCTGCACCGGCACCATTGTTCACGAGGGATTTTGAGAGTAGTGTGACGGGGACGTTTGGAGTGGGGGAGAGGGTGGAGGGGCAGAGTTCCAAGGTGCTGTTTGAGAAGATTATGAAGACGCATTGGAATGTGAATGCGGCGCCGAGTGTGAGGGATGAGCAGCGGAGACGGTTTGAGGAGAGGAAAGGGGTTAAGGGTGGGGAGGCGGATGGGCAGGAGCGTGCGTCGGGGTAATAGAGGGCGTTGCGCTTGGGAAAGGGTAAATTCGTAAAGCAAAATGTACCATTGTGTTTTCAACGCTGGGATTCAAAACCAAAAAAAGCGTATGAATCGGTTGAAAAAGGCGTATGAATCGTTTGGAATTGTTATTAAGACAGAGTTGGTTGAGATCCTGAGATCAAAGAAAATTCCCCCGCGTGCTATGAAATCGTATGAGTCTCGTAAATGCATAACAATGCCACCCAGCAGAAATGCATTCATCAATCCAACATTTGCAAAAGCAGTTCCCTTAACCAAATTCCCATCTCACCCCCACAAAGCACTCCAACAATCCCAATAATCTCACCCCACCACCTCCCCGCCACCATCCACCGCATCCTTCATCAACGCCTCATCCCCCTCCCTCCCCTCCACAACCGCCTCCCTAATCCTCCCCTCCTCCATCGCCATCTGACTCCCCTCGCTCGCCCGTGCCACCACCTCGCTGAAGCCGGCATGCTCGCTATGTTTCTTGTAATAGTAATTCCTTGGCTGGGGCCTCAGTTCCGGAGAGACTTTTTCGAGGACGACGGCGAGGATGCCGTCTTTTGTTTTTTCGTTGGCGCCGTCGCGGTTCCAGATGGTGATAAGGTTGGAGTTGAAGCGGATGGATAGGGAGAGGCCGCAGAGGTCGTCGCCTGTTTTTTGGAAGGGTTAGTGAGGGGGTTGTTGTGAGAGGGGAGTGAGTAGGGAGGGGGGAGAGATCAGGGGGGGCTACTTGCGTGGCTGGATGACGTCGACGAACTCTTCACCGACGGCGAGCATGAGGACTTCTTTCCAGAAGTCTACGGATTGCGCTTTCGGGATACGAAAGGTCCACGAGCCGCCTTTGACGTTTCGAGGGTCCTCCCAGACTGGTTTGACGCCGCGTTTGAAAAAGTGGACGGAGTCTTTCAGCTTCAGGGCGTCGAAGGGAAAAGAGTTTAGGACTTCCCAGAAGGGTTTGACGGTGACGATATCCTCCTTCATGGGGGTGAGACGGCCTTCGTAGTTCTGAGACTCTGTGTATTTATCGTGGTAGAACGTCCATGCGTATTGGAAAGCTGGAGCGCGGAGGTGGCGTACGAGTGTCAATCTACGGGCAACCTTGGCGTTCTCGTCCTCCGAAACGGGGCTCAGAGCTCCATTGCTGGAGAATCTGGAGGTCGGGGAGGTCATTGTGGGACTTTTCGGAAAGAGGGAGAGTGGGGCAAGGACCTGTTGAATGTGAGCAGTGAGTAGAAGATTGCCATTTGCATCGCAGTCAGATTGCAAGAATTTATCAAATAGGAACGGCATAATGATAGCTCCTGCAGTACTTTAGGAGAAGATGGATGTAGATGGTGAAGTATGGAATATAGATTATCAAAGATCCCATATGAATGAGAGGCAATGCAAGATGTGTGTGCACAGATGAGGTAGTTTATATATAGAACTTAGTCGCCACTGTAAGGATAGACAGAGAGTGTTAATGGACTTATACAAAGCCATGAAACAAGTCCGAAGCTGGGACATGTCTATAAATATGTGTAAAGCTGCTTCATTAACACAGGGAACAATTATGTTGACTCACTGGATGGGAGTTTCCCAGGGTTCTGATCGATCTCCGCTTTAGGCGCGCTGGGAAATAGCCCTAAGGGGTAATGTGTGACCAGGCGTAACAAGGGCAGCACAACTCGCAGCTTTCAATCAGACGATGAAGTTATAGGGCCCGGACGCCTCAAGGTACAAGCTCATATATCATGATGGTATTGTCAATGGAAAGTCCGTCGCGGCTTCGTCCGGAGGCCAGCTCAGCTCCGGCTTCGTTCAAATGTGTCAGATTTAGGTCCGCATGTCGTTTCAAGGAGACAATATAAAGAATAATGCCGTGATACCCTCACTTACTGATTTTCCTGACTCAGTGAAACCCAGATTTTATACACTGACCCGAAGATTACTGTTTGTGAGACGAGGTGAAAGAGAAAGAGAGCGGTGAAGAAAGAAAAGATGGTAGGAATCCTCAATCCGCATTCCTTTACAGCCCTATCAAAAGTCCCACGCTAATACGAGTACGTAAGGTAAGGTATCTTTAGGCTTTACCGTATTTTAATTGCGCAAGAGCGGATAGGCCCGCAGAATTCGATCTGCAGCCGCCTCGGCAGAACTTGCCATTATCATTACAGTATCGTAGCCCGAACATTTCCATACTTCTCTCAGTCCTCTTGCATTCGCAATTGAGTCTCATCAACCTCCTATTCAACAGAATACGATCCCCGAGCATGAAGAAAAGTCAAAAACGAGCTCTCGAAGACACTGATCGCGAATCAGTCTCCCACCCCAACAAAAGAAGGCGGCAGAACCGCGCACCAGATACAACCACAACAGCCCGCACCACAATCCCCTCCAACCCCTCCATCCCCACAAGTCCGCCTACCCTCATTGGCTCCCCAGTACCCTCAAGCCCCTCTCAAATTCACCACCCTTCCACCCTTTCCTACAGCAGCTCCACCACCAGCTCCTCGACGTCCGACGAAGATTCCAGCAGCGAAGAAAGCGCCAGTGTTTCCGACGACTCAACCTCAAGTTCAGAAGTGCAGTATGGACACTTGTACGAACCTTGTGCCCCCCCTCCACCTGTGATCAGTTCCTCGAGCACCAGCAGCGTGTCCGACACTTCTACATCCACATCCGATATCGCGTCCGGCTCCTCATCCTCTTCCTCTTCCGCTTCCGAATCCGGCGTCTCCACCACCACCACCACCACCACCTCCTCCTCCTCCTCCTCCCCCTCCTCCTCCTCAATCCCATCGTCCGGCTCCTCATCATCATCCTCATCCTCCTCCTCCTCCTCCGCCCTCTCCTCCACCAACACACACCCTCCCCACCCCCACACCACCTCCCTCACAGCCACCAACCTATCCCACCTCCAATCTCGCCTGAACGCACTCCTCCCCAAAATCAAGAATGCAAACGAAGCTTTGGAAACGGAGAGGCAAGCTGGGACGTTAGAGGAGCGGTGTATTGAGAATTTGGGCAGCAGCGCGGGCCAGGAGGGAGGAGGGTATATTGAGATGGATTTGGGGTTGGGGGTGTTGGAGGAGAAGAGGGGGGATGATGGTGTGCGAGGATGGGGGAAGGAGGAGGAGGATGATGACGGAGATGATGATGGAGACGTCGATGGGAGCGAGGATGGGAGGGAAGGAGCAGGTGGCCTAGGGGAGGGCGATGCGTTGGGGGTGATGATGGGGAAGAAGAGGAGTCGTGGGAAGGGGAAGAGAGGGAGAGCTGGTATTGAAGAGGTTGGCGGTGTGTAGAGAATCAAGACCTCGCTTCTTTGCGATAAGGGATTGGGATGATGTCCTTGAGGCAACCATCTTCGAATGAGCGTGGATACATCATTATAGAGATACTCGCTTATAGATGAAAGCGGCACCATACACACTACATTCTTGATTTGATACTATGTATATATATAGGAGAACGTCTATCCCTCAGCAATATAAGAAGGATGCTGGATATGCAACAACCAAGAGCAGATATCAAAGCAACGAAAACTGCAAAGTAGCAATCATGCACCCTGACTGTACTCTACAGCAACTTCCAAAAGCCCAGCCATCCACCCAGCAACACCAACCCCTCTCGCGACCTCACATAAGCAACTCCTTAATATCCTCAATCCTCTGCATCTTCTTCTCCTCCTCACTCATCATCCCCAACGAACTAGCAATAAACTTCTTCCTCTCCTGAATCTTCAACATCCGCCCCTCAATACTGCCCCCAACTACGAACCTCACAACCCTGACCTCCGACTCCTGCCCCATCCGATGCACGCGGTCAATGGCCTGCGCTTCGACCGCAAAACTCCACCACGGGTCCATCATGAAGACTCGCTTCGCGGCCGTCAGATTCAACCCGACACCGCCAGCGCGTAGACTCAGCAAGAGCACGACGCCGTGGCCATTTTTCTTCGTCTGAGCGGCAGCGAAGTCGAGGAGTACAGCGGCCCGGGCTTTTTGGGACATGGCGCCATCGAAGCGCAGGAAGGGAATGTTGGCTTGGGCGAGGGCGGTGGAGATGAGGTCGAGGAAGGAGGTGAATTGGGAGAAGACGACGGATTTGGTGCCGGGGCTGTTCGAGCGGAGGGCTTTGAGATGGGAGATCAAGGCCGCGATTTTGGCTGATGAGGAGGAGCCGATGCGGCTGAGCGTCATACGCGGGGTTTTAGAAGCCTGGCCTGGTTGTGTGGAACTGTAAAGGTCATCTTCGTCTTCGCTGTCATGACGGATCACTTCGAAGATGTCGCGCTGATTGATGGGTTCCCTGCAGTTGAAACATAGTGGAAGGTCATGCTTCTCCTTTTGATGCTCGATGTAGTCTAGTAAGCATTTCTTGCAGGCGCTGTGCCAACACCCTGTCACGGCAGGCTCGATCATAGGCTCTTCTGCACATATGGGACATTCGTTGTTCACTTGCGATTGGATCTCTTGAAGGACGTGAGCTCCGAATTTGTTGGTTATATCCTGCTCTCCGGCTTGGGAATCCGACGTGAATCTCTCAATTAGCTCCTGCAGATCCATATCATCCGCGAGGCCATTTGCTACATCCGATGCCGCTGCAGCTTCCTCCTCTTCTGCAGCGATGGCTTTATTTCGTGTAAGCACAGGGTGACAACAGGATTGGCGGAGCCGGAGAATCTGAGCAAAGATGGTGGTGTAAGACTTCAACAGTGTTCCTGCTTCCATGGTGGCATTTAGGGTGCGCTTTGCACGGGTGAAAATGTAGTCGTAGACCTCTCGCTCCTGCTTTGACAACTCGAGCTCCTCGATCTCTATAGTGCGCGGCGGGAGAGGTACTAAGGCTTCGCCTTCTGGCGTCTTCATGTCTTTTGTGCGTCGCATTACAAGAGGCTCGAGGACAGTTTGCACTACATCTAGAGCACGAAGGAAGTCCTTTGATTCGAAGGGCACCGTTATGAAAGTTTTCCAGAAGGAGAAGTTCGACCATGGCTCAACGCGCAAGAATCGTACCAAGCTGAAGAGATCCTCAAGACGATTTACGATGGGTGTTCCTGTGAGGACCCATCGATGCTGGGCATTGATCTCATAGCAAGCTTTGGCAGTTTTCGACTGTCTGTTCTTGATGAAATGTGCTTCATCGAGGATTACTCGAAAGAAGTCGAGGGAGAAGAGGCCACCGTGTGAGCCTCGATCACCTCCGCGAGCAGCTACCTGATTGAACTCGGAGAGAACGACGCCGTAGCTGGTGATGATGAGATTGGGAGCCGACGCAGCATTGGCTTCGCAGCATAGATTTTGTAAATTAGCCGCCTTTTCACTGCCATAGTAGACCATTGTCTTCATGGTCCCTGGCTTGGACGCCTTGACAGATTCGCTCTCCCACTGCGCCAAAAGAGACATAGGAGCCACAACGAGAGTAGTACTCGGCGCGGGTTCGATAGATGACGAGTTCTTGGGTAACCTAGGGAGATCGGTAACTGATGAGGGACCGCCCGCGGAAGCTTGTATCGAGATATTTGATCTATGGGAATGTATGAGGCTGAGCATCTCAATAGTCTTTCCGAGTCCCATTTCTGCGCAAGTCAGCATGTGGTTGTCGAGTCTAGATAATTGATGGGTAGCAAAACCTACCATCAGCTAGGATGCCACCAAGGCAATGTTGCTCCTGGACGGGGAAATCCAGAGAAAGCTCTCCCGAGTACGGATTGACGTAGAAGCTACTTTGATTGGCTACACAGGGTAGATCCTTTTCGTCCATGTCTTTAACGGGCCATGCATACTCTTCCCAAAGTGGATGCATGGACACTTCTTTATCGTCGGACTTCTCATCCTTCTCTTTGCTCACCATCCAATGCAAAGCTTGTTTTTGGTATTTTCTGAGATCCATGACAAAGCTATTCGCAGGTTCTCGTATAGGTGTGTCGAAATCGAAGGATTGGGCCTTCTTGTACAGGCTATCAAGCTGATCTTGCTCCAGCTCCTTGCCTTCCTCCTCCTCGTCTCCAGGCGGCGTAGAACTACCCTCTTGAGTCGACTTCGGTTTCTTGCTTTCTTTTTCTTTGTCATACTGCTCGGCGATTTCCGCGGCCTGTAGGATGCCTTGCCGTTTGTGCCTTGCCGTAGTATCATTGACTGTTGTTGGGTGCAAGCTGACCTCGTCAAAAAGTTTCACCATGGCGACTTGTCTTAATCTTAAATTCTTTTCTTCGGAGGTCTCCTTCTCTTCGAAGAAGCCTGTGGTCCGATTCTCTTCAGGCTTCTGGAAGCCGCTAGCTTCAAATGCTCTTCGTAGCAACGAGCATCTCAACTGCAGCTCAATAGTATCGTTGACTCTTATGCGTTCTGGCGCCAGAAAGCAGATACCGTCAAACCGACAGACTTTTTGGTCCATCAACGTGGACACCCAATTGGCGGTTTCCTTTGGTAGTCTGCCCACCTCTTCTCCTCTTGGATTCGTAAAGCGTACGATGACGTCGCCTCTCATTTTTGCAGCATTTGTTTGTATTGCTTTTCCGCCTCGGCCTACCTTTGTAGGAGCCTTGATCTTGGTCCGCTCGATCTTGATGGCTTCTCCCATCTTGATGAGACCGGTACCACTTCGGGTTGCCCATGCTCCAACGCCGAAGGCACCTACATATCTGTACTCTGGCATCGCATCCATAGTTGGGTTTGCGTCCACGACCTCTGACGGCCGTCTTTCTTCCGTCCTGCGTTGCTGGGAGGTCCGCCCAGGAATTTGCGAGTTGAATGCATCCATGATGGAGGAGGAGGCAGGTTTCATGACTGAGGGTGCAGATACACTGGCCCAAGAGCCGTCAAGATAAATGTTGATTGCACGCTCCATGTTGTCACCCGATACCTCTCTTAGCTTGTTGAAAGTAGCAGGCGCCACACGTTCACCAACAAAGCTCTCAAATGTTTCTTGATCGAACCCTGTCGAAGCATCCGATCCTGCTTGATTGATGCCATTGTGGATATCAAGGTCAGTCTGGCTTGATTTGGGCTCGAGCAGTATTTCCTGCGGGGTGGTATTAGCTGTGGAGAGCGCGTCGTTAAGTGGCGATGAAGTTGAGGACAAAGCACGTTCTGGCTCTGGAGAGTCTTCGACGAAGAAACGTCTTTTTTTCGCAGGTCGTTGGTCAATGTCCAGGGCGTTCATGGTTCGTTCCTTGGAAGATGCTACCAGAAGGGACAAGCTGGGTGGTCAATACGTATTGTAGAGATACAAAGAGCGCATCATCACGTGAGAGCGCGACGCGGATGATTAGATTGGCCTTGGCATATCCTAAAGTACTTTACTTTGCTAAAATGATGAAAGGCCTAATCCTAGCCCTAGCTCTACTCTCTAACGGGTGACATTACCTGTACAAAGAATGTCAAATCAATACGCCCAATGCAACGGATTTTGTTGTGAGAAGGTTCTGAATGCATCGCTGACTGGGTTGTCAAGACCCATTCTTGCCCGAAATTGGGAGCAGGGAAGTTATAGTTGTTACATCTAAACCTGCATAGAAAGTTTTGGCATTGACAATGAATGCATGATTGCTGAGACTCAATTCATCCTCGAGTATTTTAGGCCCCTCTATACAAGGCACTTCTGTCAGCTCAACAAAGAGTCGTTTCTCAGTTCACTAGCACTCTCAACCCCTTTGATCCTTTTTTGACCTGCGGAATATGGTACTCATGAGCAACCTCCACATCCGCCGTTCCTGTCTCGAACAACTCCATCTCATACCTGCGAAACAGCGTTGCGAGTGTGATGTACATCTCCGCGTACGCCAGATTCATCCCGACGCAAGCTCTCGCGCCGCGGCAGAACGGTGCCAGCTGCTTCATCAGTTCCGCGGCACCGGGCTGCAACCAGCGGTCCGGATTGAAACGTTTCGGGTTCACGAAGACGGACGGGTCGTCGAGCATGTCCATATTGTTCATTGAGACGGGGGTGTTGGGTGGGATGATCCAGTCCTTGTATTTGAGGGGCGCGTTGGGGGAGACGCGGGGCATGCGGCTGACGACGCCATAGGACATGCGGAGGCCTTCTTTAATAATGGCGCTGAGGTAGGGCAGATTTTCAAGGTCTCGCCATAGAGGGACGGTGCTGACATTGGGGATAGCGGTAGAAAGCTCGTCTTTCAGGTTTTTCAGGATGCTCGGCGTGTTGAGGAGGTGGAAGGTAATGACTGAGAGAGCATTCCCGGTCGTTTCGTTTCCGGCCACGATGAACAAGACAGCCTCGTCTGTGAGACGATTGAGACTCTTTTCTTCCGGTGGAACCTTATCATTATGCGCCATTTCGTAAAAGATGGTTGGGATTGAGTCTGATTTGATCTCCACATGAGCTTCACTCTTACTGGTTCTAGCAACCTGCTGCTCAACATGCTAATTGGCTGGATTAGCAGGTTCCATTGGGCTGTGTGGGGCTACCAACATGATGGAACTGGACCATTTGAGAGGCTACGGGAATCAAGAATGAACGAAGCCACATTGGCAGCTTCTTTACTGCTTTTAGATACCATGGGAAATGGGATATGATGTGCACCATGCTAACGTTTTGGAGGAATTCTTTGAACCAAGTCTCGTTGAAATCCGGCTCGTCGAGAAAGCCAAACGAAGTGGCCATGGTATACTTCGAGATGACGTCAGTCGTGAAAGCTCGATAAGCCACGCCAATTGGCATCGGCTGTCCAGACGTCCGAAACCCATCCATCCTCTTACATAGCCTCTGCAATGTCTCCTGGATGACCTCTTGCTCAAGGCGGAGGATGTTGCCGCGCGAGAAGTAGGGAGCAATGGCAGAAGTGCGGGACTTGTGCAGGTCATGCTCGACGGTATTGGCAGAAGAATGAGGATGTCCAAACTGCTGGGTGTGCCAGCCGTACTTGTCCAACTGCTTATAGTTGTAGATTTCGTCGTAGAAGGCGGGATCGTTGACATGCAGTTCGTGCGGATTGATCCTCACGATTGGTCCTTTCCTCTACTCAGCATGTTTCCCACACCCTTGGGCGAACCGGGTTCTACCATGTTCTTCATGCATCTTCTGGATCACCCACGGATACTGGCCTCCTTTGATCACTTGATAGTAGAATTCGTACCACATGGTCGCAATTGCTGGCTTCCTACCGGGGAACTTGGATAGTGGGCTGATGTAAAGACGATACACCACTAGCAGTACTGCATAGAGGACAGAAACAACAATTACAAGTCCCAGCATCGAGACTTTCATGATAAGAAGTCTGGATTGTTTTGACTGTCTAGAATCCTGTCGAGAGATTTTATGCTGACCTTGCGGGGCTCGTGAAGGCGGTGTTCGGGCGCAAATGTAAGGCAAAAGTCCTGAGTGCTAGGCGCGTGCTTTTAAATAAAATCTAATAATCGACGGGTCGAATCTCTCCCCATAGTCCACTCGAACCTCGGCAAGACTTTGTTTCCACAATTCGAGCAGAGAATGGAGGAGGCGGTTTTGTGTGATCTAGGAGTTCGGACGGCACCGAAGCCACTGAAGTCATTGAGACGCAACTGATCAAGTCGCTGACGACCAATGATTGGGCCGCCAATTACGCGGAGCAAAAAGAGCGCACGGTGCGAGGCAAGATTTGCCAAGGCATAGGTGTCAAACTTTGTGCGGTCGGGTGGCCTAAGCATTTACGATTATGGGGCTGCAGATACACAGAAAGCTGCTAGGATATGGATTTGCAGGGGTAGAATAGCCCATATGCAAATTCGATTCTTCTCGGTCTTAATTCTGGGGCTAATTAGTGACGCACAGTACCGA
The DNA here is from genome assembly GCA_013423325.1 of Usnea hakonensis. Lineage (NCBI taxonomy): Eukaryota > Fungi > Ascomycota > Lecanoromycetes > Lecanorales > Parmeliaceae > Usnea > Usnea hakonensis. The sequence continues at coordinate 287,732 of BLJB01000126.1, forward strand.
TATGTCATGAATGTGCATCTCTAGTGCGAATGCTAATTGCTAAAGAACAAATGCACGTGTAGATCTACGATCAGTCTAGAGACCCCTTTGAAGTAACACAGCCTCCAACTTCTTCTGGAAAGAGTGGACATTCACCGAGTCTAGCATGGTATAGTGGGCGCCATCGACTTCATGAAAATGTGGCTCCTCTCGGGAGAAATCGGCCCATTTGCTGAGAAACTCCTTTAGCCACTGATGACGATCTCTGGACACGGAGGCGAGCGGTGTGCAATAGAACACGTCGATGTGGGCTACCGATCCAGACGGGTCGTAGTTGCGGGCTGCATTCTGCATGGCATGTGCCAATGAGATCCATCTCTCCAACTTCGGGCGCGTAAGGGAAAGCTCGGCTAGCCGATCTGGAGGCGCTGTCCCCATGATAAAGCTTAGGACCTCTTGAGGCTGCTTTTCGTGCATTTCATCGGAAATACGCTGCTGGTAAGTCTCCGAGTAGAAATCAAGGAAATAACCTAGGTTGAGAGCTACCTCGATCCAGTCAAGTTGGTTCATACGTGTTTTGATGTGAGGTGGAAGGTTGAAAGAACCCAGAAATTTCACCTGTTTGCCTTGTGCTTCAAGACGTTTGGATATCTCGAATGCGAGCATGGCACCGAAGGAATATCCGGCAATGGCGTAGGGGCCTTCGGGCTGAGTTCTAAGGATGTGCTCGTGGTAGGTTTCGACGATTTGGGGTATGTTTTCAAAGAAGTCTTCACCTTGCTCGAAACCTTTTGCGCGAAGCGCATACACTGGTCGGTCCGTAACGAATTTGGCAAGGTTCAGGAAGACGAGAACCTCTCCAACACCTGGATGGACCAGCCAGAGTGGGGTCTTAGGCCCCTTGTTGCTCAAGGGGATGACAGGGTTGTAGGCTGCTACCTTGCCAGATGGGTTACCTTTTGATCGGTCTATCCCATGGATTGGTGGGGTTCAATATTCAGGGGTAACCGACCGAACATAAAAAACTACCCCTTTTTTCAACTCGCTGCGCTTTAACAACAACCACCTTTTGTAAAAAGTACCCAGTACAAAACTTATTTTGTTTAGAACGATCTACAACTTTGTAACCAAAAGTTTTATCTATAGATGTCGTTTTGTAATGTTTGAAAATAAAGAAATTTTGGTGTGCTGCCAAGCTTTTATTGAACCCCATTTACCAATCCGTGGGATAGCCGCGGACATGCCCTCAATGGTCGGGTTCATCAATAGCGTTATCAATGGAATCTCGGCGATGGCAAACTTGGCCTGCAATACTTTCTGCATTCTCAACAAGTCTATCGAAGTAATTCCAGCGTCTAGCATGTTGTTGTCGAAACCAACATCGTCAGTATCGAGCTCCAGGACTTCCAGAAATGTTGAAAGAACGACTTTTTCAGTCTCCGTAAGAATCCGGTTGCGCCGCATGCTACTTTTGTGAGCCTGGATTGCGCAAAGGTGCTCTTGCAGAACTTCTTGGTATGCTCCTGCCTCGAACGCCTTCTGTATCTTGGTGCGGGAGAGTTTGCCCAGGGCGCTCTTCGAAAGCTGGGATTTCTCTAGTGGGATGATCTGGTATGGTCTCGCACCACAGATCGAAGCGGAAATCTTCGCAATAGCATCATTCGTCTCCACACGCGTGATGATAGATGTTGTGACGTATGAGGGGCAGTAGACAACACAGAAACGCTCTGTCTGCGATTTTGGCGGCCGGTGAGGGAAGCAAGCGAAGTATGAAGGAATGACGCCAGGCAGGTATGCCTCTTCCAGGGCCGATTCTATCTGATGTGGGTAGTATTGAACGCCATTTATAATAATGCTTTCCTTGGCTCGTCCGGAAAGATTCAGACTTCGATTTTCGTCAAAAAACCCTTGGTCTCCAGTGATGAACCAACCATCGTCGGTGAAGGCATCCGCAGTGGCTTCTGGATTGTTGTAGTATTTTTCGAAAACGATACTACCGTGGACCTGCAAGTGCCCAGTCTCACCCTGCGCTACCACTGTACCTTCGTCTGACACCAGACGCATATGCATACCAGGGATGCATGACCCAAGACAGCCGTAGTCCATACATCGCTCAAGCTCGTAAGATGGACATGATTTGCCATAGATGGAGCCTGCGCAAGTCTCCGTCATGCCAAATCCTGGCCTGATCACATCTCCTTCGATGCCGTAGTAGCTCAGGAGTTTGGTGAGAGCTTCACATGTCTCCACAACGCTTGCCTCTCCTCCAGAGATCAAAGCTTTCAGATTCGACAAATCCGCGCCATCGCAGAGTTTCGAGCCTGCCGGTGTTTCTAGCGACTTCCGTAAAGCAGCTAAGAAGAAGTTGGGCGCGAACGTGTAAGAAATTCGGTGCTTGCTCAACAGGTTGATGAAAGCGGACGGCTGCACTAAGAGGTCCGCTGCGTGAACGTGGACCTGATCAGCACCAAGTAATGTAGCATGCAGGTGGATCTCTGTCAGATTCGCGACGTGATCCATGCCAATCCAATTGAAAAAGATCGATTCTCTTGAGGTACCGTGGTGCATGGACTTTCCTTTCACTGCTTTGATCATTTGCCCGTGACGAAGGCACACCGCTTTAGCATAGCCTGTGCTTCCGGAAGTCAACATGAGCACTGCCAGGTCCCCAGATTTTGCATGGACACCCTGAAACAGAGTCTCGGTTTCGGATGCCTTCATCGAATACTCGAAGGGGCGGTAGACCGCGTTTTTGAAGTTATACTCATTTTGAATTTCTTCAATCGAATGTAGTCTTAACTGGGGTATACCAAGAAATTCGGTCTTTAGCCGTGTCGTGGTAAGCATGAGGGGGTCTTGAAGCGTAGAGTTGAGATGCAACAAGTGCTTCTTCCTCAAGCCCAAGTCATTAACAAAAGGCGTAGAAACTGCAGGCAAGAAACCCGCCACCACTGTGGCCCATAACCACTCGATTGTGTCCAGATGATTGTCAAAATGAAGGAGAATAATTGGCTTATTTGCTACAGCTGCAAAATCATGCAGAAGCCGTGCCTTATGTTTTGCTGACACGAAGAGGTCATGGTAGGCTTAGAGACACGGTTCTTCAATATCCCCAGGCGGATAGACAAGGAGGCCCCCGCGGGAGGAAGCGGCGTCCTCGAGTACGCGATACAAATTTGCTGGTTCATACATTTTTAACTTTGTATCGTTCAGCTCCATGGCGAAGTTCGAGTGGACACCTCTCTTTATACTATTGGAATGAGGTGCCACCATCACAATTAGGAGAGCATTAGTCCCTTTGCGTCTGTATATTGGAGGCATGACCATCGTCCTCGCATGTTCATTCTTCGCTAGTTAGAACCTGCCAGTTTCTCATGCAATTCAAAGTATGTTTCTGAACCGAGGACGTCCGCCACTTGATTCCATGTATGACTCTCAGCTAAGCCGCACGGAGAGGCTCACATTGGTTGGATTACTTGGCTGCCAAGAGCTAGTGCGAAGTACCCGGCCTCTCGGCCGAAAGAGCGTGCGGCTACATTGAGATAATGAGGTCTCATCCTCCAATTCGATCGACGCCATCTGACCCTGCACCGATACTATCTTAGTATTAGCTCAACGAGAGATTAATTAGATCCCCTGAAACGATTCATTTACCATTTGGTCTTGGGTGCTGAGAATCTAAGGGTCTCCAGATCTCCGGGGAAGCCCAATGAAGTACTTTATTAGGCCAGCGATATGCAACATATCTGCTATCTAGGCGCTCTAAGAAAGACCACATTTGAATGGGTCAAAAGTTAGACACCATTCGAATCCGATATTCATTCGTGGAAAAGGCTCTAAGATTGTGCGAGATGCATCAAAAGCAAGTCGTTACTCGAAATGGTATTCTTAGCATCGAGGCCTGACTTTGCCCCAGCTCGGGCGCGGAAGGGTTGACTTTCAGCAGAGGCAAAACCTACCTGCATAGAACATACCTTAATGATCCACAACCCCCACGGATAAGCCTCTCAAATCTTGAACTTAGTATCGGTCGATAATTGACTTTTTTGCAATTTGTCATTCAGCCAAATCGTAAAATACAAATATATGTCCACCAAATTTATTCGTGAGACGCGAGTCGGGGTGCTTCGGGGGTGAGTCTAGTCTTGTTGGAATTGGTCTTTGCTCCACTAACAGTAGTCCAGATTCAGTGATTTCGACGCCATTGGAAAGCGCAAATCAACTTCTATGTCCTATGAGATAATGTAGAATTCATGTCAGAACGTATCACAATACGTAGGTGATGACTGTACCTTAAGTAATCGCTGATTTTTAATTCTGATAATTACGGGCGCTAATTGAATCACCCAGAGCCTACAATTAAGGTTTTATACACGATAAAGTCGTCGGCTTCCTCCGCCTTTGACAACGGTTGATCTGCAGCTCGAGAAGGAGTGTAGGTCGAGGGGATTGAGTTTGGAGCTTGGGTAGAGGATTGTGAGATATGGGGAGCCCCAAACGGATTGTTGGATGGTAGTGGTGACTATCAGGGTGGATGTGGTATGCGGAGCGACACCGATAGTGATTCGCGGGGCATCGAGTTCAGAGGAGTTGAATAAATGGGAGAGAGCGAAGGCCTCAGTAGTCATAGGCTTTCAAGACATGAAACTAGCGAGGTGCGACGGGTACGTAATGGGATGTTGTTGGTGTGGGAAAAATCAATTTTGGATCATGAGTATTGGCGAAGCATCATCAATTCTTGCTTGTCAAGCAGATCGAACTGCAATCCACGATTGGAGAGTAGAAGCCTGATTGAGAAGCAGAAACTAGGCGTGAGCGAGAAGCCAAAATAAACAATTAGTACAATTATGAACAGTCTACCTATCCTAAAGAAATTGGTGAACTAAATTGATTGTAGGTCCGGTCAACCACAGATGCCACGCCACTGCGCCCAATTTCTTGAAATGTTGCACACTATAGAATATATTTTGCAATATCTTCACCACGCACAAGATTGATAAAAGCAATGATACAGCATAGCTAACAGTCTTCTCTGATACGAAATTGTGTTATGTGGGATCAGTCACTCTCAATGCCGTGTTGAAATGGAACATTTTTGTAAGTCACGAGTGGATTCCATGGTTTTGGCCGATATCTGCCCTGAGAATGGCAACATGTTGTTCTTTTACCCTCGCTCCGTATATCCGTATAGCAGTATGATTCGAGTATGGCCGATTTGGAGAGTTTTATGAGTAATGATCTATTTCCATCTCCCACCAACATGGGGTCGTCCCAGCCCCAAGGTATCTGTTTTCTCGCTGCTCAGCTTTGACTCCCTTTGTTATCTGCCGTTTCCATTATGATGTTCGAAAGTAGGCTAACAACAAACCAGACTGCTGATGCCAGAGTAGCTCCAACTGCATCAATGCCGTCGCGCAATCTGCGATTAGGTCAAATTAAAGGAAGCACTTTGTCTCTGAGAGATTCGAAGTTGATTGGCCCGCTGAGATCATATTCGTCACCATTTCTAATTATGGGGGAATATTGTTTGTATAATCTCTCATCTAAGAGAACGACACGTTGGCCTTATATGAGCCTGCTGGGGCGAGTTTATCAAGTATTAACATGATAGCTCCACAGAATGGAGGCAATTCGAATTTCTGAGGACGAGGCCAAGTGCGAGTTAAACGATCAACTATATTCATCATGTCGAATGTTCTAAAAACGACGAAGCTTGTTTGAAGAGGAAGTGTGGGCTGCAGTAATGGTCGGTCCCCGTTGTTGGGCCGCCCGAAGCAATGCGGATGGGCTTGGCAAGAAATGAGATGGAAGGAAATTCCAGTAACACAGAGCGACCACTGCAGAGTCTGAAAAGCTAATGACTAGGAATAGAGAGACTCGCATCTCGATCGCGACCTTAAAGTCAGCGCCATGGAATAGTTCTGCTGTTGAGCAAATTTTCTGGCATGAATCGGTCATTGGTAGAAAATATATGCCAAAAGTTGTTTAGACTTTATGTCAGATTGAACAAATCCCAATTCTATGGCTCAGTATCTATCACGGAAAAATGCATCCATCCTCGCAGTAGGCGCTGGGTCAAGTGGCTATCGCTTCGATTATGGGCCACTCTATAACGGACAGCTCCGGTGATGTAACGAGAATTATGACTCACTTAGTTTCGGATCTTTACCGGCTATACGCAATGACTCTTGTGGGTACCAATGTCATAGACCGGGTCCGTCTCAATTAGCGAATTTGTTTAGGTATGGTTGCCAGGAAGAGTGAGCATCCTCCACGTACGCAGACTCAAACGTCTATAGGCTCGTTCGGAACAGGGCCGGTCCCGATGTGAGTGCATGCTTGTCACCCCAACACAGCAATTGAGTGTCCTAACAAAACGATTTGATTTCTGAATTGTTACAATTGATGACTTGTGTCCCCTATTCATTCGACTACTTCTATGGAAGTGTTCGCTCCTGATCTCTACCATCTGCACCATCACTACCGTCTTCATCTCCTCTGCAGTGCCACCGTGAGACCTCGTCGGTGACCATTCCACCAAGTCATTATCCCAAACTCCTATTCTCCATCTCGAATCATAAATATTGCGAGCCCCTTTATCCCAACAGCTTCTTCCACGTTCCCTTCGGCTTGGAATGGGATTTCTTAGGAGGCTCTATACTATCATTAGCCACGCATGTTTTCTCAGTTGGCCAAGGTAGTTACATACCTCGCTCAGTAGGGTACTGCTTTTCTGAGAGCTTGGCAGCCTCTGTGCCTTGCTGTGCGGAGTTTGTGTTGGGTGATGGTGCTCCTGAGGGGGTTTTGCGGGTTACGATGAGGTAGCGAGGGGCAGTTGTGGGGTCATATCGGAAGGCGGGGAATCCGTTAGGCATTTTGGGAGGGGTGATGGGTAGATTGGATGGTGGTGTGGAATGTTGAATGGAGTTTGTGATACCGGTAGAGCTAGCAAGTGTTCTTGGGGGAAATTCAACTCTCTGGGTTGGATGAAGAGAGGAATCAATTGAGCAATTGGAGCTTCTTTATATACACAAAAGGAGACAGTATAGAGAGACCCCGGATTATGAAATCAGGCAGCAAGGATTGACAAGCATCCATTCCGAGATGATTATTTATTCCGAACGTTCTTGAATACTAGTTCTGTGAGTCAATTCTACGCAATTAGGTTAAGGCTCAATGATTCAGTGCTGACATATGTAAGGTTTTATGTATGCGGAGTCATACCCTTTTCATGAGTCTTGTTGATTACTTGCCTACATCGAGGTAGTCTTTGTAAGCGCCAAGCGTACCTATTGAGCAAAAATCAACTCCGAGACTACTCCGAAGACTGCTCCGACTCCGATAACCGCAAAACTAAAGTAATATACTTTACTCCGATAAACCCATACGATATTGTTCCTTATTTCTAATCCATTCGACAAAATCAAGTACCGTGTGCTTTCAACCCATGATCCATGTCCAGAACACCTGTTCCTTGTTCTTCCTTGTGTCTGCGTCGTCATCGATGAGAAGCAGCCATGCGACCTTCACCTCAAGCAATCTGTATCTGTGAGCTCCCAATCTAATTCCTTCTAGAAGAACCACTGTAAAGCTAGGGATATAAGACCAAGCTCGACTGCTGTTGTGTACCCTGACCCACAAGAGTTGTCTTCCTCCCTACCTCTCAATCATGCCCTCCCCGGAATCCGTTGTAACAGTTGTACCGAAACGGCGTAATGGCAAACAGCGCGCATGCAAGCCTTGCAGGAAATCAGAAACACAACGTGATCGTTCCATGCCAGTCTGTGGGCGATGCAAGCGTTGAAGAATTTTGTCCAAGTGTGTACACAACCCTTCATCTACGAAGAAATTGGGCTCGAACAAACATGCTCCTCCATCATCGACTGCTGTTGGTAGTGCTCCGAAAGCGAATATCTCCACCATGTATCGTGTGCCCGGTGCCGCAATATCTTGCGCCGAGCTCGTGAAGGCCATGAAACCTACGCATGATCACACCGTCGTATTGCCACGGTCGGAAGTCATAAGCTCAGCATCTTCTATTAGCTGTCTGGTATGGGCGCGCCGGACGGATGAAATACATACACTATTTGGCCACTTGGTTAAGGTCATCAGCCATATTATGACAGGTCTTGACGACTCATCCGGGACTCCAATCGCAATTGGGTGTTGCTGAAGATGTAGATACAAAGGCTCCGTCTGATTTTCCAGTAGACTACGATACTTATTAGAATTGGATCAAAAAGGCCAATTGGATAATCGAAAAACTCAGGGAGACATCTCGCTCTGGTGACAAATAACCCTTTAGATGATCCTGCTTTTCATTCTATATACATGTAAAGAGCCTAGATCTACACACACACTTTCTCACATGGGCTATCTAGAACATCCTCCTCCTGTGCGCAAAATAGGCTTTCCACGGCAACTTCCAATCCCTTCTCCTAAGCTCTTCCCTGAAGACATCGAAGTCGAGTTTCTGCAACTTATCTAACCAAAGTCCCGTGGCCACGGCGGGCATGAAGACGCCAAAAGCTCTATCCACCTCCTCCTTCTGCTGTGCAGCTTTCCCAGTTCCGTTGATAATCTGCCCCTCATAGTCATGACCCTCCTCGTCCTCATACTCAAAGGCATGATCAACGTCCTCTCCAGCGTACACATTCTTCAACATTTGCCTCGCCGTAATCAGATGATCGCTCGCCCTCGTCGCGACTTCGAAAACCGCATCTCGCAACCCCTCTGCTTCCGCCCCCTTTCTCAACACATCCTCATCCCTCACACTAGTCCTAGCCATGACATCCAAGGGCAGCGTCACACTTCCCTGACTCCTCCTCTGCGCATCCAACGTGCCTCCCAAAGTCGAAGAATTCGAATGTTGATTCGGTGGCGGTGGAAACGCAACGAGTGGTAACCCTCTCAACACAGCCGTGATGCCCACCGCTTTCCCAATATGCGACGCGATATGATCCGCCGTCACACTCCCCATCGGCAGCGCCTGCAACGTCAAGTATAGCAGCGTCGAGTACGTATTTTCCCCATATTTCTCCAAAGACTCCAACGTCGGATACGGTGCGTTATTTAAATACTTCTCCCTCTCACCGACGATCCTCATAAGCCAACTCTTGCTCATCCGCGCCGCTCCTCCCGTTCGCGCATCCAGGTCCGCGAGCGCGTGGGAAAGGAGTATAGAAACGGGCTCTTTTGCGGGCGTGCCCGCAAAGGCGCGGTTCAAGTTGTCGCGCCAGAATTGTAGGCGCATGGATCCGACCGTTGGGGTGGAGACGGTGTCGGCAATGCGGGATGTTTCGATGTTGAAGGCGCGGAGGGCGAGGTAGGCTGATTGGGCTGGGGGCGGGATGAAGGCGAGAAGGGTGTGGGAGGGAGAGTCGAATTTCCTGTTCGTCGTGAGGCGGGATTAACTTTTGTGGGGATGGAAAATGGCTGTAGGGCATCGTACTGGAGGAGACCGGAGCAGTAGTTTTTGGCGGATTGGACTTCGGCTTCTGAGGCGCCGGCTGGGGCGGGCGGGCTGTAGGCTGGGGTGGAGTAGAAGCGTGGGAGGCATTGTGAGGTTGCTTGTATACAGGATTGAGGCCATGGGTTTTTTCGAAAAGCTCTGGTCATATCTGTGGTTAAAAGGGTGTAACGCGAGAAATGAGGACCCGCGCGAACATTGGCCGCTTGACCTAATCTTTCGGCCCGAGGCCTTACTTTATTGACCCCCACCTCACTCCTTTAAACCTATCTAGATACTCCGTAGGTACCCACGTACCTTGAGAGTTACCTCACCAATCCACGATACGACACACAGTGCTCGATATTGCTCTGCTCTCTCTCCGCGCAATCTTCCCGGTGTTCCTCTATCTTACAAAATTTCTACTCTTATACCCTATGCAAAGAAAACGACCATACTGATGATCCCTCGTTTGTCGAGCAGTCTTTTGACCGTGGAAGGTCGTGCCCAACGAGAAACAGGTTTGCCGCGTAAAAATTGGCATGGTGCACCGCGGCAGTGAGTGACTGTGGCCTCGGTTTCTCGGTATCTATCGAACTACTACCTTGCCCAAACTAAAAGCTCAGTCTTTGTATTCCTGGTGCGAACGTGTGTTCGGGATGTCACGCTAGCCATTATTGACTGGACGTTTCCACGCGCCTAAGTTCTCTAAGAAAATTTGGGGGCCGCTGTCAGACGTAGCTATTGGGCGAATGGTCATCACTAGGTACCTAGATACCTTACCATTAATCCATGCTAGCGTGGACCTCTCGAAGACAAGGAAAGAAAAAACGACAGCGTGATTGGTCAGATCTGTTAGACCATCGTCTCAATAATGTCAGAGTCTATCACTCTACATATTGCCTGTTCTCACCGACTTTGAACGCAGCTAGAAGTTGCACTTGGAGCTCAGCCTCAATAGGCGATTCTCCTAGCTGCATTTATAAAACAACAAGGGGGGCAGTGTGGTGGGATTTTATCGTCGCAATGGCTAGATTCCACTGCCAGACCTGCTCGGGATTCTATTCTAATGCTTCGGCATTGGCTCTTGGCTGAAACAGCCGATTCTCAGCCCCAACTCCCCAAATCTACAAATGTTTTCAGAAAATCATCTCATATCTTGCAAACATTTCCTTGTCTCTGAATCACCATGATAGAGAGCATTGATTGACGATTACACTGAGCGATTGCCGGAGTACTCTCGATTCTGTAAATAAAAGCAAAACCTTCCACCATGCTCTCTGGCCAATACCCACAATCCTCGACCAGTCCTTTTCTTAGCAAGATTCTCCCTATCGTTGCGATTCTATTTACCACACTAATATCGATCCTCTTGATCTGGCAGCGCGATGTCCGAGCTGTTGGTACCTTTCGCGATGCAGTGTTGTCAAATCCAGGAACGACCGGTTTTGTCAGACAGATCATAGCGGGTTTCCTCGGGTTTCTGTGGCTTTATGTAGCTGGCGCAGTATTCAACTTGACGACACGATTGCGGCTCGCGAGTCCGGAGCGAACACCAACTCTAAGAAGTCTCAATGTCTGGGTGGCATGTGGAATACAACGAGTGGATCTGAGCCTGCCGATTCTTTACATTGGACTTACTGCGGCTTTCGTTCTAGCGGGACAAGCGATCGGATCAGTGTGGGCCGGCGCCATTACACCCGTCTTATCTCCAAAACTATTGAACGGTACCGACAATACCACTTCCCCAGTGTTTCATTCTCCCTGGTTCACTTCCCAATTTGCAGATCAGGGAGATGCAGAAGGGGTTGATGACACCATATGCCAGACATCAAATAAGCTTGCTGGTTTCATCCCAGCCTGTCCTGTACCAAGTAAGAGGCGCTATTTCTTCCCGGGAACGTTCTTGACCTCTTTATAGGCTTGCAAAATTTGATCCTTGACTCTGCAAGATCTGCGACCACCTATAACGGCTTGCCAAGAATTCATTCCAAAAATGATAACCCCTCTTGGTCCTACATCGGTAGATCCTATGGAGTGGGCTCCTCCGTTGGTGTGTCGCTTCGCCCGGACTCATACGATGATCTGCTATCTTACAGCTACTACGAGACGGGATATGACGTCGGGAGTTCATGTATATACAACACCACATCTGCATTCAACCTTACTCTCGTTTACGGAGACTTTCAACCAGCAAACGGATCCAATGTCGCACTCGACATATATGTTGCGAGCGGCTTCCTGCCAAATTCTTATCTGGAGTCTGATCTTGTCACCTTCCCACTAGTACAAACCAATCAATCCAGCGAAGGACTCCTGACTTGGGCAGCAACTTCCAAAAACAACATGAATTTTGCTTCTATCGTTGCTCAGGGATCTTACTCTTCATTCAATAATATAGAATGTCTCTTCGACTTCGTATTGACGAATTTCAGTGTCACGGTGAATGTGACCAGCTCCACAATCAAGGTTTTACCTCTCAATGTTATACCTTCGGAATTTTTCAACGATTGTAAGTCTTTGTTATCGTCATAATTCATTTCAATCTCAGCACAAGGAGAGCTTTTCGAGGCTTATCAAAATTTTTCCTTCCAAATAGACAAATGCTGACTTCTCCAGTTGACTCGAATAATTATCTCGTAGGGAACGTTATGGCATCCCTGGGCTTACTCGCGCAGACTGCAGCCTCGACTTCATTCGAGAGCCTCGGGGAAAATCTGGAGGACAATTGGCAAACATTCAATCAATCGATCGGATTTCAATCAAACCTCGCCGGCTCCAATGCCACCCAGGAGACCTACAATACCTCCGCTGTCTCCGACGGCAATAACACGGCTATCTTTAGCGCTGTCGAGGACTCCTTTAACGCTATGCTTGACGACATTCTCGGTGGGTTTGGAGCAGCTCAACTCTATTGGGAGGGTGCTGCAGACTCTGAAGACGACACGACTATCGTCCTACCCCTTAACAGTCAGTACTTAGCTATCCGACTTGGCCAGGACGGATACATCTTTGCAACTCTGGCGATAAACCTCGTTATCCTCATTATCGCCATAGAAGAGGCTATCAGGACGCGCTATTGGAAAGACCTGCCTTTGCTCGATTACCTCAACTTGACAAGTATGGTCGTAGCCTCTTCCGCAGGAGGAACCGGGGTCGCGGAAGCTTGCACGCAAAAGCATAAGCATGGGGAGATTTGGAAGGGGAAGAGTGGAAGCAAAGAAGCGGGTGAGGTAAGGGTTAGGTTGGTGCAGAGCAAAGAGGATGAGATACCTCGGATCAAACTGGCAGAGATACACAGTATTTCCGATTTTGAGAAGGAGGGTAGTCATTCCGAGTCTGATGCTTTGGTAGAGGCGTAGGTTATATGAGATATACTTTTCAATTTAATGAAAAGCTATTTTCCGTGTACTCTACCAACAAACGTGGCGGCCCAGCGGCGCCAAACGTGTACCATGCGAGTTTTAATACGAACCCCATATACCAGCACGGTATCCACAAGAGTCATTTTCTCTTCGGCTGATGTAACCAAAACGGGTTCATTGTCAACATTGACAGGGGTAGTGCAACTCAGGCCGTGCCAGTTCGCGAGTCTCTTTGACTCAGAGAGGCGGGAGAATGAGTCTATAGACGTATCGCCGACAAGATTGAGAGAAGTAAGCCAATGAATCATTATTTATTCATAGCTGAGGCCTACATGTAGGAACGGTGACATCGGAGAAGAAGCAAGGGGGTTATGACGTGTGTACAACGATGTAGTAAGTGCGGTCGCCAGGGGCGCGAATCGCATCACTCTACCCCGGAGCTGAAATCGTCCCGGCTTACTGTTGTGTTATGTGAGCTTCTCGCTAAAGACACCTCGGCTCCAAAGGTCAACTATTTGTGGTTCGTTTCATCGCTTGTCATCAGCAGCAGAGCTAAGATAATAGCACCGGCGCCAACTTCACTGTTGCTAGAGTAGACGAATATTTCTGGGCTTTTACTCGTTTGCATATAAAGCAATCTACTTGATATAGAATGCAACCCACAGTAAGACTTTAAGACTGCATGAATATGCTTCTCTTTAGTCTTCCTCCAGATCTATTTGGATTTGGGCATCGGAGCTGCTTCCAGGTCAGTCCTAGAACCTCCGAATCAACCCAGAATGATGATTTAAGCGTTTTATCTGCGAATAAAGAAGCTGCCTCGGTTTTGTTATGCTCTCGCCGATCTAATTGTAGAGGCTTGACCCTCCATCTTGGCAATTAGAAGCCGAAAATTGGGATGTTTGAAGAAGTAACTACTGTCAGATACGAGATGCGCTGTGACCATAGAAAGAGGCCTATGCTCGAGCTGATGAGATGCCAGGGGACCACCGCCTAAATGGATGTGTGTATAAGAGATTGATTTCTCATGTGTTCTACAGACCAATGCAAACAATCAGCACATATCAGTGCCAATAATTTTTCAAGTTAAGAAAGCAGCTCTATTCACCAATACTCAACATGCTGATCACCAAGTGCTTCCTCCCCATGTTGACAGCATATCAGTGCAGTGCATACGCCATTGCCTCTCCAATCCATGAAAGGGCCAAACTGCCAACGCGATATGATGCTGAACCGGTGGCTCTATCTTCAGATACCAAGAGTAGGGAACTCAATACACGAGGTGCGAATGAACTGACCTTGAACGAGAGAGGCTTCTTTAGTCTGGAATACCGCTGGTAATGCCCTACCCGGAATCAAACTCGCAGTGGGTGGATTCAGTCTCGTCAAATCTGCCTACGACGCCATCAAAGACTGCAATAAGAGCGTAAAGTTCGACTGCATCTTTGGCATCGCCGACATTGCCTTTTCCTAATTCCTGACAAGCTTTCACCGATCTCCGGCATAGTAAACGCGACGTGAACGAACACGGCAGAGCTTATAACCAAGACGACAGCTATCTAATCGCCCATGTCGCTGTTACAAATGGAAGCAAATTGCACCACGCATACACAGATTCTACTAGTAACTTCGATTGGACCCATGTCGCCACTAGTTCACGCTGCTCAAGACCAGCCAATGCACTCTCTTCACTACCGTCTTGCTTCCCCTGAAGATCTCAGTCGGCCCAACAATGGCGATAACCACCACATCCGAGCGCAGCCCATGAGCAACAGCAGTGCCCACAACCGCCGCAGCGACAGAGCATCCAACGGCGGGGTTGTGGTCGACTACCTATGGACTAATGGAGACAAATCGCTCTAGAACCAGCTCGGGGGTAAATCTCAAGCTAACAACCTTGGCTCCACCATTGCGAACTACATGGAAAACAGCGATTCGCAAGCCAGCTGCGCTGTACCTGGTGTTCAACAATCCAACGGAAAGTACGCTGGCGAGGACCAAGGCGTGCTGGCGTATGGGTGGAACAACCATGCCTTCAAATTCAACGGCAGGAGTGGGGGCTGGTTGGATAGTTGCGGTGCTGCTGCTGGGTCCTCGGCTCCTCCGCCGCCCCCACCACCACCACCACCACCACCTGTGACGTGGAGTCCAAAGTAAGTAATCTTCCCTCTTTCGTCTAGCCGCGTGAGCCCATGGTGACAATTAGCTGCGTGTTGGGCTGACTTTATGATGTTCAATAGCAACGAGTGCACCGATACTATACCTCGACATTGCGTTACCCACAACTGCGACTGCTCCAACGGGAAGACGGTACCTTACATCAATGGCCATTGCCGTCAATAGAAGATGGATGACACATACCCGCTATGGAGAAAGAATTGAGATCTGTGCAACACCATCAGCAGGGGTTTCATCTTCGCCTACACTAGCGGGCTTCCGAGCTATATAACTTTAGTCTAACTCAACAACAATAGGAGATATCGTTTGTATCACAGCTGAGAAACGCGGGGAGATTTATACTTTCGTCTTGAATGTTACCTTTATTCTCGTTGTGATGTTTGACATAGAATCATATCAAATACTGATAACCTTTGTCTTTGTTTCTCCGTTCCCATTTCTAAAAATACATCAAGGTAGGTAGTACTGATTTGAATGCCAAGGCGGGGGTTGCAGGGCCGAGGGATCTAATTTCTAAAACAGTCTGCTGGGTCGCGAAAGCTTGCCAAGCGGAAAACCGAGTTGCATTGCGCTATCTTCTAATCCGTCTATCATAAACGCTCGAGCGGAGGAAGAGCTTAGGATTCCATGCCAAAGCCTATCGCTCCAAGGACAATGTGGTACTGTTGAGAGGCGATTGGCTGATTCTCCATTACTCTGACGTGCTCGTGATTGACATGTTCAGCTACTAGCTCCGTCTTGTGGGCTGTTCAGAACAAAAACATGAGGCTATGTATGCACATTGGTAGCATCACGACTTGGTCGACTACCAATCGCCTGCCTAGATTGATGACTTCAATGCGGGCATATTGTCAGCTATGTTCATTTTCGTTTGCTACAGCCGGCTAAGCCTCTCTCCACACAATGCGTGGCAGATTTAACCGAACCCTCGGAAGCAATACCATCTACCTATATAGATTCTGCGTGCAGTCATTTTCCTACTCATTGACAGCATCTTTTTATCTTTAGCTCAAGACGACAGTATTATTCTTCGTGTTCCTCACATCCCTTTACAATCCCCATTTCCCACGGTTCTGCAAAACAGGAAACTTGACATTTGTACGCACAACCATGTTGTCTCTAACTTTACTAACAGTTCTCCTCTACTTTTTCCGTGTAGACGCTGAAGTGATGTCTCCGGGTAAGTCACAATCAAAACGTTGCCTTTGGAGGTCAGAAATCCATTCAAATCTCTACGTCTCCACGTGAGCGCAAATAACGGGTATTTGAGCTTTAATCCGCTAGTCTAGCTGACTTGAATCTCAGTCAGGCAAAATGTTGGTTCGACCGCAAGCAACGCTTCAGGTCAACTGTTTACCAATAGATCTTCGAGCCCGCCCTCTAGCTTCTCCTATATCATACCTTACGACCAACCGCAAGAATGCGATATATACGGGCCAATATGCCAGACCGGCTCCATAACAGTCGGAGTAAATCTGACCACAGCGACCACAATTACTACCCTACCTTGTTCTTCCTACCTCTCAGAACAATCAAGTTATCTTTTACCTCAGTTCCTTGACACCGGCCTTTTTGATATGGAGGATATGCCAGATGAATGGCGGTTGACCTTTGGTCACAGTCCTGAATGCAGATCGTATGCGGCGGAATACGGTGCGGTGGCAAATGGTAATGGACTGTATACCATCTCCGGCTGTGGAGATCAGTATACCGTGACCGGACTGAACGATGATGGAAGTTACCCAACGCAAATACCACCCGGAGTCGTGCGGAGAATTTCCCCAACGTACAATGCTTTATGTTGCGGAAATTGCTCTCTGCACGTGTCCGAAGTCAGGCTCTATTACTTTCCAGACAGTAGCACTCCGAATTGTCAGTACAATCAGACGTCTAACTCCAGCTCGACGCTGTCGGGTCAAAGGCCGGAGAAACGCGAGCATTCACTCATCAAAAGCGGCAGTATTGCTGTTACCAGTGGATACACCTTGTGAGTTTGATAATCTGATTGGTAAAATCTTTTCAAAATTAAATCTTAAATTAGTACTTCTCCGTCAATTTATCTCGAGATAGTCGGAACAGCTGCTGTCAGTGATGACTGTAATACGGTCGGTCCCATTCTGACTAATCCAATCATGAGCTTTCCAGCGGGCGTACTCGAAACATGGAAGCCAGGTCCTGCTTCTGTTTATGATGAGAATGAGGTTTTTGCAGTGGGTGATGTCTGGCAAGACCCGATTCAAGATCCGAGTGTGCCCATCTTTTCTGCTCCACTAGCGATCAGGGATCTGGCCTGTCCAACTTGGGGCTTAGGAACAAATACATCTGCCGACGGTACTGTGATCACAACGATTGGACCGCCATGGCTCCCACTTATTATACCACCGGTGCAAGTGTTTTCTCTCGATTCAACATGGGCATCAATATGCACTGGTGTCTTGACTGACCGGTTCGAGTTGTTAACATTTGCCCTTTTCGACCCACCGATAGCATTGATCCCTGGGCCGGGGCTTATACCTCAACCTGTGGTCCCAGTCGTTGCTCCCACATCCTTGCCCGCACCCAACGTTGCGGACCCGACAACATTGCAAGACAAAACACTTGCACCATCTACATCGGTGGCCAAGCCAGCATCCTCAGCTGCTGATCCCGCAGGCTCTCCAGCGAGAACAGGAGATCCGGTAGGAAATAGTCCAAGCTCCTTGCTCGCTTCTTCAGGCGGCCAAGCTAGTCCAGCGTCTCCACACGAAGGGTCTCCAGCCTCTCCGACAAATAAGGATAATGCGTCGGCAGGGTTCAAAACACTTCAGTCTATTGCTTCTGTGGCTCTTACTGTTGGAGTCAATGATCCACTGGCAGAGCCGGGTGTAAATCCACCGGATGTAGCGCCCGAAGACCCTAAAGCCCCCGATCAGCCAGCCTTACAAGGTCTAGGAGCGATCATTTACGATGCTTTTGGAAAGTCCGGACCTGCTAATGCCGGAATCAAGAATGAGGTCAACACGATCACTCTCCCCACTGCTGGAACTCAAGAACTTACCATTGGCGGTGGCCAGGTCCTGTCTGTCGATCCGTCGGGTGTAAACTTGGAAGGGGAAATCTTTTCAGTCGGTGGGCCTGCCATGACTCTATTGAATAATGTCTACACCCTCGTCCCTCACCACGAGTCTGACAACAGTGCCAGCAACAATGGCGACGATACTGCATTTGATAGCCCACCACCTGCTCCAACTACCTTAACAATAGCCGGTCACACTGTGGTGCCAAACCCAACAGGAATGGTCATCGCTGGCTCAAGTGTTCTCCCAGGCGGCAGTGCAATTACCATATCCAACACTCCAATTTCTTTAGATCCTGCCGGAATTCTTCAGGTCGGCTCTTCGAGCTTCTCGTTGCCTCCGCGCTCTATATTCACCGTAGGCGCTCATACTTTTACGGCCGCCCCAACAGGCTTCGTGCTCAATGGCGCAACTATTTTGCCTGGTGCCGCTGCACAGTGGGTTGACAGTACCAGAGTCAGCCTCGGCCTCTCGGGAGCATTGGCTATTGGAAGCTCTACCGTCTCTCTCCCAGCAGTTTCATCCGCGCCCATCAATCCTAGTGTATATACGGTCGCAGGCCAGTCCTTCACCCCAAATCCTTCCGCCTTCTCCATAGCCGGTACATCAATCTCAGTAGGCGGTCCTGCCGTCACCGTAGCTGGCACAATCGTGAGCCTTGGCCAATCAGGAGCATTAGCTATAGGCGGCACTACCATCTCGCTTCAGACTCCGTCGCTTACCTTTCCTGCCGAGTCTCCGTTCACAGTCGCAGGCCAAACATTCACACCAAACCCCTCTGCCTTCTCCATAGCCGGCACTACAATCTCCGCAGGCGGCTCTGCCGTTACTGTCGCTGGCACTGTCATAAGTCTCCAGCCCTCCGGCACCTTGATAGTGGGATCAAGCACGATTCCGCTCTTTGCATCTCAAACACCACTTCCAACTCTTCTGAATATCAATAGGCTTAGTATCGAAGGTCAATCTTCTCTCGCTATCGTAGATGGCGTGACAATCAGCCCAGGGGCACCCCGCGTAACGGTTGATGGGCAAAATGTGAGTCTGGAGGCCGGAGGCGCAACGTTGAACATCGGGACTGGACGCTTCGCGATACCGACGACGGGAATTGCGGATGGATCCACTGGTGTTCTTCTGGCTTTCGAAGGAGGGCAGGGCAGAATGGTGAAGGGATCTTTGGTCACGATATTGGGGTTCGGCATTGGAGGGAGTCTGATGCTTATCGTGTGAACATTGTTGCAAAACGATGTTATGATCAGTATCAGAAGAATCCTTCTCCTAGACCCCCAAGAGAGTTGAATGCGTCTCCTTCAGCGTCATCACCCCACCCCGACTAACAAGATTCGGAAAGACCAAGACGTCAGCTTCGCCTAATATATCTACTACTTCCTAAACCCCGACACCATTACTCTCCAAGAAAGAAACAAACAAAAAGCCTCCTAAAGCCCAGCGCCGGGTCCCGACCAATGATTGCCCATCAAGGAAATCAGACCAAGACATGATTTCCTTATCAGACACCACCATACCATACCATACAATTTAATATCAACCCTCCCTTAACATCCCCACCACCTACACCAACCCCTCCCCCCCCATCCCCTTTCAAATCACAGCAGCTCCTTCCTCACAACACACAGCGCCTCTCCTCTCCTCCCCATCCCCACTCCAGCTCCATCACCGCTCCATGCATCTCCTCCTGCGCAATGATCCCCATGTCTCCCCTCCCTTCGGTAGAAGTGGCCCAGGGGGGAAAGGAGGAGGAACAAGGACGCGCGCGATGAGATTTAGAGCCGCTATTGCTTTTTTTGGGGGGGTTGGGGGGGGATAGAGCAGTGCTTGGCGACCTATATTAATGATAATGCTTTAAGTTGAGGGTGTGCGTGTTGCGCGTTGGGCTAAGACATGGTATGGTATGGTTTACGTAGGTACGGAGACTTGTGAGCCGGTGCTTGGTAGGTATTCTTTGGTCGCGCCTGGCTGGATTCTTGGCCTTGCTGGTTTCGTATATGAGGACATTGGTCAGCGAGCGCGATTCTCAATGGAGCAGATATTCTGTATACTTCTCCCGATAAAGGAATCTTTGAGCATCAAAGGAAGGTCATGTTTCTGGGGCTGTGAGAGGGAGATAGAACAGATTTCTGTTAAAAGTAGCTCTTATATTTCTTTCTTAAGTCCGAACATGCCGCTCCCCCCTCCCTTTTTCAATGCTTTGGTCTGTTTTCCCCCCGCTCTTCATTCAGAAGTTCGGAGTAAAGTCAAATTATTGCCCTGCGCTGGTACTTCCCCCACCTCGATTTCGAGCCAGTGCTCCTCCCCCTCTAAACCGAAGATTCGGCTCATCAGCAAGTCTTCCAAAAGCAGAGATGGGATTCATAAGAAACGTACCCCACGAAACGATCGTGTATTTCCCCTGCCTTCCAGATCTGATGCACATTGCATTGACCATTACCACAGCTTCATAGATCTCCAGCCAGCTTGCTTCGATCGAGAGGCGGTTGTTGGGATGGCTGGTGACCTCCACGTAGCATGGATTGTGGGCTGGATGAAATCGTTACTCTACCAGACATGGAAAGGCGGCGGGAGAGCACTTACGTTGCGAGACGCGGTAGGGTGTGTGATAATCGGGAGACTGGATCTGCGGTCCAAAATCTTTCCGCTCCTTCGAGGCCGACATTAGGTCTGCCAATCTATTGCAACCGTTGACGATTCCGGACCCGCCGCTCGTGGGTCCGAGACATTGCACGTTCTCGGCATAAAACTCTGGCGCGTACTCCATCACATACATTAAGAGATTATCGTCGCCTCCTGGACACGATCAAAATTAATCAGATGGTTGCACACAAAGCCCGCCGCAAGCCAAAGGAGCTAAGGCCGATTGATTGAACCTCTTGCGACTTACCAATAGACTCTGCATACCCTCCCGTTGACGGATTGCCGCCCACGCAAGTGCGAACAACTCTCTCGGCGACGTGCAGCGCAACACTGGGCGTTACAGTAGCGGATGTCTTCCCCTGCCGAAGTTGTGGAAAAATGCCGCAGGTGCCATCAGCTATGCTAACGATTAGGGCCACTAGGTCTTTAGCTGGTAGAAGGAAAGGACCCTACAGCTCATGTAAAGCTTCGGCAGGCCAATCTCATAATTATTCGCCCCGCGCGGCCCCCAAGTGCGGAGGTTTGTATCATGCCCAATCATTGCGTGTGCGAGCGCGTCCTCGCATGCTTGCACGTTGACTACTCCTAGTGACTCGTCGCAGAAAATGTATGGAGGGCCGGAGAAGTTGAGGTGGGACGTGTTGGATAGCACCCCACCTGAGGGTAAGGAGAGAAGGGAAGCGTTCGTTTCTGTGTGAGCTGAGATGTTTCTAGATAATTCAGATAGAGAGTTCGGCTCCGCGTTTGGATGTAGTATTGGTTGCGGAGACAATATGGCCAGCGCCGAAACCAAGGAGGTCCACATAAATCCAACGTACAATGGGATCATAAAAGCCATTGTTTTTCAACTACGAGCAGTTGGGGGTACTCAGATCGGAGTTTTTCCATTGTATTATAAGAAATTTCTTCGGTCATGGCGCCTCATCAGAACGATTTAAAACTAAAGTAGTAATTGCGTATGTTGGAATTAATGCCCCTGCGGTTCTTGCTGTTCTTAGCGATATGCGCTTGCCTCATGGCCCTCGGGCCCCTCGGGCGCACTGATGGTTCGACAATATTATGACCAATGAACACCCGCCAGAGGTCCAAGCGTATGGAAAATCTAGTTTGCGACCTCGACCAACTTTGAACTGATGTCATCCCGGGGCTGGAGAGGGAGGTCGCATGTAAAGGTGAAGTATGCCAAGGTCGACGGCTATGTTGTAGAGGCGGCTCCTCGAGGTGAAGTCCATGGTTCTGTGGCAATGCATTTTCTGCAAAGCTTATCGAACGTGACTTTGTCGACAGATTAGCTTTTCGACATGGCATCGTCTGGTATATACAGTGCTGTAATCGTAAAGGGTCAATTTATAAGTCTTTTGACACATTAGTATACGGAAATGGCGAGTAGTAGACCAGAAAGGTATGGACGTAAATGCGAAGAGAGCAAGCTCGCAACGGCAAATATTATGCAAGCGTTACGGAGTAAGCAATCAACGACCTGGACTTGCTTTCGTTACGTCTCGTTGTGGATTATGACCAAATCAGTGGAGCACAGATCGGCGGATGCTTAATGAATCCGTTCCAAGGTCTGCTACCAATCTCCATTGAAAGGCCCCGCGACACGACCTGATTCTTGACAACCTCTGTTGAGTGGCCATTGATCCAGCTCCCTCTCAAGCGTCGCAGAGACGTTGGTCGTCTGGTTTTTGGTCTGATTGTGATGCCCCTTCTGAATGAAACTTCGCATGCCAGTCAGCGTTGCAGATGGAATGCGAATTTCGGACGGTCCCTGAATGCCTTCCTCGTCACTGAGTCGATGCGCCTTATTGCGCTTAATGGCATCAATGGTGCTGGAGTACCAGGGCTTCTTGTCGGCCCTCCGGCGGGCGCGTGATGATTCCGAGTCAACAAAGGCAGACCGGAAGACGGTGAGCGAGATCATAGAGACGGCAACGCAAGCTTCCATCAAACTCCAAATGAAGAGCCAAACAAGGTCAAGGTTTCCGCGAAAGATGAGATTGGATACTCGGATGGCAGCGACAACAACCATGAGTAGATTCAAGCAGAGAAAAAGACCGACGATGAACTTCTGCCGTAGTTTGATATTGACAAGCCAAAGAAGCCGAATGGGGATGCCGACAAGCAATACGTCTGTGCCGATATCTAGAGAGGTGCCAACAGCGGCGAAGCGAAGACCACGGTGGATAACGGAAGGTTGGGCGCACTTCACTGGTCCAAGATTTAGCCCAATGGAAGGATCACAAAGGTGATATGCTTACCAACGTCTGGCCCCGTTTGTGTACATGCCAGAAAGGACAATATGATGCCGATGGGGAAAGAAAGAATGGTTATAGCAGTAACGACTCGCCAGTAAATAATCAGGGGTCTTATACGATCAACCAGGCGTCGAAAGAAAGCTAGGTATGCAAGCTTTACGGCGAAAATTGCGGTAAACATTAACGTTGTGAAGACCGAAACCAGCCGCTCAATCAAGTTGATGTCAGCGATAAAGTCAGTGTGCTCCGCGAGAAGGTAGGAAGAGCGCGTTGGGTTAAGATCGAGCTCCTGAATCCAGTAGAGGAGTCCAATATACACATAGCACAATGCCGTGCCAACGGTGATACAGACACAAGAGAAGATGAGGAAATAGTCGTCCAAATGTAGACGATTATGTATCCTCATCTGTAATATCAAGCGAACAGATGTTACAATGATGGCCAGGCCATAGAAGATAGCAACAATTGCCTGTGCACCGTCGTCAAATTGTCAGCCATCAGTCGAGCACAAGTTCTTCGGGGAGTAGACAGACCTTGAAGGCGTCTCGAGAGATTCGACCATCGTAGAAGGCTGGCTCTTGTAGCGGAAGCGTCAGAATGGAATTGCTGCTATTGGGGTCCATACTGGCGGCTGTTCGCCTCTGCATGAGATTGTACAAAGGTGTCAGGTCAGTGTCGTGGCGAGGCGAGGAGGTTATGCTCCTCCTGCGACGCCGCAGTCATCGCCACTTAGGTTGAAAAGCAATTTAAGATGCTGCTTCCCAGGACAGATAGCCCGAGGCCGAGGAAGTCCTGGGAATCTCGATGCTGACTGCTGACATTACGGCAAAGGTGCATACTGCATATGGCTAAAATGGACCATGGATAATCATTTAGGCCTGCTAGTGAGAAGACGATCCGAAATTCTTGACGGATTATATGTGCGATTCCCGGCTTAGAAGAAGAAACAGCCAAAGATTCGTCATTCACTTCCTACCTAGCACCTTTATTTTGCCTCTCACTAATCGCCCACTCTAGGCTCAAGATTTCTGTCTGATGGATGCAGCTAGGGGAACTACATAGCAAAGGAGAGGCCGCAGTCGCGGCACAGTCGCTGCAAGCGAGAAGTGGGCAAAGTCTATCAGTTGAAAGGGCTCTGTTTTTTGTGCAATGGAGCGATTAGATTCTCACACGTTGCATGCATGTCGATCCTTCAGCCTTCAAATGTAGAAGAAATTTGTCTTCACTGCTGTTAGAGTAAATGTCGCAATCTCGCGCACCTTGAAAAGGATGGGGTGTGATTAGTGTCGCGCCGCCGGAGCGTTCCATTTCGATCAAGGCCGATGCGCTAGGAATCTTTCCAGCATCCAAGCATTTCCAGAAAGAGACCATGAGATGATAAGGACACTGAGACAGTCTCCATGCATCATCCGTGCTCCTACTTTCATTCATCGGCATTAACAAGGCTTATCAGCGAATTGGCCGATACTCACAGCGCATAGAAAGCTGTGAGCGCAGTTGAGCGCAAGCCTCGGTGAAACTCAATGGTCAAATGTCTTGGCATGAAACGATGTCGTAATCTCATCGAATACTCTAGTGGAGCTAAACTAAAGTAAAGTAGGTAAGGCATTACCTACCTTACCTTACACTAAGACATCTCTGACTCGACTCGGTAAGCATTCCTTGGGTAACCACCTAAACATTCTGAGAATGATAAGGGAAGCTCCCCGAACCAATTGAAGAACTCTCAGCAAATACTCCAAAATGCCAACCCAAACCACAAGATACCGCAACGGTAGTCAAATTACTGAAGCCTCTCCTAGCCCTACAGAACAGATGAATTCATGTATCAGGTATCCAGGCTCTCCTCGAGAAGTCAGCTTCGTGCGGGTAAAGTGCGCCCAGCAGTCGGCTACTCAAGAAAGCAACCGTATTTTGCAGCAGTGTCGGCGCACAAAAGCTTTCGTGGGCGTCGGTGCAAATTCTCGGTTTCTCTACTGCGTTGCGCTTTTTCAAAGACGTAAAAAGGAACACGGAATTGCACTTCTGCTACCTACAATTTCCAAAATGGAACCCCCAGAAGGGCAACTGGCTCAAAATACTACAAAGCCGGAGGATTCCGCTGTGACATCGCGTGCACTGTTTCTGCGCACTCACTGGCTAGTCGAGCTCCGTCATAGAAAATGATCTTCATGCGAGAGCTGTCTCATCTTTCTGGTTCTCGTGCTTGTAGGGCCGTCAGATTTGATGAATTTCTGCAAGAATTCACATTCTTGCAATTTTCTCCTTCCTTTGGAATGGTGGTACCACCAGCAGTATGGAGTCTCACGGCTTCCGTAGAGTCATCAATAACCGAGATTATTGCGCAAACCCGCCATGTCCAACGTCTTCCCTTTCCTACATGTCCCTGTACGAAGCCTTATTCCGACTATCGAAGCGTACCGCAACGGCCCTTCCTTACCTTGAAGCGTTGCGCATCCGATTGCCCACCAGTCCAGCACCCTAGCACATATGGAAAAGGTAAAGCTCTGTACATTGCTACCACCTCACTATTGCTGAACACTAGTCATGTTGAAGCCTTACAAATGTAGTCTAACAGTAGCCCAGAAACGTTCCTACTCCAGTCAGTCAGACTTTGCTGCTGGATGCGACGAAGGCGCCTCACGCTGGCGTCTGCGACAGTCGATTGCATCCTCACCAGCAACGCGCATACCGAGAGTAGCGCCGACCGGAGTAATGATACCACCGCTCGAGAGTTTGCAGGGTCATCTAGAGTGATGCTGATCTTTCTCTGGAGATACTTGCCACTTTCGACCAGACCTATCGCCGGAGAGACGCTCACCTCTCGCTATTACCGCAGCTACAATGCTCCAGTGTGTTTCTTTGCAGACCATGAGGTGGTATGTGGTGGTTTGTCGGAGAGAGTCTAAAGAAAGAGTTCGAATATCATGAGCACTTCTAATTTTGGAAATCCGGCGTCGGCTATGGCGGTTGTGTAGGGCAGATGTGAAAGCATCGTGATTCCAAACCTCATACTCATCACGTCCTAGGAAAGTCGTACTAATATCATTATTATGGTGTCGAGCTCACCAATTACAACACCAGCGATATGCCCAAGTGCTCAGATCTCGAAGTGGTGGTAGAAGGCTGTCCACATTTGTGCAAGTGATTCGAGGACTGTGACCTCGATTTGAATCCCGGAAGATGCCGGCCTGTCAAAGAGGACTTGTTCGGCAGAGCTCGCCGAACTGCTGCAGGGGGATACTGATGCGAGTACAGCTGTTTCAGGCTGATATGAGGCACTGGTGGGCGCAGACACCTCGTTCATTTATACATAGTATCAGTAAAATTCTGCCTTGAGAAGCCAGAGTGGTACCGAGAGACGAAAATGCTAGGAAATTGTTGTGTAGTATTCAGATGATCCTTACAGCCGTTGCGCAGCCTAAAATAAGAAGCGGTGAAAAAAGGGGGGAGGCTTGGCGCGCAGAACGACAGTAAAACAGGCATGCGCCCTGGAATTTGAGGGAAAATGAAAGGTGAAAAGCACTACCTCATGTCCGCAGAATGCGCAAACACCAGTCGTCCTCGGGTCCGTCTTTGTTTGATCCCTCACAGCCTCTGCCTGAGATAAAAAGCAACCGACCACCTCATATTTTCTCTAGTCCTTTTGAACACCAAGTCCCAACCTTCAATGCCTGAATACCATCGATGCATCTCCATAAAAAAATTCCCGCGCTCGTAGTATCCTATTTCGCCCCTGCATTTGCTCAGCAGTCATGCTATTGGCCCGATGGCTCCGACATAGGACATGAGCAAGGAGTATGGGTGAATTGTCATCCATCTCAGGATAGTACCTGCTGTCGCCAGGGCGAAATGTGCCTTTCAAACGGTCTATGTTATGGGTCAATCATTGGAGCGGTAGGCCCATCAACATCGCTTGCCTACTTTGGGCCACATACTGATTCCATGAGAAAGACATATAGAGGCGCATGCACTGTTAAAGACTGGAGTAACACAACAGCCTGTCCAATACAATGGTGCAATGATGGTAGGAAGCCGTTCCTCGGCCGACAATGAAATTTCCCCTTTATCGCCGCAACAAGTCAAAAAATACTGACAGCTGCTAACCCTTTTCGACAGTAAGAGCGGGTTCCAGCTCCTGGTTCAACATTTGGAAATGTCCGCCAGTAAACAATGCCCCGGTTCAGTGGTGGTGCGGCAATGAAAGTCTGACGACTGCTTGTCAAAAAAGCATCGAAGGCGAAGCAAGCTTCGTCAATTATACGGCAGGCTCAATCTTAGGGTTTCCACCTGTCACGTCTTCACTATCAGCTCCCACCCCAGCTCCCAGCAATCTGGCGTCCACCACATTATCCGCCGAACCTTTTTTGAAAGCAACTACTGTCCTGGGATCTTCTCCAGCTAGTGTATCCACCGACTCTGCAGTATCAACGAGTGTCCCCTCATCTTCGACAGCCAATAAAACCACGGACCTTGCAGCGTCTGCCCAGACCGAGGAGCGTTCGGCCACCCTGCCGACTGCACTAGGGGTCGGAATCGGTGTCCCGCTCGGAATAGCTACCATCGGTCTCCTCGGTTTCTTGTACTGGAAAGAGATTGCGCGGCAACGCAAAAGCGAGCCACGACCTGGTAGCCAGGAAATTCATTTGAACAACCGTCGTCGCCTCAGCGCAGCCGAAACTAGTGGATGGAGCACCGAACTGCCTGATGCTCAAATAGCAAGAGAGCTGGAGGGGGAGGGTAAAGTTGAACTGCCCAATATCTGAACGAGCAGGCAGAGTGGTCCTTCCTCAAATGTACTTCCGTCTTTCTTTGGCGAGGATTCTGTTGTTTTGCCGTGCGGTCACCGTCATTTTATGTAATCCGTAACATCGTCGAAACAATGCCCACGGTTTCGTAACATGACACGACATAGAATTTGGATTCATCTTCCCGGGAGGCAGGTCTTTTTCATCTACGATTCTTCACAAGCATACCATCAACCCTAACGCTCATCTGACTCTTGCTCGAAGAGTACGCTCCCCTAGCCATTCCACCCGCAACAATATGTTTTAATAGCTCTCCAGAATTTTTGTTTGTAAAGAGAGAAGACGAATGTGGCATTGAAATAGTCCTAAATTTGACTCGACCTACTACTAGCGGGTAATCTGGCCTGTCTACGTAAATGACATAGTCTGGAGACTGGACTTCGAAATGAGAAAACAGGGGAGGTCCAGGTTCGAAAAGTATCATCACAAGAGACTTGACATTATAGAGAAAATATGAGCCGAGGAGATTTCCAGGGCCAAGAATCTCATCCGTGACTTGTTGGTGAGGCACGAAATCCGACATCAGATCTGTTAGATCCTGCTTCGGTACGGGTGAGCCTCTGGGTGGTTCATACCGCGGAGCCGGAGGCCCCAAGCCTGACTAAGCTTTGTAAAGGGTGACAACATCTGCGAACAGCGAAACAGCTTGTAGTACGAATACTGCTTTCAATAGTAGAATATCTCGGAATGCGAAAGGCGAGAGGAGAAACTATGTGTCATAGTCGCCACGCATGCACGTTTTGAAGATTGACGATCCTAACCCAAGAAGTCTACAGCTCGAGACCAGACCGGCGGTTCGTCGTCGTGCAGTCTTTGATTGGCGTTGATTTGCCTTTGTTTGTTCATTGCCGATTGATGACGTGTGCTCCAAGTGCTAGGAGTACAGGATTTCTCACACTGCATAAAGAGATAGAGAGTGTGGGTGGTGATTGAAGCGCGAGACATGCCACGTCGCCGTCAGGCTTACTGTCATGATAGGAAATCTGCCTGCAGCCGGGGCAATAAGCGCTCGCAAAGGACAGCTGGGCGCTTCCAGGGCTGTGTGCGGACGGTGAGGATTTGGTGACGGTAGATAAAGAAATTTTCGGTGATCGTCGGATTGGTCATGCGTCGAAATTTTTGAATTTTGGGTTTGTGGTCATCACGTTGCCTTTTAAAGTTGAAGATCAGCACGAGTATCCACTTTTTCATTCCACAGACCTTCTAGCGTGTTTCTAGCGGACTTCTAGCGAGCTTCTAGCGGCCTTCCGTGCGTCACAAGTGTATGGATTGTCATGGTGCTCGCGTGCACTTCTTCATCTCCAGGACGGGACCCCACTTTCCTAGGATCAACCAGGTACGATCATCATGAATGACGCCTCGGGCGTTCTTCAGGGACAATTCTGATCCTGTAAATAAGCTGCGCTTATATCTCAACCTTATCCACTGTTTTATCTAATGGCGGTACTGAACCAAGCGACCAATTATTGGCAATTAATGATATAAAGTGTAAAGAAATGACTCAAACCTAGGATAATAGGGGAATTCTGGGGGCGAAACTCTACCTATCATCTCATGCACTCCGTGTCTTACTATTTCATCCTGTACCGAGGGAGGGGTAAATGATTCCCTAAATGTGGAGATGTTAGCCTAAAAGTCTTTCAAGAATAGTAAGGTACTTAAGACTAAATGTTAGTTATGCGATTGCGGGATCATGATGCTGGTCTCAGCTTCTTGCCTAAGTAGACGGGTGGCGGCCTTGCTTTTGCGCTCCATACATTTTCCCCTCTTCCTTGCTTTCTTTGTGTATCTCAATTTCAAATTAATACCACCACCAAGTCCTCTCACACCAATCATCATCCTTAAAAACTTATCTTATCATTACACATGTACCAAGTACTCCCATCTGACCAGTAACCACTTTCTTGCGCGTCAATCAATCTCGTCAACCCCACCAACTCGACTCGGCACAAACATTGATCGAACTTACAATTGATCCATCATCCTAGATCCTCTGAATCAATCCCGTGACACTACCACCTTTGTGTAGGTACTTTAGTGTAGTAGCTAAAGTAATCAAACGGCAAGCTTGCAAAGGTTGTATTATTAAAAAGCTGGGCGGCTAACGGCTGATCCGGCATCTTGGTCCCTTGGCACGTACCATCATTACCTATTATTGTCCCATTGTATCTATAAATCCAACCCCAGATCTCCCACATTCTTTCTTATATTCCCTTCCATCCCGTCTTTGGCCTCAGTATTTCTTACCATTTCGTCCCAACTCCTTCGTACCACAATTTCCTTGGTTCATTCGACCCACCATCGTTGACATTGAGCCCCACGGGCCCTGCATCAGTCATCATGGACAACATCGCGAGTTACAATGTCGCGCGCAAGTTTGAAAAGAGGGCTCTCCTGATTCTCGTCAACTGCGTGGCCGGACTGTCCATCTTCTTCTTTGGCTATGATCAAGGTGTCATGGGTGGTGTGAACGGCAACCGCAACTATGCCTCTACCATGGGCTTCGGCGCATATGATGCCAAGTCAGGAATTGTAGCTGTCAAAAAGCCACTTCTTCAGGGAGGTATCGTAAGTAACCCAAGAAATATCACCCGCCCTTGGGCGCGTATCCCTCGTCTGATGTGTGTGACCCCAGATCGCAGTCTACTACTTGCCGGGCACACTCTTCGGCTCCTTCCTCGGCGGATGGTTCGGCGATAGATATGGCCGTATCAAGACCATCGCCGTCGCCTCCATATGGGCTATCGTCGGCGCCACTCTCCAATGTTCTGCCCAGAATGCAAAGTGGATGTTCTGCGCCCGTGTTCTGAATGGTATCGGGACCGGCATTCTTAACGCCATCACCCCCGTCTGGGCCACTGAGACCGCCAGCCACACATCCCGCGGCCAGTTCGTCTCTATCGAATTTACCCTCAACATCTTCGGTGTCGTTGTCGCATATTGGATCGAATACGGCACTTCCTTTTACGGACAAGTAAACTCGTCTTTCATCTGGCGCTTCCCCATCGCTTTCCAAATCGTGCCCCTCATCTTCCTCTTCTTCGTCGTTTGGGCCATGCCCGAATCCCCTCGCTGGCTCGTTAAAGTCGGGCGGGAAGAGGAAGCCCGGTTCATACTCGGCCGTCTTCGCGGTGAAGGTGACGGTGCGGCCGAAGCCGAATTTCAAGATATTCGCAATATTGTCGAGCTGGAACGGAAGACTTCGACCCAGAATAGCTACTTGTCCATGTTTTTGGGCTTGAACTCTGGCAAATTGCACACGGGCCGCCGCGTCCAACTCGTCATCTGGCTTCAGATTCTTCAAGAATGGATCGGCATCGCTGGTATTACTATCTACGGGCCTACCATCTTCACCATCGCCGGGGTCTCAGCGCAAAACCGTCTCTGGATTTCCGGTCTTAACGATATTACATACATGTTCGCTACTCTAGTTTGTGTCTTTACTCTCGATCGAATTGGTCGTCGCTGGACTCTCTACTGGGGCTCAGTTGGCCAAGGGATCTGCATGTTCTGCGCTGGTGGTCTCGCTCGCGCTACTATCAATGCTAAAAACAGCGGGGGAAACACTGCCGGCGTGGGTGGCGGGGCCATCTTCTTCGTCTTCCTGTTCACCGCCATTTTCGGAGCGACGTGGTTGACCGTACCGTGGCTGTACCCAGCCGAGATCTTTCCATTGGAGGTCAGAGCTCGAGGCAATGCATGGGGTGTGGTGGGTTGGTCTATTGGCAACGGCTGGACAGTATGTCTTCCTCACTGACTCCATTGTGTCTGTATATCGTACTTACGAAACAAAAACAGGTTCTTCTCCTTCCCACAATCTTCGCTAAGCTCGAAGAAAAGACTCTTTACCTCTTCGGCGCCGTCAACGCCGCCACCATCGTTATCGTCTGGGCTCTCTACCCCGAAACCAACCAACGCACGCTCGAGGAAATGAACCTCGTCTTCGCCTCCGACTCCATCTGGAATTGGGAAGCTGAGCGTAACTTCAAAATCCTCAAAGAACAGAACCCCGAATTGGTGCAAGCGGCGGAGCGGGGCAACAGCGTCGTGGACCCCGAGACTGGGATCAAGAGCGGTCGACAGGGTAGTTTGGTACCTAGGAACATGAGTCTGGAGGCCAAGGAGTATGGGAATGGTGTTGGTAGGGGGGACAGCAGCGAGGAGGAGAAGGAGGTCACAGGGGTCACCAAAGGGTGAGGAGTGTTCGAGGTGGCGGGGTTTTCTGCAGCCAACTAAAAACCAATCGGCTTCTTGGTTTTTGATTTTTTGATTTTTGGTTTCCCGAAACGGTTGGTTGGGCTACTGGCAAAAGATAGCAGATTTCCGGATGTGGTGGGGGTGTTGCAGAATTGAGTTGAGTTGATATATACCCGGCCCAGAGTCCTTGGGAACCAAAGAGTCTCTAGCATACATAGAACAATATCTTCAACGACGTTTGACTCATATTTCAGCCACGTGCACACATACTCACATCTCCACATATATGCAAAATGTAGACCAGACTTTCTTTGGGAATCTGTATACGGTTCATCATCATCATCATCATCAAGAACGAGAACAAGAAGCCAAGCACACATGCGACGCTCGCTTGCTACGTGTCTCAAACCAAGTACCAACCCTTGGACCTCGCCCAGGACCGTATCCACACGCGTTCCAATGATTTTCCATCACCCATCCTTCCCAACATCGTACAACAGTACATGCGAAAAAGACAAATCCAATATCCAGAACCCAAAATCCAAAATCTCTTCACACTTGCAAACTCATTAAAGTAACGTCCATTTCCAGAATAACAATAGGTTATGTCTGCGTCCGTCCAAGCTGTCACAACTGCATGCATTTGCATTTGCATTGCATTTCCCCACCAAATACACACTCGTACGACTACCTTACTAAGTAGATTTTTCACCGAAGAAAGTCTCACTGCTTTACCTATCCTATCTGACAGCTCGATCTGTGTTCCCACCTACCGAATAACAGGCACACCGATCCTAGACTTCACAACCACCACCTATGAATGCAAGTGCAAACACCCAACACCCCCTGTCTGTCCCAAACCACCTGCATATGCGTAATGAACCTAACCTTATCTAGCCTTACCTTTCTCAACTAAGGTATACATTAGGGGTCACCTAAGGTACTCCGTAGAGCACATTCCATTCTTCCCGAACGCAGCTTACCCATAGGTCGCATGAGAAAAGCTTCCTAGTCCCAACTCCGACATGATGGTGTCGTGTCACATTATACAGAAACTCTGGACAAGCATGACAGCTGTCGACACCTCACCTCACCTCACCTCGCCCCACACCAGCAGCTCCATCCTTATCTCAATCCAACCCATCGCATCCCATCTTCCAGTTCCCAATCTTCCCAAATCCCCAAAAATTCCCCACATCCACACATCCACACATCCCGACCTTATGCATGCATGCGTAACGCAACACCCTGCCCGTATCCCTGATCCCTGCTCACCTGCATTGCATAAGTGTCAGCTGCCAACAGCGCATTAACCTTTTTAGTCTCAACCTACATTCATACGTGCCCAACAGCGACAGGACATTCATGACTCTATTCGAAGTGCCAAATTCTTCATCTGATTCTGATACGCAATAGATGGTTCGCGATTAGGAAAAGACGGAGCAAGGGCCGGAAACGGGTGAGCAAAGATAACGTTCAGAAACAATCGCCATAGAATGGGTCAATGAGACGGAGTTAGAAATGCAATAGGAAAGGGAAGAGTACGAGATCGTCAGTGTTGATGGTGGATGGATGGTTTGTGAGGTGAGGCTGTAGAGTCCGCATACACGAACTCCTTCTGTATCGAACATTGACGTCATTACTGACCGGGTTTCAGGAATGAAATGGCATGGTACAGTATGACATCCACAAGCCCAATCCCTATCTCAAAACGACCGAGTAAAGTCTCTTCGACCCCTTCTCCGTACATCACTGCCGGCACCGCAGCCATACACTCTCGAGTAGATAGCCTCAAAAAGTCCAAGTTCCATACCCACATAGCCTGATACGCTGCATAAAGGTAACGCAGTCATCAAGCTCCACAGCCCCGCTACGCTCTTGTGAGAAACGCGACTTCACAGCCCCCCAAACCTGTGCCCGTCAGGACCATTCCCTCGCATCAGGACTCCCCCGGTCTCTTCTTGTGATCTTTGCGAACGCCTACATGAGGCGGACGATGACTCAGGATGTGTTCATTAGGGTGAGCTCTTCTATCTTCACGTCCGTTAGATTTGTTACCCTTACATTCGAATCGACACAGTCTTGGAAGCGATTAGCGTTCAGGAGCGAAGGGACAGCTACGATCAATGCAAATCCTCACTCTCAAATCCTCGGCCTGGCCAAGGATTCCCACCCGATCCATTCTTTCGCCCGCTCAAGTCAGCGTTCCGGAATGAAGGCTTGTGCGTCTTCTCCACAAGGCCCTTGTGCCTATGCGTAGTCTAGAGATTTCGACGCATAATCTGACCTCTTGCCACCAAGACTGGAGAATTCTCAACCTTCCCGCCTCGAACTCGTGATATGGGGTCGACTCCCGCTTAGCCTTCATTACCCGGCATAGTCGGATACAGTTTACAAAGACTTCTTGAGTACGGCCCGGAAATACTTCATCTCTTGTTAGAGTGTTCGAAAGTGGGTATTCATCTCCACCATCCAGAGAGGGAGCGACCTGACGCTGGAGTCGCTTCCACACATCTGGGCATTCAGCGAGCTCGAACCAGACCCTTGTCCGCCATGATACGAACCCACAGCCGTCTCCATTCCTCAATACCTCCTCAACAAGCCTACTAACACAGACTAAAAATGCCACCCCGTCAGACCTCACAAACCCCACAACTACGAAATCCCGGCTTAGCGCAAACGCCGCAAGCATACCATCCCCACCCCCAACACTCATATTCAACCTCTCACCCCGCCCACACAACCCCCTTCTCCCCCGCAAACCTCTCAACCAAACCTCTCAACCAAACCTCCCTACATACATACATACAGACTCATCCACCCCCCTCCTCCCTTCACAGGAAAAACAGCAACAACAACAATCCATCCCCACCCCAACAACCATCTGAGACGAGACGAGACGAGATAACCCCACCCACCAAAAAAACAAAAAAGGAAAAAAAAGGAAAAAAATCCTAATATATAATCTCCCCAAGCCCCCCACATCCTTTCCCAGCCCAGCCCAGCCCAGACCCAACATCCTTCATTATTCCAAAACGACAAACATACCAATATCACGAATATCGTTGAGAAGGTTATCCATCTATCTATCTATCCATCCATCTATCAAACCAGATCAGATTGGAAGAGACTAGGGGCGTGAAGAGAGGTTGTTGAAGGAGAGGGGGAAGGGGGGGAGACGGGGGGATATAAAGGGAAAGATCCAGAGTAATACATACATACATATATCTATACAATACGAAACGAAACGAAAGGAATCCTTCCATCTCCCTTAGTCTATCTAGAACCAGAAAAAAAACAAACAAACGGGGAGGACGACTAAAGAACAATATCTTATACACGGACCAAAACCCTTGCCTAATCTACATACATCACATACAAGCCCCCCTCCCTCCACCTCTAACATCACTCAAGATTCTACATACCACAACCCCCCTCCCTCCCCCCCAACTACACCGCCTCCCCACACCCCCCACACTCCAACCTCTGCCTCCCCACCCCCCCTCCAATCCTAACCTTAAAGCTCCCCCCCCTACACCTCCTACACATCAAATCCTCCCCCCTCTCTCCCCTCCCCCTCCCCCTCCCCCCATCACTATCCTCCTCCTCCTCCTCCTCGCTACTAAGTCTACTAACCCTCGTATCCTCCTTCACCATCGGCGCGCCCAAAGCGGGGGCAGAAGCATGCGAATGGCCCTCGACGCTAGAGCGGTTACTGCTGCCTGCGGTGCTCGTGTTGGGAGAGTACATGTTGTTGTTGTTGTTGTGGTGAGTGGTGTTGGGGCGGAGGTGGGATGCGGTGGCGGCTTGGGCTTGGTAGACGGTTGGGTTCCAGAACATGAAGCTTTGTTCGCCGCGGAGCATGAGGGGGTCGGCGTCGTGGGAGGGTTTGGAGGCGAGGTTTGGGGGTGGGGTTTTGGGGTCGGGGACGGGGTCTTTGGACTCGTCGGAGGAGTGGTGGGGGCTGGGTTGCTGGGATTGTTGGGAGATGCTGGTGAAGGATGGGGTGGTGACGATGGTGTTTTGGCTTCCGTGGCGAGGGGCCTGCGTGGATCCTGCACCGAGCGATTTGCGTGGAGAGCTGCTTCTCTGGTGACTGAGACGGAAGTTGTCGAGGCTTCCGTTGTTGCTGGAGACTGATTGACGCCATGAGAGGATACGTTCGGACGAGGGATGGCCCATTTGGAGGGACTCTCGCCGTGAGGTTTTGCTGTTTTTCGTGGCTACCGAATTCGTCCTGCCAAGCATCTTTGACAGTGCGCTGTCGTTGATCCGCAGCCGATTTTGGTAAGCGCAATCTTGGCGAAAGACTTTAATGTGGCCCAGGAAATCGGCCGTGACGATGATGTTGCCGTCTGGATGGGCGCAGCGAGCCAGATAGGCCGGCGATTCTTCTGGTTTCGTGACTTTGGTGATGTCCGGTGTCATTGGAGCGGAAGGAATATGACTGTCAGCTTGCGGACTGCCATCTGTGGGAGCCATGGAGGATGCCTGCGATTGCGTACGACTGATCAATGTCACTGGTGGAGGATTGCACAAGTCGTACAGAGGATCGCCAGATGCACTGAGAAGCTGCTTTGTCTTCGTAGGTGCCATGATCGCAGTAGTGACAATCGCCGAATGAGCTTCAAAGGTCTCGAGCGGCCGCTTGTCCCGTTCAATTTCTGGCTGTCTCGTAGACCATATATACGCCTTGCGATCTTCACTGCCACATATTATAAACTGAGCGTCATCGCTGAACGAAGCATGTATTTGACTGCATGAGTTCTCGTTGCCTTTAAGCTTAAGCTCTAGTCCCTTGTCTCTAAGATTATAAACCCGTACCCGAGAGTCATTGCTGGTAATCAGAAGCTTGACTTCTCCGTTTGGATCTTCAGGTGGGTAATTGATGGCTTGGATACCGGTCACCTTGCTTCCCTTGGCATTTTTGCCGTGCGCTGAACGAACGTGAATCTGTGTCTGATATCTTAAGCCTTCTGTTTCATAGAAGAGACACAATCCATTCAAGCAGCCTGCGATTACCGTCTTGCCGTCTGGGGCAAATGCAACCGCAGTGATGAGGTCGGGCGTCTGACTCCAGTATGCGACACTTTTGTCTGGTATGCTCCACAAGCGAAGCTTCGAATCTAATGATCCTGCAAGGAAGAATCGGTCGTCGCGGGGATGAAACTGTATTGATGTGACAAAGTCACTATGCTTGAAACAGCATAGACATTCCGCTCTGCTAACATGCCAAAGCCGTACTGTTTTGTCCATCGAGGAAGAAAGAAGAAAGTTGTTCTATCGGCTGTCAGTCCTCTGCTGCTTCTCCTTTCGTGCGAACATACTTTACTCCAACTCAGGTCCAAAATGCTTGCGGTGTGACCTCCATACTCCTGCACCGTCTTGGTTTTGAAAATTGGTGCATTTAGCCGGACACTTTCGCCCGTTCTCGCCGCATTGTCTTCTTCTTTCTCATGCGCTTGTCGCTCTTCTTTCGTGGACAACACTGCCCAGACCCTGACAAGGTAGTCTTTCCCACCTGCTGCCAGGTGTCTGCCATCCTTTGAAAACTCCATTGCCCATATCGCGTTACCATCCTTGTCACCATGTTTGTACGTCCCGTTCTTAACCAGTCTACCGCCAGACTGTGCGATCTCCACGCCAGATCTTCCCCTCAGTTCTTGCGCGAGGAAGAGCCTTTGGAAGTCCTTCTCTTTCTTCCCCTGTGCTCGTACCTTGATGTATTTGGGAGGTGGCGGGAACTGAGGTATGTAGCCAATTGGTTGTGAGAATATTTCCGCGTCCATTCCTTCGTTTCTTTTGTCGCCTGCTTCAGATTCATTATCTTTGATCTCGGGCAAAACATCTTTCTTTTTCGGTGCAAAGCGGCTGAAGAATGAGACTCGATTTCTGATTGAGAGACATGAGTCAGCGTTGTACGATTTGAGTTCAGCGGAGTAAGCCACCGATTGGGTAATCAAAATGCCAATGCTGACAGTGGGATCGGATAATTACCTCTTGTCTCTTGAAGTAGGACCTACGCTATCAGTACGTACAGCAGTTGACTCTGAAGACGACTGGGCTGTCGCGACTGACGCGCCTGTTTCACTTTCACCATTGTCTTCGTCAGCGGCGCCTGAGCGCACCTTCAAAGGGAGCGAATTCGGAGTATTTGATCGGTTGAGTATGTGCTACAAAGCGTCTCAGGGCAATCCAATCACTACAACAAGGCATTCTGAGACGTACGTGTGATAGAGGATCAATTGCTTGCGAATCTCTCCGTTCCTCCGACACTGAAGACCTGATTGCAGCATTCGCTTGACTGCCTGAAAGGGACTGCATGAACTTGCTTGGATAGCTTTTGGTGGCAGGCAGCTGTCGTACTGGGATGGGACTGTTAGCGGCTCCGTAAGAAGATTTGTTGTTTGTGGCTGAACATTGTTGCTGAACCCAAGCAGCTGTGATGGTGTCTCACCTTCCGCGCTCTCGGGTAGAATTATGCGCCCATTTGCTGTACCGTTGGTCGCATCTTTCAATGGCTGATTGGCGGGTGGCTCCATCTTGGAACCTGCGTCTCGCGACTGTGTCGCAGCTCTCACTCTGATCTGCGGCAGCACCTCCGCCATTGCCGCTGGGCTTCGGCTTTCATTGGAAATGGACGATATTCCACTGATGTCCAATTGAACTGGACTCACACAGTGCAGTGTTCCGGTACAAAGTCGTCAAGGATACGGTGGGTTGAGTATTGATTGTGCGGTGAAAGAATGCTAGGAGGGATTTGATGTCAGGGTTCGAAGCTGACATGACCGTTATTGATACATGCAGCCCTAGCCGCAATTGTGTTTGGGGTGTGTATAATTCCTACCTTATAATTTTTATGCAAACTCTATGAGTTCGGAATTTCCCCGTCTTTCATCATCCTTTTCCCAGGCTCCCAACTATGGATTGTGGCGTGATGTTGGATGATTTGGGAAGCGGGCCGAGGCAATTGGGAGCTCGCTGACCATCAAGGCTGCATCATGTGGAGGTATCACGTATATAAATCTTTCGGTAATCCCGACTGTCTGGAGTACCCCCGATTTATACATCAACACATGTACCATTGACCAAACTTTGACTGGTCATACAGCTTTACCCGGCGATTTATTCAAAGCTTAAAGGTCCATGTTTTACGAGCAGACATGATGCCAAGATTTATATTGATCCCAGACGTTGTCTTCCTCTCTACTCACTGCTAGTAAAAGGATGATGGCGACAATCATATTAACATGGAATGAGGGGCATGTATTGATGACCTGAAGACGGGGATGAAAATACGTACCCACTCTACTTCTCTATAAAGTACATACCAGTTATTATTATTATTATTGATGCTGAGGATGAGGATGACGATGATGATGCTTACACTATTATTAATCCTGTTGTGATCCTATGAACCCTTGACACGGACGCTTAGACGATCGACAGTGCATCAACTAGGTAAGTTAAGGTACGTACTTAAGTTGGTGTCTGAGGCCTATTTGCGCCAGGCAAAAGTCAAAACATCTCGTGATAAAAGCTGACTGGTTCAAGATGCTTCCTACAATAAACTATTCAGCTTGCAGTTTAGTTTAGGCGGAAGCTGTGCTCATCGCCTCGCTCGCCTCAAAAAACTAGTCAAGTACACCGAGGTACTCTACCTATGATCCAACTGCGAAACGGCCTGTGCGTTCGTCTTTCTACACCCTGGAGAACCCGGATACCGTTTCCA
Source organism: Usnea hakonensis (assembly GCA_013423325.1). Classification (NCBI taxonomy): domain Eukaryota; kingdom Fungi; phylum Ascomycota; class Lecanoromycetes; order Lecanorales; family Parmeliaceae; genus Usnea; species Usnea hakonensis. The sequence continues at coordinate 327,402 of BLJB01000126.1, forward strand.
ACCTTCCCTGGTACTTCCCTTTTGCTTTGGTCCCATATCATACAGTACTTTATTACCTAGTCTTGCAGAATTGCAGGTCCCTGAATGTCTCAAAGATTCTCGCTAGCTACCTACCTATCTTTGTACACTCTAGGATCAAACAGAAACATCTACCCCGTGTCTTACCCAGCGCGTCGTTGGAGATCTTGTCAGATCAATAATGTCTTGCGGAAATACACTAGATGCAACCCATATGATTTGCCGAAGGATCTGCATTTTTGACGTGCGGAGCAAAGAGCACTATACATGTCATAGGCTGACTCTCTCCGGACTCGGTGCCCCATCAGGAGATTACTCTATCTCCTTTGCATGTGCAAAGTCCGCCGTGATTCGTCCTCGGCCAACAAGAAATCCAAATTGCCTTCATCGACGTTGGGCTCCAATTTGTTGAATGCGTCGTAGCAGCTATGCACGCTCGTACCTCGTATTTCCAAGTGCATCTTTAGCCTCGAGTCTAGACGACAATCTAGGAGAAAATCTACAAGCGTCGCCGCGCGCCCTAGTTGATGTTCCATCGGTAGCGACCCTATTTGCTGGGCGTCAGCCTCTTTACCAGGTTCTCCGCATATTTGATGAGCCAAGGTTTGCTTCTCGCCAAATATTCTCCATCTCCATGAATTCGTCTAGTGAGCGTTGAAATGGTAAGACCGCCTAACAATGTACATTAGTCTCTACATGCCCGCATTGCTCTCCGTCCCCTTCTTCCAAAGAGCTCCAGCGTTGTCGTTGCAACGACTCGACTAAATGACTTTGACTGCCATTTGGACTTGCAATGCTTTTTGAACGACAAAGTGATGGTCATCTTCAAGCCAGCAGAAACCCTCAGCTCGAGCCACCTTTGCACGCATTACATCCGGCCAGCTCCTGGCAGCCTCCTCTCCGAAAGTTTTCCCCTACCTCACTTCAACCAACAGAGCTAGTGGCACGGAGGTTATTGAAGAGATCTCGACCGCAGGAAGAGATAGATCGGTTTGGAGAAAGTGTTTCCCGGAAGAAAAGGAGACTGCAGCGTGAACTCGTGACTTCGAGGCTAAGCAGACCATACGCGACGCCAGCGACACACATTTCTCGAGGGGCATGGCGCCTGGGTGTCTGGGCCAGGCAAAGGTCATCAGGGGGCCTTCTCCTTCGGAAAGCTGCAATACTGAACTCGATTGCAAGGAAGACAAAGACAGGATCAGAGGACATAAAGGAAACAGGAGGGCATGAAGTAAAAGTGGCACCCATGTACGGCACATCCTAGCTGCATGGTCTTGCTTTTGGCTAACAAGAGTAGATTGCAATCACATCGTTCACATGATCCGCCAGCACGAACGCAATTGAAGCCGCCGTCAATCTTTACTTCGTCTGACTATGATGCTTTCGATTATGAGGAGAATGAACCCTTCGATGACGAAGAACACGATGACGACGACTTGAGCGATAATCAGTCTGTGTACAGCGACTTCCGCATGCTGGGGTGCTCGGATTCGGATGAGGAATTTGATGATGCTTCCTATTCATTTGACTCCCTCGACACCAGCTATCATCTCGGAATTGACCACGGTGAAAAGGCAATTCATCTCGTCGTGGAGAACGAAAGTCAGAAAGAAGTGTCAATTGCACCTGGGACATCTAGGACCTTACCTTCTTCGATATCACATCTCGTCCCGCTTGGAGTTTGAATACACCGAGATAATGACGTTATGGCAAAAAGACATATGGTGTCCTTATTGGTCTGGGTCGTGGGATTACATTTGGCTACTTGCTCTGAGGTCGTTCGCGTCGGAACGTTAGTCTGACTCTAGAAGAGATGTAGCTCTCATGTAGCCTTCCTTTCGATCTATCAAGAAGCTAGTTTGCGCGCTCGGTCCGCGGCGATTTCACACATTGCCTGTATGGAGTACTCAGCGACGACTGACAGTCTTGGCGGATTGGCTCAAACCTTGATCGCATGAGCCCGCTCAAGGGTGATGTCATTTCGATCAATTCGAGCCTGCATGTCTTCCAATATTGCTGCACGATTTCTTCCATTTACGAAAACGCTGTGACAAAATAAGATCATGGTCTCTGCGTCGTTCATTCAACTTACACGTATCTCAGACCTGGAAATGTCTGCTCGTACAAGGAATTTAGTTCGGATAGCTTATCCTGCCCTGATCCAGCGTCCGATGCCAGTTGTGCCTGTTCCGCCTTGCTCTGTGAGCTGTCTATTTTTTTCTCACCCAGTCTTGGATGGGCTTTCAGTATGCTTTCCAGCCATTTCGAGTCGCTCGTAGAGGACGACTCAGCAAGGTGTGTGAGCTGCACTTCGATGCTAGCGACCAAGTCATCGTAGGAGGAGAATGATTGATCCCGGAGGAGGTCGATAGAGAGGGTGTGAAGCGGTACGCAGGGCTCGAAGAGATGGTCCAGTATCGTCGCAAGTTCGGCCGTTGGAAGGGAAGAGAGCACCGTGAGGGGTGGAAGCCTGTATGCAGCCATTACTGATCAATCACTGATGCTTTCCTTAACAACGGTAAAATATGACTGTATCATATCTATCGTTTGCAAGAGAGGGATGATTCTCAGGCCAGACCGACGGTCCTAAGCGAGGACTGGGACTTTCTTGGCAGCCCTATACTAGATTCGAATTAGCGTAGAAATCTCTAAATCTTGAATGAATATAACGATTCTTGAAGATATTCTCTAAAATCGTACTTTAAAGAGATAAACAATAACGATATTTTTACTACATATTAAAGGCTCTTTTTTACGGATTTCCTGCATAAGGCTCCATGAAGCCCCATAGGGCTTAGCGCCTTGGCACTTGCGGGCCTCATGAGGAGGATTCTTCCTGTAGATACTCTTTTTTCCATATACATTATTATTACCACACATAGACTATGACCATATCATATTCCATTCCGTGACAAGTGTCAGTGTTCGGTTGAGATATTTCAATTCTCCAATCTGAGATTGTAGCAATCGATAGCGCTTGGTGCTAAGCCGGATCAATGGCGGGTATGCAGGTACTTTAGAGTAAAGTACTCGGTACGAGTTCCAAGCTCCTCCCAACCATGTCAAGCATAGCAATAACCGACGCGATAGGAAAAGAGGGTGACTGTATCTTTTTTGAAATGTTGAGGAGCAAGCAGTCCAATTACCCTTTAGAGTATTCGCCCTTGATATCTGGATAATAAAAATATTAATAATAATGATGTTGTAGCCCTAAAACAATGGGGACCCTCCACGAGCCCTGGAGCGTGTAAAAACGGTGCCCCGCAGCGTTTTGCCGTAGAGGTGGTTTTAGCCGGGCCCCTGAAACATTTGATCCCTCTAGCACTGAACTTTAGCCAAGAGCTTTTTTTTCTTTATCTTATTGGCGACACAACGTCCACCGGGTGACTTACAGAAGCAGGGCAGCAAGCAGCCCAGTAGAGTCCATGAAGAGGGATAATGTCACTCAATGGCTTGGAAGCCCCCGAGGTCAATGACGCCTATCAAGCTGCCCTGGGCGAAGGCGGAGGATGGTCTGTCCTCCTGAAAACCCCCCCAAGACAACGAGTTCGCGGCTAATAAGGTTTTCTGTAGGTTCCTGCTCAACTATACAAGTCGAGATGAGGTGGGCTTGTTAGCAAAAGGGAACGGCGGTCTCGCGGAACTGGAAGAGGTTGTCAGTCGCTATGAAGAACAGTCGCCCTTGTATGGATTCATACAATATCGAAGGAGGAAGGTGGTACTGAAGTACATACCGGAAGGAACATCACGATTGCTGCAAGGTGAACTTCTATTATCACCTAGCATAATTTTATCGTGAGACAGTAGTGCTAACATGAGGTTAGCTCGTGTAACCGTTCAGTTTCAAGCTGTCGAGGAGAAGCTATACCCTCATGATACAACATTCGCCTTCACCCAATCTGCGGATCTGAGAGACTCCGCTCTCGCCTCATCATGTTCGCTTCATACAGCCACTGCGTCAGTCAAATCTTCGAGTGATTCTCTCCCACAAAGAGGTCTGGCAGAAATAGCGGAGGATGCATCAGAATCTCGAATTGACGCTGCTGGGAGTGGAGTGGTGGTTGGTGGTACTACAAGAGAGACAGAACAATCTCCAGGTGCAGAGCGCAGTCAACCTCGGCCTGAGAAAGTGAATGATTCAACTAGCGCGGAGGTTTCCCATCGCAGATCGACGTCGTCTACAACACAAAGCTTTTCGCGTCCACGTACCACAAGCAATACAGACAAGCCGCTCCCTCCACCACCCGAGGACCACATTGGCGAGGACACAAATCTCGGCACTACCCTCGACACTCTTGGTTACAGCACGAGGCCTAGCATGGATGGACGGTTTTCATCAGGTTCGACGCGGCCAAGCACGAAAGATCTATATGACGCGTACGGGTACAAGATAAAGGCGAGAATGGGACCACGACCTTCTACTGACTCTGTTGGAGCACCACAAAGTCTAATGTCTCGGGCCGATGAACTTCGACCAGTGTCAACACTGCCTGCAGGCCTCCGCATGCCATCACGCAAAGCGGTTCCCGCCAGAGCGGCTTCTCGACAAGTTCGGACAGATTCTCCATCTCGAACCAGTTCTCCAGTCATACCATGTTCGCCAGCTCAGGACAGCTCCCCCAAGAAGAGGACGGTGGAAAAGGCTCCTAACGCGTCTGTAGCGCCAATCCATATACTCGATCAGAATCTCTCTAAGCCAAATCATGGATTGAAGACCACGATATCACCGAAAATTCCTGAGCCGAGATCACCAAAGATGACGCCTGAGAAGCAAAGGCTGATGAAAGCTCTACAACTGCGACAGAAGCAAATGGCAGCGCGGAATACGGTCAATGGCCTCGGAATCAAGAGCGTGTCTGAGGGCCCAGGATTCGCTAAATCGGATATTGACGATAGCATCCTCAACGCTGTAATCGATGCATCTAATCCAGCAGAGGGGCCTGAACTTGTCCAGATTACGATTAAAGATATTGCCAAAGAAGACTCTCGTCATCTTGAAGGCTCACCAATATCAATGCCAGAAACAGTCGAAGAGTCGTCAACAAATGCTTCATCTCTCATGGATGAGGAAGAAGTCACGGCGCAAAAGCGACAAGAGACTCATCCAACCTCGGGATCCACAGTATCAGAAAACCAAGATCCGATAATTGAGGATTGGGCTGATGACTATCACTCAGAATCTAATGGCAGCCAGGCGGTAGCACCAGAGGAGGCCAGAAGGGCCATGAGGACTGCGTCAGTGGAGAGCCTCAAAGATCCAAGCCAGTCTCCTGCGCGTATACGGTCCCAATCTTTGTTGGCAGACAATGCCACCACCGAGCAGACAACGGTTGCAAGGGTTTTACCGAAGTCCGAGCAATATGATCTGTCTACAGCGATCAGCGAAAAGCCTCTGAATGAGGTGGATCGTGTAGCCGAGGAGGAAGTCCATTGGGACAAGCAGCCCTTGCCAAGTCTACTTCTGGAAGGCCACGCGGGAAAATCTCAATCCGCAGCTAAATATGGGCCTCCTATAATCGATCGAAAATTTGATTCTACGCCAGAGGTCAATAAAGATACAGAGGTACAGCAAAGTGAACCGTTTGAAGTGACGGAGAGGGCAGCCTACACAGGAAGACCATCAGCGAGGGAAGAACATCCACAAAAACAGCCTACGGGGGACGACGAAAGAGTCCAGGCTGCTCCTGCTACGGACGAATTTCCGCCAGTGTTACCAGATCAATCCCAAGAAGGTCACAGACAATTATTTGAGCGCCCAGCACGGAACCCTGACAACTTCGTATCCAGAGAAGCCCAGAACAACATTGTCAAGCCCTTACTTGTAAGGAGATCTTCTTCCTCGAAATCCATCATTGTTCCTTTGGATGATGTCAACGCGCATGAAATCCCACTGCCGCCTATTGATGAGGATGAAAAAACCAGTCTCAGTCCCCAACGAGCATTGTTCCGAGAGCAAGCTGCTGAAGATCATCCTCCTGTTAATGATAGCGAGTCGAAAGCAGTGAATGTACAAGCTCAGTCACCGTCTCCAGGTAGCGACCGACTGATTGCACAATCTACCACCTCGAACTCTATGGACGAGCGGCAGACAGAGACGCAAGTCTGGAAGCAAGAGGCGGTCAATCCCATAAAACGAGTATCTAGCCCAGATCAATCGGACGAACACTTTCTCTTGGATGACTCTTTCATGGAGGAGCTCAAAAGTGCTACAGTCCAGGAAGCCAAACCCGTCTCCGTTTCGAAATCTCCTATCAAGCCCGTATTCTCAAGATCGGAAAGCGAGCAAAGACAGAACGCAGCTGTCAGGGATTCTCGTAGCGTGTCAACGCCTGTGGGTCGTTCCGCTAAGGACGAAGAAGTCTTCTGTTCGCCGCGGCTGCCGACGACGCCTCAATCGACTTCTAGATCGTTCTCGGTGCAACATGCTCCCCGTCCTGATTCGCAACAACCACAGGTACTAGTGTCCAAAAAGATTGGCGTGTCATCAAGTATCTCGCAACGAATAAAAGCACTTGAGCAACTTTCAAGTCGCCCCACAAGCCCTGTATCGCCCAACTCAGCCTCTAATGCATCTGGTTTTCCTGGGTTGCGCAAGACTTCACTGCGAACTCCTTCAGGTGCTTCGGACTATAGTAAGAGCAACCTCAAAAGTCACCCCGGTGCAGCATATCCGTCTCCTTCACAATCTCCAGAACCGGTCAAATCGAAATTTGTCAACCAATCGAATACAGCTGCTGCCTCGCATCCTCCCGAATCAGTGAAAACCATAGTCTCTCTTGACAAAAGGGACCAATTGCCGGCCAACCCATTCAACCAGTCTGAGCCACGTCACTTGAATCTTCACGAAGGCCCCCTCCAATACAAACGCGAAAAGAGTCCACCACCACCAGAGCCTAAAGCAATAGGACAGATGGGGCCTCCTCCGCTTTCTCCTCTGAAGCCGCCGAGGCCTAGGTTTGGCCGCTACGCCTCAACGCGCTCTGGGTCTTCTTCGAGCAACGAGCAGAAGCTTGAGCCTTCCCCAAACACACGACGAGAGTCCTTCGCCAGTATCCGTTCCAAGTCGAGTCGTGCAGGGAGCGAAGTCGAATTACCACATACTCTTAGCGATTCTTCTCTTAGCGGTGTAGCCAGTCTGGACGGTACTCAAGATGAGAAGAAAGACTCGAGGCGAAGTCGACTGTTGAAGCGCATGTCGAGCATTTCAACCATGTCTCGGAGAAGCATTGCCCACGCTCTTAGTCCCAGTCCCAAGCAAGCTCCTATCATTGAGCGTCAGGAGCCTGTCCAAGAGGGACCTTCTGCCTCAGTGGATGTTGGAGATGTGAACGTTCAGTTCCCTGACACTTTGGTAAGCCCAGCTTCCAGCCTCTTACTCACTTCCGCTAAGATATTTCCTAGCTTTGGAAGAGACGACACATGGTTATTGATTCGCAAGGCACCTTAGTCCTTTCAGCATCTAAATCAGATAATGTGAGCGGCACCTCCATCATACATTGGCAAAATTCTACTAACACCCATGGAAGAACTCAAAGGTCGTTACCAAACGATATCCTCTCTCCGAGTTTCTTCCGCCATACATACCAGATCAAGACCGACAGGAATTACCCAACAGTGTTATCCTCGACTTCAAGGATGGCAGTGCATTACAATGCGCCTGTGAGCATCTCCAGGGGCAAGCTGAAGTATTGAAAGGTACGTATCTCCCAGCAGTACACTGCAAATCCGTGCTAACATAAATCGCCTCGTAGCTCTCAGGCGCGCACATTCTACACACCTATCGCAATAGTAAAATTACCTATATACCCCACTTTTATTGTGTTCTCAATGGATGTATTTTGCAAACCTCGGAAGCTCGATCTTCGACGGCAAGCAACATAAGCTCGGATGACTGTACGTATTTGGTAGTTGTTAACGGTATGGGGAAAACACTTCGTTGTATATCTTCCAGGATAGCATTTGCAATCATGGCAGAGCGAGGTGGTTAGGATTCGTCGTAGCTTTCTGCAGATAGTGTTTTACTTCCTGATTATATTTATGAGGGATACAAACCAATGACGATATATTTACTTGCAGCGAAGCGCCTTTTACAGACCTTTAGATCTGGCCTAATTCGTCGTGAAATGATGCTTATTATTCGACGAGTTGAACGAGTAAACCCAGGGAGATGGTGATGTGCAGCGCTTTTTTGATTCGCTGGCTACCTATCCTATGTACGCTCTTCCTCTTTCCAACCAGCCACTACCGTATATCATGCCCAACGCCAGCAAATGTCATGCATGTATGCAAAAGAGAAAAAACAAACTTGTCAAAACGGGTGATGAGTGAAGGGTAAATGTACACTTTGTACACAAAAAGACAAACAAGATGCTTCGCCAAAAATGCACGTTTCAAAATTCCTCGTCGAAGCTGAAATCACCACCATTCTCATTCTTCTTCTCCCCTTCTCCCTCGACGGCATCTTTTTTATTCGCGCTCGCCATCACGCCCGCTTTTTGATAATCGCCGACGCGTTTCTCAAAGAAATTGGTCTTGCCGGCCAGGGAGATGGACTCCATAAAGTCGAACGGGTTGGTCGCTTTGTAATATTTCTGGTTCCCGAGCGCGAGGAGCAGACGGTCGGCCACGAACTCGATGTACTGCTTCATGAGATCGGCATTCATACCCAGCAGCGCGCACGGCAGGGCCTCGGTCAGGAATTCCTGCTCGATGGCGACGGCTTCGGTGATGACGTCCTGCACGGCTTGCTTGGAGGGGCGGTTGTTGAGGTGCGAGAAGAGGAGGCAGGCGAAGTCGGTGTGCATGCCTTCGTCGCGGGAGATGAGCTCGTTGGAGAAGGTGAGGCCCGCCATGAGGCCCCGCTTCTTGAGCCAGAAGATGGAGGCGAAGGAGCCGCTGAAGAAGATGCCTTCGACGGCGGCGAAGGCGACGAGGCGTTGGGCAAAGGTGGAGTTTTGGTCCGAAATCCATTTTAGGGCCCAGTCGGCTTTTTTGCGGATGCAGGGGACTTTTGGGGGGAGGGGACGCGTTAGTTGGGGCGGGATGGAGGGGTTGTGGGGGGGGCTTACTGGTGTCGATGGCGTCGAAGAGGTAGGTGCGTTGTTTTTGTTCTTTGATGTAGGTGTCGATGAGGAGGGAGTATGTTTCCGAGTGGATGTTCTCCATCATGATCTGGAAGCCGTAGAAGCAGCGCGCCTCTGGGATTTGGACCTCGCCGCTGAAACGCTCGACGAGGTTCTCGTTGACGATGCCGTCTGAGGCGGCGAAGAAGGCGAGGACGTGGGAGATGAAGTAGCGCTCATCGTCGTTCAGTCGGTTGTTCCAGTCGTGGAGGTCTTTGGAGAGGTCGATTTCTTCGGCGGTCCAGAAGGAGGCTTCGGCTTTCTTGTACATCTGCCATATCTGTGTCGATGACAGGTGTTAGTCAATGAGGAATGAAGCCATTAGACGCGTGAATCGTTTGGCAAACACGCACCTCATGATACTTGATGGGGAAGAGCACAAAGCGATGAGGGTTTTCTTGTAGGAGAGGCTCATTCGCCTCGTCTGGTTTGATTGTCGGTGCAACGACTGGCGTGACTTCCTTCTTAGCGTCGTAGACTTGAACGAGGGGCTTCTTGAGCTCGAGGTCGACCATAACAGGAGCGGGGATATTGGCTGGAACATTCTCCTTGTCGATGGGGTCGAAGGTGATATTCTTTGCAGGCGAGTCGCCCATTTTGAAGTTTTCTAGTCGAGAAGATGCCTATATTGCAATGTGTGAGCATTGGATAAACATCGAGTTGGGGAATATGTTGGGTGGCGACGTGCTCATACCTGCTTTGAAGGCGTGGTTTGGGTTGCCATTGTGTTCAACTATTAATGCAAAGTAAAATAAGTCGGGGCTCTCACAGTCAAAGCCTTACTCAAAATTGTGTGGTGTGTGGTCGAGTATGTAGAATGGAAGAACAAAGAGAGTAGAGACACGAGAAAGATAATGGAAGCGCGTTGTTTCTCCATACAACAAAATTCGAGAGCGCGATCAAGCTAAGATAACGATGCATATTTTCAGCCTTACAGTACTTTAATGTAAGTACTGATACTTTCAGCCTTACCACTCGCGCGAGGATCCACGTGGAAAGGTAGGTACATCATTAACCACGGATTCAACTTTCATCACCCATCACATGTGGCATAGAGTTTGATAGACACTAGCATTGTACTGCTGCTGCAGTGGTGTGAAAATCATCCTTTGGAACATGTGTTCGGCCAATCACTGGAGAGCTGATGACCCGGAGTACAATTCCCTTGTCATTGATGTCAATTCAGGAGAATTATCTCTCAACGATTGTGAATGATACACGATCTTACATTACACAAGCGCACTTCGATGGAGGCATCGAATTTACTGAAGCTGAGCCCGACAACATTTTATTATGAACTCTAGGTATTTATTTCAATGAATCGGAAGAAATCTACTTGGGCGTCATCAATGTCAGCTCGCTAGGAATTGCCTCAGGCTGGCGCAACTTGGCACCTTGATCAGGTCTAGTGTTGGATTCTCCTCCGTTCGAGCTCACTCCGAGCTGATGAGCACCATGAAAAATTCATGTTACCTTCCCAGCTCTTATTCTGCATGCATCATTAAAAAACGATGCATCCCTTGGCAAGTCGTTCGATTTTGCATGCTCTAAGGGCGCGACTTTTGGAAGTTGTATCGTGAGTTGTTCTAAAGTATCTAGAGCTGTGGTACCTATGATGGTTGGAGTACGCAGCCTCCTTTTTGCACATTCTTTGATGTGGAGCCGCATCTGCGGGAATGACCGCTGAATGCTCCCTGACGGTTTCACTCCTAACAGCTGCTGAGAAAACCATCTTCTACTCCCAATCAGGAATTGCTAACTTGGACATCTGCAGGTTCCAGGAAGATCAAAAGGCTGCATCACGTGTAGGAAGCAAAAAAAGAAGGTGTCTCGTTGATCCTCCGTCTAGTTTTTGACCTTATGCCAACGTCAAGCGCAGTGCGATCTCCAGAAACCTTGCTGCAACCGATGTCTCGATCGTGGGAAAATATGTGAAGGTTATGCTCGCTACCCCGTATTCATTATCCGGACAAACGAGGGTTTCGTAAAACGCGATAGGCTCGAAGAAGCAAAGGATCTACGTGAAGAAGGATCACCTTGCCAGATCACATCGCGATCGTCGAAACCAACCACTGTATCGGTGTCATCGAAAAATTTACGGAAGCCAGATCTCGTCCGAGGACACAATGTCCCTTGGAATGACACGCCTCCATTTTCCAATAACGCGAAAGTCTCTGAGGTCCAGTTGATTTCTACATTCTGGGAGTGCTACGTGCCATCAAGGAGTTGCGCCCAGGCTGGCTCCCCGTGTGCTTGGCTCCAACAATCAATTGCCCTCTCAAACCCCCTGCCGGCCTTGCGCCTATCGCTTAAGGCTCTGGCCATGACCAGATTAGGTTGGCTTCATAAAGACACCACGTTGGTATGTCTGTAGAGGAGCACTCAGCCCCTTTACCTTGCGTAATTTTCAGTCACAACACTCAGTCCGCCTCTAGAGGAAGTCCATCTCTCCCTGAAAATTTCAAAGGTTGTCGGTTAGTGGAGAAGATTCTGACTTGGAAATCTCCATAGATTCGTGGAGGCAGAGTCATGTACGGTCATGCCTTGATAGCATTCCAAAGTGCTCTCTACTACCCGACAGCTCTCTATGACGAACATTTAACGATGCAAGATGAGGCAATAGCCACGTGCAACGTGTTGGCACTTTACGAGGTAATCAATATTGCTATTGGCTTTTATCCACATTCCTTATAAGATCTACGTAGCTTCATGAAGCGAGTCCTGCCTCAGTCCTCGGGTACTACAGCCACGTCGGAGGTCTAACACGCCTCCTCACCATGCGAGGCTCAGACAGATACAGATGCGCTTCGCCGCTCGCTAGGGAAACGTTGCACGAGACGCGTTCCAAGACGGTAAGCCAGGGTTGTCAGTCATATTGAAGTCGGGGATCAAGTCTGACAGCTCACGCTAGATGTTGCAGGCTGTCCACTTCCGCAAAGCGTCCCCACTAGGCTCTCACGAATGGTGCACACGCCCCTGGTCTCGGAAAGGCCAAGATCATAGTTCAAAAGATGCATCTCAAATGCTATGTGACCATGGTTTCGCATTGGCTGCTCTATTAGAAGAGGTAGACAACGCATTCCTTACGCAGGCGAACCCCGATACCGAAGTCATGCACAAGTATCTACGATGCTGTTCGGCTATGGACGCAAGATTCGACCTCTGGTACCAGGATCTCACTGGCAGATCAGACGGTCCGGCATACTGGCTTACACCTCGAGACGATTCGATCGAGCTAAGCTCGGCCAATGAGCCTTGGCCATCAAAATGCAACAACATTCAGCCGTTCTCCTTCCCAAACCTTGAGACCGCTAACATGATAACCCTCTACTGGGCGCTCAAGCTAGCCATCAGTAGGACCATCGCTGAAATCTGCTCTACAGCCCTCTCAAAACCCAGATCCCCAACGACCACCCCTTTGCAATTGATGGCACATCAAATGCTCATTGAGCACGGCGAAAGCGGCAGGTTTGAAAATGCAGCAAACATCATACGCTCCATGCCCTACTGCTTACACGACAGCATGGGCTTCTTGGGTGCACAGAGAAGTCTTGTTACGCTACGGGCGGCGTTGCTGTCCCTGGGGAAGAACCGCATTGAGGAGTTGAGCTTGTGCCGACACCTGTATAGGGATTTATATGAGAAGAAGGGCTTAGGGTGTGCGAAGCAAGTGGCGGACATGGGACCGAAGTGGCACAATGACCCTGAGCTGGAATTGTCCGCCGTATGGCCCCAAGAGTAACTTTGTACATGATACAAGACTGACACGAGACTCCTTTTTTTTGACAACGTGTTCTTCAGGCCCTTGCAAAGGCAGCCGCTCCTCACATACTGCTCAAGGAAAGGAAGGCAATGGCGGGAAATTGGCTTGCAGCCATTATCGCAACCCTTGATATATGGCGACGCCTTTCAGAGTCTAGCGATCGATAGTCCTAGCAAATGCCATTCAAGAAACATACCTCGTCACAACAAGAGCCACCAGCTCCGCCATGCTCCAGGCTAGGGCTGATTTAGCGCTTTAGTACACTCTCATTATCCAGCGATTTGGCCTCTCTCCCACTATAGCTACTTACTCTTCTACATACTTTATTACATCATACACGATAGATCCAATGAATTTAGCACCCAGTTACACGCGATACCCACCATCAACACCTAACAATGTGACGCTCCCAAAACCCCATTCTGCAAGCCATTCAGAAAGAGAAGGAACATGAGCCACACCCAATGCAGCAGGCAAGTGCGAAGAGCGTCACCGCTAACCACAGCAACCTTGAAAACGCGAGAACCCTCTCTTCCACCCCACGCTATAGCATCAAGCTTATTTCTGGAGACCCCGTTGCATACCTCTGCAATATCCTACTTCGCTAGTGCGCCTCATTCCTCGTTTGTCGGGATTTTCTACCCGGGTACTGTGATTGGGCGAAAGGTGTGGAGGTAATGGCGAAAGATACTCCATGATAGCGAGTGTATTGGAAGGAGGGAAGGGTTGGAGCGTCACGGTATTTACAAGTGGACTTTGCATGTCAATGGTGGTGGAAGCAGTGGGTATCTATCGCGATGAAGTGAGCTGTGATGTTGCTTGCTGCCATTCTGTCACGGATTTAAAGGGTGTGATGAGGAATATGGTAATGGAAGGTCATAAAGCATGTAGAAGAAAGAGTGTCTACAGCCCAAAGCACGGAGCATGATTTCCCTCCAGAAAAAACCCCCCATTGATAGTGCAGTCCTAAACGACCGTAACACACCATACGCATACGCCCAAGCCCATAGTAAAACAATCACTGCCCTCGCCGGGCTCACGTCCTTCCCAGCCAACGACTTTTCAACCGCCAACGCCGCCAAAAAAAATGCCCGTGGCATCCTCTGCGGCAGTCTGAGCAGGAGCAGTCCTTTCGTGACATACCCGAGAACCTTCTTCTCTCTCGAATCAATATTCGGTCACGATGATGTTCAAAGCGTGTTTCCAGTGGCGCCGCCGGGGAAACGAAATGATTCCGATCGAGTCTTGCGCGATGACCAAGTCTGTCTGAGGGATGTGGAGGCTGGTGGTGATGGAAGAGGCAACCGTGATCGATCCAGGGCGTAAGGGAGGTTCGCGAAGATTTGGAAGGCTAGTGATGTGGTGGTCGTGTTTGGATGTATCGGGCGCTGAAGGGTCGGCCGAGGAAGAGCGTTTGCAGGGTAAGAGCGATGGTCGGCTGGCTGTGTACTCTACATGTCCGAAGACGCGCACAGGGGTTTCCGATACGATATTGCCACTATGCCGGGATCGGCGAGGACGGTGGCTTCAGTGGTAGATGGAGAATTACGGGGAATCATCGCTCGCAAGGGATATGTTGGATGAGACGTATTCCAAGACAGTAAGCCAGGTTTGTAAAGTAGATGAATATATCTCAAGCGACGGTGGCCAGCGATAAGCCATTAGAGCTGGTGGGGAGGAGTAAGTAGCAGCTGCTGGCATCAGGGAGAGGCTATCCGAATGTGCTCGTCAACTTGTGTTCTGTTTGGAGAGAATGCAGGCACCGCATGCTGCTGCACCGAGCATGTACAGTCCTTGGAGGACATAGTGGCTTCTGGGATCGTAGGTACTGTTTTTTGGGTTATCTATTTCTGTTCTATTAATCGGCTTGAGAGATGAGGCATGTTCAAGAAGCTAGCCTTGTGTTTCTACCCCGGGATGTTGTTTGCAACTTGTGGGATCCGTTCGAATGGAGGATGTTCTCTCTGGTGTTGAAAGAGGAGGAAGTGGGGAGATTCGAGGAGAGGAGGTTGGGAGGTGTTGAATAGGGAAATGAGAGTGATAGGACGGATATGGTTCGGTTGTTTGGGTCATGTGTGTGAGGTCTGGAGGTGGTGAGCGGAAAGTGTGGGTTCATGGTGGTATATGATGTATGTATACACGCATTTTGTATAAATAGTTGTGAGCGTCGCCGCACACTTTTCAATCTTTTTTTGGTTCCTGGCATGATGGTAGCTGTGCCCATTCAGTCTTTGAGCTGGCTTTTACGTCTTTTGATCTCGTTTTCCAACAGCTCGACCACAATCTTGCCCCCACTCCATGCCGTATTTCTTGCATGATCTATCGGAGTAAGCCCTTCATAATCTTTCGACTCAACGTCGACATTGTCTTGCTTGATCAACCAGCTAACCAACTCTTCCCTCCCGCACCTTGCTGCCCATGATAACGGCGTTCGTCCCTCATTATCTCTCAGATCTGTCTTAGCACCAAGCTCGATTAACATTCTAACCACCGCTTCCTGCCCCCAAATGATTGCCCTTGAAAATGGTGTTCGTCCGTTTTTATCTCTCGAATCTATCTCAGCACCGAGCTCGATTAACAACCGAACCACAACTTCATGGCCACCCTCTGCTGCCAATGATAATGGCGTTCGTCCCTTATTGTCTCTCGAATCTATCTCAGCACCTAGCTCGAATAACAATCGAACCACAGCTTCGTACCCAAATCTTGCTGCCAGTGACAAGGGCGTCCGCCCCCATCTACCTCCCCATTCAATATCAACATCCTCTCGCTTAATTAATAGCCGGACTATTGCTTCGTGTCCATGCGATGCTGCGCCTATGAGCGGCGTACGTCCGTGCTGACATTTGGTGTCGAAATCCACGTTCACGCCTGAGTCGATTATCGCTTCTATAACGCTTAATAGGCCATTGCGCGAAGCGAAGCGTAACAGCGATCCTTTCTGCCCATCTTGTAAACTTATGCTGCGAAAGAAATGTGGCCAGGACCGTATGCTATCTTCTGATGGCCATCGAAAGAGGGAAATCAAATCAGCTTGAGGTATTCGCTGTTTTTCCACAATTCGAGTATGCAAAGCCCAGCTTGCACAATACTGTAGGAGAGGGAAGCGACAAATCAATTCCTTTTGTTCGGATTCATTGACTCGTATGCTCTTTCTCTCTCTATCTGTGATAAAGATGGTTTTGTCCAAAACTTCCTTCAAGTTCATGAATCTGACACATGACCTTGATATCCGGAAATGGGCTAGGCCGACCACATTATCAGACAATGAGCGTTCAAGCGTTGGTGATTTGCTCCGGCTTAGGTAGTCGTTAACATCATGGAAGAAAGAGGAGTCAAGACTCTGCAGTCCGCTCTCGATGAGATAATCGTTGACAGATTGATGAATAAATCGCACAATCTGTCGATCCTCATATTCTACGGTTTCAGCCAGTCCCCCAGAGAGACTGTTCACCGTTCTTCTCATCTGTTCATCTGTATCCGCGAAATCCACCGAGCGTCGGCATTCCTCGAGCGACCTGAAGTCTTTGGTAATATCCACGACCATGGCATAGCGTAACTCCTTTAAAGATAGAGGCTCCATAGCGAAATATATCCATTGCATCAATTGCACTGCTCTCTTTGGATCCCTAATATTGGATAGAATGTGTTGGTAAAGATCACTCAACTTGTTTGGTATCTCCTTGATTTTTTGGCGGATTTTCGCTACGCTTGCACCGTCGTCATAAGATTAGATAATGATTGGTATGATAAGAACAACCCATTGAAAAATGTAGGATGATTTTTTAATGATCTCTTGCTCAAGCTTCGGGCCCTCCTCTGGGTATGAAAGCCTATGCTTCTTCATTCTTTGCCGGACATAGGTTGCTATATCATGATGATTTTCTTCTTCAACGCAGATTTTGAGAGCATTCTTTGGAGCCAGAACGGGATAATGCCGACAGGAAAAGCATATCTTTAAACCAGGGCTGGTGGGGTGAAGCCTCTCGAGAAGTTCCTCGAAGTAGGCTACCAGATTTACGGCAACCTCTTGACCAGCTTCGTCGAGCGCATCCAGGTAAAGATGTATCGCGCGATCCCTAGAGGCACTGAGAATTAAATCTTGCAGTAACTCTCGTAGCTCTGTCTCATGCCACTCATAGTCTGATTCTGAATTCTGTTTGGTTTCACGTTTCTTTTTAAATATCAATGTGAACTTGGATAGTAAATCGGGAGTTTGATCTAAAAGCTGATGCAGAAGCGAGCGAAGCATGCCACATGCGCTCTTTTGAAGGTCACTACCACGGCCGTAGAAAAAGAAGGTAGCTACCACGTCATTATTGAAAGACGAATTCCGAAGAGCGTATCTAATTAGTGTCGATTTCCCTGCGCCAGGCTTCCCAACAATCCAGAGCAGTGCGTGACGCTGAGCGAGCCAAGCGGTATACTCTTCGTGGCTCAACAGCCACGTACATGTTTTAGTCGCTGCGCTTTCTACAAGAAATTCTCGTTGATCCATGTTCTGAAAGTACAGAGACTTGAGGCATTCTATTTCAAAGTCAGCATTCAGTGGTCCTGTCACAGTCACACAGTGAAAGCTGGCCTTGCTGTTTCAATGTCTTTTCCTGCGCTTTTGCAGTATGATTATCTGGAAGGTAATATGTTAGCCTTCATATATAGAAGAGTCAGGCAGTCTTCTACACCATAGTATTTCCTTTATTAGGGACACTTACTATACGCTTCTTCCTTGGCATATTCTATCCACCGTCTGATCCAGACTAGGATGTTTCTATAGTCTTCGTCCTCTTGGTTAAGGAGTCTTTACATATTACGATGGTCGGTCTCGAACCCTATCTTATAGGACCCATCTATAATTGCAGAGTCTTTGTCAACGACCTGAGATTTAAGGAGTATCAGTAAAAATCGAGGGGCTTTAGAGAAGATCAGAGAGCCCACATGTATAATCGGCATGCGCCAAAACGTTTGTTTCACGGCTTCGAAAACGCATAAAGTGTTGTTAGTCCCGGGTCCATCGCTTCGAAGATAGCTCATGAAATCATAGTGCAGGTTCTGATTAGTAGCCGATCCAGGCTTAGTAACCTCGAGTAGAACGGTGCTTGAACCGCGCCAGAAACCAAGAAGCGACCATATCTGTCCGAGAAGAGCGATGCGAGCACCTTTGTGTGGTGTTCCGAGGAAAATGAAGCCGCGGGCTTTCTGGCGAGTATTATGGCAAAAGTCGTCAGCGGAATCTGCGCCTGCATTTACCAAAGCCTAGCCATATGAGTAATACGCCATAAAGGCTGGAAAGTGCAAGTCCTACCTGCTTAATGATCAAGCCTCCGAAGCTATGACCGACGAATACGATGGGCCGATGCCTTGCCTAAGCGGCGTCAGCGTTCAATAGTACGATGATGTTATCAATCCTGAGCGGCGGTGCATTACATCACCCTGGCGAACAGTTCGGAGGGCTTGTAATAGATCATCTCCGTGATCGTGCAATGACTTGTCCAGTGCATACGCATTCCATGATGTATTATGATTGAAGTTAATGACACGAGCGTTTATATTCCCTTCCTTTGGTAAAAAGTCCCGCAGCCACATACCCTGGTAATTGCCCGCAGCGATGCTGTTGCTTGGTAGTCGAGACAACCATGTTGTTTTTGGATTTGCTGCAAGACCGTGAACGG
The DNA here is from genome assembly GCA_013423325.1 of Usnea hakonensis. Taxonomy (NCBI): domain Eukaryota; kingdom Fungi; phylum Ascomycota; class Lecanoromycetes; order Lecanorales; family Parmeliaceae; genus Usnea; species Usnea hakonensis. The sequence continues at coordinate 345,974 of BLJB01000126.1, forward strand.
CAACGATACTAAAGACAATAAGATAAGGTCAGATATAGAGACATCAAGGTAATTCACAGGTAACACGAACTCGACGGAAACAATCTCTTTGTCTCTTGGATTGTAGACTTCCAAAGCCTTCTTTTTGGGGCCGATTGGTTGCGTACTGAATAGAAGAAGTTGGGCCGGAGACAGTATGATACATACTATAAAGACGAGCAGAGCGAGCAGAGCGAGAGGGACACTCGACATGGAGAGAGGCTGATCGAATAGTTTTGCAGTCAGACACGAAAGAAGAAAGAGCGACAGACTCCAAACTCGGTGGAAACGACTATCCGATAATATCACCGCACATATTGTATACAAGGAAAACAAGTAGGGGGCATATTCCAAAAACAGAAAATGCATGGCTGTTATTTCAGCGTTGATGGCAAATTGATGAGATTCTGTGATGTGATGCAGATAACGTAGAGAGGTACGGAATGGATAGCGGCTTACGGAGACCTGCCATTGAAAAAAGGAAGCTAATACACCTATATTCGGCTGGTCCAGAAAGGCTAAATTAGCGCCACCATAGGCGCGGAAGTCCAAGCTACTTTACCATCAGCCCAGTCATTCGCACTTACACTTCGAATTATCAGTTCCTTCGCATTGAAGATTCTTCGAGGAGCTTCGACCTCATAGGGGATTCGGCACCCAACTGATAGTAGCCTTAGCGCAGTCGACGAAATTGAAGAGACTGGCAGTGTCGATGCAGATTGCGCCGACGGCGATCTCGACTGCAGATAATATGGCGATCGGGGGCTTTATGTTATACATATTTCAACATTCACAGACATTAGCGCAAGATATACGATCTCACCATAACAAAATGCTAGAGACTCCTCTAGGCTAGTTCATAGACTACATCTCTCTCCCATGCCACTCTAAGGTCCCGAGAGGACATCCTCCTTAAGACTCTCCTAACCCCTCCTCCCTTAGCATCTCCTTTCCGCCTACCCATCCACCCATACCCAAACCCCATCCCACCGCACCCATTCATCCCCTCTTCACCCCTTCCCCACATACTCCTCAAGTCTAAACCCCCAATTTCCAACCCGAACCCCCAACTTCATCCTACAGACACCGCAATCGCGATCCCAAACTAACAATAAACCAGTGCACTATCAACCCTAACCGGAACCCATACTCTATAACGCAGAAGACTCTCTACTTGCGCAGCTCCACCCCAATCATGATCCGCCGTAATCTTAGCGATGATGGGGTCCTTGAAGCAGAGGGGGTGGTCGCTTTTTGGTATGGGCAAAGGTTGTTCTTCATATGAAGTGGTTTATAAGTATGGGGTTTTGGGGGAAGTGTGGCTGCCTAGAAGGCCTATGATTCTCGCTCGCTCGTTTGTTTGGGCGAGAACATGTGCATTCTGTGTTCTTGGTGGAGGTACCTTGTATGTATATGCCTGGCTTGTAAGGCGATCACGCATGCTGAAAACTTGTACTGATTTGTGGAAATGGAGAATAAACTAGGTAAAAATCATTTCCTAAAGCTTTAGCAATCTCATTCTCCGACGACACAGCAGCTGCACCATACACACAAACTTTAATCCATCACGTAACACTTTCAAACTTCCATTACTGCTTCACCTTGATTCACTTTGAAGAAAACGATCCCGCCAAAATTAGGAGCGAGTGCAAACAGTCCATCATGATGTGCCATCGCATCTGTCCGAAAATCAGGGGGTAGCCACAGCATCTTTCGATCGCCTTGCATCAGCCACTCCTCGTCGCACCTCCAACGTTTACCGTGCGTGGAAAGATCGCCACTTGAGCTTTCGGGAGCTTTGTTAATCTGGACATGCCCTTGGTCGAACTTGAGGTACGTCCCATCTGCAGAGAACGACAACTGTGTAAAGTATGCGTGGCACGGTATTGTTCCCATAGTTCGAGCATTTTTGACATCCCATAGCATCACACCGTAAGGATCCGCGCATGCGAGAGACATACTATCAGCAGAAAAGGCTATCGCAGAATTGAAGCTCTCAGGGCGTGCGACCGTTTCTTGTGGCTCTTCTGTTTCTAGTTTGTATAGCATTGTACTTTGGGCTGAGGCGGACTGACAGGCAAAATACACACCATTGGGCGAAAATGCCATTGAACACTTGTATCCTGCAACCGGTTCATACCTATGGAGTAATTCGCCTGTCATTGTATCCCATATTCTCGCGGTCTGGTCCTCGGCTGACGAGGCCAATTTCTTGCCACTAGGTGAGAATCTTACATTCGACACCTGCCGTTGGTGCCCTTTGAGTCTATGATGCAGATGTCCTGTTCTTGAAACCCAAACGCACACCTCTTGGTTCACGCCACCCGAGGCAAGCTGCTCCCCATCAGGTGAAAACTCAAGCATTAGGCCATACCTGTGCATTGAATGAACCCATTTACGTTTTAAAGTTGTTCTTTCCGATCCTGTTCTTGGGTCCCATAACCGTATAGTATCATCGTCAGTCGAAGAAGCTAGTTGGTTACCATCAAGCGAAAATTGTATCTGCCGCACACCACCCGAATGGCCTCCTAAGGCAAATTTCATCGTTCCTGATGCTGTATCGTATAGTTGTATATTTTTATCGTCATAGGACACGCATGCGAGCTGATCGCCACCAGGCGAAAACAAGATTTTACTAATGGTCTCTCGATTCCCTTGTTGTGAGTCTACCGCAGTTCTCGAGAAGGGTTCCCATATTTGTGTTGTAGTAGACATAAGGCAGATACTGGCTATTCGCTTGCCGTCGGGCGAAAATGCCACTGACTGTATTGCATCTCCGCAAGTTCCAATCAGGCTCTGCTCTTGCGTTGAAAGCTCCCATAAACGCAATGTTCTGTCGTTCGAGCCTGAGACAAGGAACTTTCCATCAGGGGAAAACGACAGCGCTCCAACATAGACGGATTGAACGTCAAACTTCTTATACGAATCTTTAGCTGGGTCTCGGACCATTATAGTTCCATTGAAGAAGCCTAAAGCCAGCTTTCCCTCTGAAGAGAATACTGCCTCACATAGACTGGCTGGGTCACCAACGTTTAAGATGTGCATCGCACCTGTTGTCGAATCACACAGCAGCACTTCAGCTTCATTGCTGTCCTTTCGATAAGCTTTGAGAGTCAGCCATCCCTGAGAGGAGACAGCTAATAATCGGTGAATTGTGAATCCTTGAAGTAAGAAATCAGACAAAGAATCATTCTGTCGATTCCATATTCTCACACTTCCATCACTGTCTTGTATAACTAAGTCATCATTGAGCAGAAATGATATAGACATTGAAGTTTCATCTTCCGTCTCAAGAGTTTCAATATCAAGAATACGGCTCGTCGCGCCTGTTACAGGCTCCCATAACCGTATTGTCCGATCTTTCGGAGAAGCTGAAGCTAACTGACCCTTAGGCGAGAAGGCTATTCTATGAACACTCTCACCATGACCTTGTAGCGTACTGTGCAGGGCCCCTGTCGCGAGATCCCATAATCGCACTTTCGCATCCCAAGAACCACTGGCTAAATATTTGCCGTCGGGAGAAAATGCGATTGCAGTCACACAATCTTCATGGCCCTCTAGTGTTTGCACGGAATTTCCCCAATCTTCTTGAACGGTGGGTTGTCTGACCAACCAGGCCGGAAGCTGATCCGAGTAAAATTTCCGAGTCAGACTTTCAGTTGGACTAAATACAAGTGCAGAAGCGTAGGTTTGTAGCGGCGCTTGCTCGATGATAGCCCGATTGCTGAGGATAAACCGTTCTGCATCTTGAACAACTGCATGCAAGTTTCGATGGTCAACGAGCTAGAAGCCAGTCAATTAGTCAGGAAATCTATATCTACGATTCTTGTGGAAACAGACCTCAGCCATGTTTGCTAGTTTTGTTATCATAACCACCCCTTGGGGCATCTTACCCATTAGACTCATAGCCTCGAGCCAGTGGAGAAAATCTTTCTGGAAGAATCTGTGAATTTCCCCGTTTTGACGGAGCCGGAGCTGCGCTCGTGAGTCTGATTTAGTACCAGCGAGGTGATCCACCCAGTGTTGGCATGCATACTGTATATGCTTTGGCAAAGCTTTGTGCATGATCACTCGAGGAACGTCTTGCGGTGGACTGCCTGGCGTCGGCAAATTGCATATGTTCCTGCTCAGACCTGCAGAAATGGCTCCCAAGCAACTCGTGACAAGATGACCGTGCACCAATGCTTCCTGGATAAAGAGTCGCCTGTCTCCACACCTCGTTTCGTTGAGAAGGAAGTCGTGAAATGAGGGATGAAGTAACCTGATAGGAGACTCCAAATTATTAGGTACATTGAGTACAGAATGCAATGAACTCAGTGCTACATCTACGGATTTGACAGGCATAGAAAGTAGCTTAGCCACGGCTGAGATAGACAATTCGTCAAACAACGTAACAATAGGGCCCACAACTTGCTTGAATCGGTCGCACAATTTGGCAACCTCTCGTTCGGGCCCCTTTTCCATGACTGAGCATCTCAAGACCTGCATATACATCTCATCCAATTGTGCGGTCTCGCTTCCATCGGCAGGTTTAGCTTTAAGGATGTCAGACAAGCGATCTTCTGGAATCCAATTTGTGTCTTCGATAAAGCGGCAAACGGTCGCAGCATAAATGAATAAACAGTCAGCCTTCTGAACAAGAGATCGTATGTCATCTTCACTCGGCCAATTAGGAAGTTCACTTAAACGGCCGAGCTTCCGCCTCAAGAATACCGATATGTCTTGTTCCACGATCTGGCGGGGAATCTCGCCTAGTTCAAGGGTTTGGTGGATAATTTCCGGTATGTCCTTGAAACCGTGGCGAATGACTATCTCGGGTCTGCTGGTTACGAAGACCCCCAAATCGATGTTCGTAAGATCTTTTGCTTCTACAAAAAGCTGGAGAAGAAGTCTGATATCATCTTCAGAGCCGCATTCATCTAGTGCATCGATCACCAAGTTCAAAGTCGGACGCTGTTTGAATTTTGCACTTGAAAGCGGTCCGCTGATGAGCCCTTTCCACTGGTTGCGGAGACCTTGCCTCGTAATGTCGCTGTGCGTTGCGATTGCGTCACATACATTCTCCCTGACTTCCGGTGATGTTTTGGCCAAGTGATAAGCTAAGGTACCCACAAAATTGACAGCGTTGTTGGCCTCTCCTGAGCCTCTCGAGAAGAAGAAGTTGCCTCCAAGGGTATTCTGTGATCTGAATAAATGCGCAAGCGTACAAGAAATGGTAGATTTCCCAGTCCCAGCCATACCCCTCAACCAGAAGATAGGTCGTTCGTGGTGTGCACCCCAGTCTTGAAGTTGTAGCAGCAGTTCGACTCGAGTATCGTCCATGCACTGCGATTGATGCTGACGTTGATAAGAGTCGAACGAGGCCCCTGCAGCGATGGGTAACTTCTCCAATTGTCGCTCCTGCTCGATTGCTTCCTGACCTTGTTTGAGCTGGATGACATTTGCGTCGATGTCAACGATGAGGGAGCTATACATCGTAGATTAGCTCTTGATACCCGGGGGAAGTGTGAACACGTACGCCTGATCCGCATTCAACGCGAGAATGAGTGTTCCCTTCAATCTTTGGAATCTTGTGACCCACTCATCTACCTCCTTCTTGGTAAAAGGCCATTTCAATGCGCGCTTCCCAACACGCTTCATGACCTTAGCTCCGGTTCCTGGGTCTAATTTGCTTTCAAGAATGTTGATGTCTGACAAACTCTGCTCGATCGTTGTGATGAGGGAAGCTGAGGCCGGGACCTTTGCAACCATAGAGTCTTTCTGGAGTAATTCCAAGAATTTTTGCATCACATTATGAAAATCCTGGATCTCGTCCGCTAGGTGTGTTACTTCGTTTTTGGCATCCTTGACTTCGGAATAGTATTTCCAGATGATGGACAGGATTTTGGCGGATACCTGTCCAACCGCAATGGCCGTCCCTGGATCCATAGTGCGACTTTTCGATCTTTGGCAGGGGAACCTAGATCAATTGGACAATGACGATTTAGAGACCCAAAATGGTGGCAGTGAGGTGGCACTTTAAATTCCTGAGCACGCGCTGGTAGGTAACCAGGTTCGAAGATTACGTGCTCTCGCCTTGATATAATTGGAAGAGGGCTACCAGACACATAGATCCACACTCAAATCTTCTTTCGCAAAACACGAAATACAGACCGGACCGCGTTGCTGAATCCTCGATATCAAAGCCGCAGACAATCAATCAAGCCCTACACCTCTTCTTAGATGGAGCAAAACTGCAATGTACAGAAGTGAGGGGATCTGCGCTCTCAGCCTTCAGGAGACGTGGCAACCCCACCACACCTCGTCTGCAGTTGCCGTAGAGCATTCCTATGTTCCCAGGTCACTCCATTTGATTGGTAGAGCCATAGATAGGTAGGTGTGGCTCGCGTGTCGCATACCAATTTTCTTGGTTCCAGGACAGAGACAATCGCCCTTCCCCGGCTACTATTCGTTCATAAGCGAATGGACGATTGATTGATTTGAAAGATTGGCTGAGTCATGGTAGTGCCGTCCCTTCCTCTTCTGGCTTCTCTATTCGGACGCCTTTGTTAATTATATCGGCAGTCAGTCTCTAAACTCTGTGAAAGGTCACAGGTTGCGAAATTTTTTAATGACATGAACTTTTGTCTCATTCTAGTCCCCACTCTCAGAAAGTCACAAATATGTAAATCACCACTGCTGACTTCTCAAGTCTTTGAATAGTCGCCGTCCATCAGCCCCACAATCGCATCCTGAAAAATGGCAAGACTTCCCTCATCTCCCCGCCAGCGCTCCCGTCGCAACCCTAAGCCCATGCTCCTCAATCACAAACCTCAACCCCACATATTCCCACCGACTCAAAAACATTCTGAGCGCTTTCAGCATCTGCCCCCACGTCAACCACTTCAGCGGCCCAATAGTCGTTGTCATGGTCAATGCCGCGTGCTCTGCTTCGAATCTGATGTATGGTTGCGGCAAGAGGGGTTGGCGATCTCCGGCGCGTAAGGCAGCTTCGAGGGCCTCTGTGACATCTTGGTTGGCGGAGAGCAAGCATTCGACAACGGAAAGCTCGCTTATGGGATCGGTGTAGTCAGAGAAGGTTATGACAGTTGAGGGGTGGTCAGGGATGGGGTAGATGTAGGGTGAAGCGGGGAGGTTACTGGGTGTATACGTTAGTGGAGAGAGCGATCCGGGGGGGTGAAGGGTTGTTGGCGTACTGGAACGGTCTTGATATTGTTTGGTTGTAGGTGAAGGACGCGTTAGGGAGAGCAGCATTGGGTACCCCTGTGTTGCTGAGAAGGAGGTTAGACGGAGGATTGATTACGGCTGCGTTTGCAAAAGATAAGAGAACGAGCTGCAGAGTGAACAAAGGAACGCCAAATGATGCCATCTTTTGAACACAGATTTTCATCTACTGATTTCAAGATTCGCGACAGCGGGGCAAAAGCAGATTTCACGGCAAAGCTTGTATTTAAACAGTGTCCGGAAAGCGCAAGGGCCTTTCAAAGTTCAAAGCGTAGCTGTCCTAGGGGGAGAGTATCCGCTAATGCGATTGGCGATGAGAGATTGGTGGTTCAAAGCCCAAGCTGCGGCGCTTGTATGCGAGCCGAGAGCGAGAGCTATCTCCTGAACGTATCATGCATACATGAACCTTCGCTGAGGAAATGAGATGCCACAAAAATTGAGACTAGCAGCTTTGGCCAGGAGTGTTCGAGAGCAACGCTGGGCTGTGAATGGGAGCAAAAATCCTTCAGGATGGTGATTGCATTTCTACCACACGGTCAGAATGTTGGATGACCACAGTATGATAGTCAAGAGGTCGGGAGACAAGATTTGGTGTTGTGGTGGACAGCCAGCCCTATGCTAAAAGTCAATAAATATAAATATCATAATAGTGAGCTCTCTCCATGTAGGTTTGTAGAAGCAAAACCCCGCCCAGGTCCCATGTGCGAGCCCCTTCTCCACAGCCCGGGGTTTTCTTACGAGTCGCCCGGCTCGGTTCTTTTGCCATTTCCATGCTATAATGCTTTTTTGATACTGGGGCTGTTAAAGAAGGAGTGGTGGCGGACGGAGATAGGTCTGATGCTGGGCGGCTTCCGTGGTCGAATGGTTAGGGGAGGGTCAGGCGAAGGAAATGGGTAGGTGACGGGGTCGTCATGTGTTGACGGCGAGGGTCGGACGGTCGGACTGTTCGATTCTTGACGAGGACGTTCTTAATTCACTGCGAGAATGCCAGACATTATGCCAAATAATCCCTTGCTCCATTCTTATGGCTATCCATTGTCTATGCAAAAACCTATGAGCCACTCTATAATTTGTCCTTCACCGTTGCCGGCAGTATTCTATTTTCGAATTTCCGCATGTATTTGTTCGTCTGCTCCGCCAAACTCAAGGTCAAAATCGTGTGTGGCAGGATTCTTGCCAAATGCGCAAAAAAGCCTTTGTAAATCGCTAATAGTCCTTCTGTTTTTACAGTTTTAGAGAGGCAGTCGAAAACGCCACTGTACAGATTACCCGTTTGATTATACATCCGCGACATTATCGTGTCTTCCGGGATGTCTTCGTCAGCCCCGCAGCATTTCATGAGGATCTCAAAGACGTACCTGGTGGGTGCATCACACAACATACCACAAATCCACTGCAGGCGCTACTTGTCAGATGAAGCGCAGCTCCTTCTTGCATACCCAGGTGTTTTATCAACCTCCTCTTTGCAAAATGATACGTCGGCAGCTGTACACTGCTCCCAAAACCTGTCCTGACAATAGCCGCCCCAATACCTCGATAAAGGCCCTGGACACCCTCAGCGCCATAGATTTTCCGAAAGCCATCTACTGCATTGCGGTATCCGTGTTGAGTACCCACAGGCAGGAATGGCGAGTAAGATTGTAGGCGTGTCTTGACAAGGAAGAAAGGAGATCCAGCGGCAGCACCGAGCATCCCTGATGTAGCACCAGTGAAGATGTTAATGCCAAGGGATTGCACTTTGGAGTCTTTGAAGATGGCAGAGGTGAGGCGCTCGCGGACGGGTTCGTAAAAGCCCAAGCGGCAGCCATTGAGGACCATCTGGTATATGTACTGTGGACACAATCAGACATGCGTGCCAAGAGGGCAATCAACGCTTTGCTTTACCGCTGCTCCAATTCCTCGGTATAAGCCTCGTGGCCCTTCATTTCTCAAAATCACGCTAACGCCATGGAAGACACCTTTGTACAATTTCGGCGTATCTTGCTTAGCTCGCAACTCTCCTTGTAGTTGTAGACTGTTAATGTCTACGATCAGTTCCACCGTCTCTTTTTGATTACTGGCGCCAAATACCGGATCTTGATGGTCTCGAAGGGATGCGTAGCTGTGACAGCGCCACAAGCTGCTATGCCGCCTGCAATGAAGGACCTAACAGGATAACGTTTATCAGCTTCGGCCTTTGCGAGCCGGACCTTTGAAGACTCACCCTAAGGTGGTTGACATTATGCTGAACGCAGACAGGAGGGAACACTCTCAGCTGCCTTCGGTCACCTTCTCATATTGGCAGTCACGGATCGTATGAAGTGAAAATCATTTGGAGAGTGCTAGGAAGGTGCAGAAAGTCACTGCGTGGACTACTGGATCTTTTTGACATTGAATGGAGTGAGATGTGATTACCAATATAATCCTTTATCACTTCTTGGCGGTCGACTTTTGAGGTTCGAAATTTCTCCGAAGATCTGCGAAGCTCCGAATCTCCGACGTTGGATCCCTGGTCGATCATCTAAGGGTTTACTCGGCCATGACAATTTTTGTGACTAATATCTTTATAAGCAGAATCACTACCGACTGTTCGCCGGTGGTATTCCAGTCGTATCAGGTTCGATTCCTAATGGCGCTGATCCAATGGTGGAGTGGCTTTCTCATCTTTCTCCGCCCTCGTTCTCAAGATCTCAGCCTTCATCCCGACCGCTGCAATCCCAGCTAGTAAGATGATGGTTCTACTCCAAGCTTTACCTATCAAATGCTGAGCTTTGAGGCGGAGGTGAGTCAAACAATTTAAACCATACTCTACATCTATAGCGGGGCTTTTCTAGAAAGCTGCTCACTTCGAAACTCGAACATATATTCGATTTCCTTTGTACAAGGAAAGCTTGGGGTGGCAACGCACAGCCCGAAAAGCTTGACTAGGGGAAATTGAAGAGTGAGCTGGAGATCCAGGTAGGTGTCTCTGCAAAAACGTCTGCCCGCGTGGAGCTTGGGTTCGACACCCAACGAGGCTAACCTTGACCCGTGATGTTATGCGATATATATGATTTATGGGTTTGTTTCGCCGAAACTATCATCTGATGTGGTAAGAATCTCTGGGACCGCAGTTCGTGTATCTTAGACCCTGGAGGAACTCGGTCTTTATTACATTTTGCTACCACAAGGCTTTAGAGGACGTGATGAAACTGTGATTTATAAAGACGAAACTTGAACTGACAAGCTCTACACCGGTACCATCCACTCCCCTCAAAATGAATGCTAAAGTCGGTAGGGTCCTCAAGAATGGGTCAAGAACCCAAGGAAAACACCAAGACCTCATTTCTTCACCATCATAACTCCCAACTTCCTAAATTATCCAGCCACTAAATGTTTGTCTCGACTACTAAAAAGTGCACGAGAGACTCCAATAGGTGCAAGGCTACTGCCTATTGCAAAGGTCCACTCCGGTATTTATAGTCTTCACATCAGCCTCATGAACCTCCCCGTCGTAAAGTTCTGCAGGCTGCAATTCTGTGAGCTCCAGTTCTTGTGGCCTCACGAGATCTTGCAGCATGTAGCCTCCTGTCGGTGTTTTGGCCCCGCCATGCTGATGACAAGCTGCAAGTGTATCATCAACTGCCTTTTGCGCTTTCATTCGAAGCCTGCGTTCGTGGACGACAAGACCGGTTAGGCCTGAGATCAGCAGGACTCCTAGCGGCACTCCAATCGCTATCCCAACGTCAACGGCCTTCTTCGGTGGCAATGGGTGTTGGGGTAGAGGTGTAGCGACGACAGAGAGTGTAGTTATGGACGAGCTAGATGCCGTGATGCCTGACGGAATTGAAGAAAGCTTTGTTGATGTCGAAGGGCTTTTAGTACTTGAAACATTGGCAGACTGCGATTGCGAAATCTTGCTTGGGGCCTTGGCTTCACCCGGCCGACTGAGCCAGGGGCTTATTGGGATTTTGTTTAGGTTGAAAGCTGCCGTGTCACAACAGCCCGCAGCGGCTGCCTGGGTTCCGGCTGTCTCGCTGCAGCAGAATATCTGCGTGTAAGAGCCGTTATTAATTGGACACGGCATGATGTTGCTGAAGGAATCAATAGCAGCTGCCACGCTGTCAGGATCTGCATTAAAAACCGTCAAAGACGAGGAAATATTCGGTACCGTTTCTGCAGCTCGGACAGCATCCGTCGGCATCCCAGTTGATATCAGTACATCCTCCTCGGTACACATAACCGGCGCTGCCGAAACAGTAGCCGTTTGCAGAACACGGGTCTCCTGAGTAGCAACATGCGCTATCGACTTCTGTCGCTGTCTGAATGCATGGCGTATAATTGAAGCTGTTAGGAACAAAGGAACCATCAGGCCAATAGCACGCGCTGTCTGCAGAAATCGATATTTGCCATAGGCAGAAGAGAAACAGAGAGAGCCTCACTTGCATGATATGCATAGAATGTAAGGAATAGGGAAATGATGGCGGAGAGGAAAGCTTATAATAATCTTGAAGGGCCAGCATTCAGAAGCTTCAAGTGGATCGCTCCGCCACGGCGCGATAGCATCCTATCCTACGGTAATGCGGAGTCAGCGCTCTATTTTTGGGATATTCCTCCACCAGCCAATTTAGCAAAGTGAAGATGTAGCCTCCGCCGTTTGGCAATCAAGAACCAGGATGGAATTCTCTTACTATTATGAGAATTATTGGCCGACCGCTCCAGGCCGCCCTCTTCCTGCGTTGGGCACTTTTGTGCCTCATGCAAGAAGCGTTTCAGCATGCACCTGCTACGGGCGCAGTCATGCAAGTCTCGGATTAATGATCGTTCATGATCTCCAATTAAACGTAAATAGACTTGCTAATGCATCCATAGAGGAACAACGTAGCTCCGCAGTACTGTTGTTTGAGGAAGTTGCTGAGACGATTTTCGTCCAATCTATTCTTTTCACGATTTTGTTCTGTGCCTTACAAAAGAAGAGCGCTTTGATTGGTCTTGTTCTTCGTTATTGGGACTAATACCCTCAGTCAAACAGGGGACCACGTGACAACCAGGCTTTTATAATTTCTTGTCCTTTTCAGACGGGTTGGTGGTAGTTCAATGCATATTTGCAAGCTGGTGTGGACCAGTATCGCAAGAGCATGTACTGACCCATGGCTTTGGTTCGGTTGACACGAGCTTGCGCCTGACGGCAAACACCCGTACAGGGGTTCACTTGCGGAGTCGGTCGTGTTGCTCGCTCATCGTTGTGTGGAAAATGACACAATGCCGCCAGCAAAATCTTGCTCCACAAAAAAACTCATGCAGAGAATAGTACTCTTCATTTCAGGGTCTGCTTTCACTTGGTCCCTCAACCTCGACAAAGTACAACGCCAAGAGCACATACACCGCACTGTCTCAGTCAGCTCAGACACAGCATACCTCGCACGCCTCTGGCTTTTCCCCCTCTTGTTGGAGGTCACCTCATCATATCCGAGCTCCATGGATGCAGTTGGAGAGTCTCATTGCCGAATTAGAGAGAAGAAATGGACGACATGACAGTCATGCCGCGCTTCTCAGTCCTGCTTCTTGACGGCCAAAATCACCACAACCCTTGCGCAAACCGGCGAATTTGGCCATCAGTCAAGATATCGACATTCTTGGCGAATTTTGCTGTGACGAGGGCAAAAAGGAAGGATGACAGGCAAACTTTCATCGACAGATGATAGCTGTGATGGGACTCATGCGTGTGATGGGACTCATGCGAGACGGGAAAGTGACTACTGTGGTCTCAGGAAGATACATTGGTAGATCTGTGACCCGGGATCTTTCGAAGGGTCCCGCCCGTATGAGAGACATCGACATCAGAAGCAAAGACATAAGTCCCGGGCGCAAGGAGGAGTATCTCCTAGAGGGAGTCGAACAGCTGAAGCATTGTCATGTGACTAAGCGCGCTGGAGGGTAGATTTAGTCAGACAGAGGATACCATTGGAAAGTAGTCAAACAACGTGTGAATATTGACTTGGTTCCCCATTGTACGAGCAGACAATCAAGTACCTATGTCGTAATTGTCCCTGGAGACACGATTTGCCATTGATTTATTCAAGTTTAGCGTTACTCGTTATCACCTAGTAATGCAATGCACTGGGTTATGCAATTTTAGGGTTAGGGCTTCCTCACCAAAATGGTGGTAGGCAATGAATGCTCTCTGCTATAGTAATAGTAATGCTTCAGGCATGGTAATTTGTATACTTTAGGTATAGTAATCTGAATGCTTTATATATAGTAACTTGAATGCTTCTTATATAGCTATTTAAATACTTTTTATATAGCTATTTCTTAGAAATTGACTTATATATAATAATAGTCCACGAAACCTAACAATACTACTATAGTATAGTAGTTAATACTAGTAAGGCCCCCGGTTGACTACCTGTATTAGATAATAACGTCGTTATTGAGTTGAGGAGGGCGGTATGCGAGAGGGAAGTTGTTAGGAGCGTCTAAAGTGAATCTAGCTATATATAGCCTTACCAATTTCTACTTATAAATAAAATATATAGTCGTAGTACTCTCATTTATTACTGTAGCTTATAGAGTACATGATATATGTAAAATGGGTGCGTATAAGACTCGATAATGTGCCCGTAGTACGAGAAAAGTATGAAGCCCTAACCCTAAAATTGCATAACCCAGTGCATTGCATTACTAGGTGATAACGAGTAGGGCTAGCCGCCTCACGTACTAAGAATCCGATTTCGACTTCTACAGCATTCGACTGGTGCAAGCCCGGCTTTCACATGCTCGAAGGCTCGACCTAGTCTTAGAGATGCACGCTTTCTACTCGCAATAACCTCATCGGCACGCGCGCTGTTCGGCGAATTATAGCCACAATGGCAGGCCCACTCGTTGTCCCACCTCCACCTCCAGGAGGACCACAGCTCACACAAAAGACCTCTGAAGTCATAGGAACATTCCGCCCAACCAAAGCAAGCCTCTCCATCTTCTCCCTTTCCCCAGTTCTTCCTTCTTCCCGAAACCCATTTCTCAAAGCTAACCCAGCGCACCCAGCAATTCAAACTCGCCAAACCCGAAGCGTCAGTCACATCCCTCGACTTCGACGACTCTGGCGAATTCTGCCTAGCCGCCTGCTCCGACGACTCCCTCCTACTCTACAATGCCAAAGAAGGCAAAAATGTAAAAACACTCATGAGTCAGAAATACGGCGCCCACCTCGCCCGCTTCACGCACCATGCCACATCCATCATCTACGCCAGCACAAAAGAAGACGACTGTATCCGCTACCTCTCCACGCACGACAACGCCTTCCTGCGCTACTTCCGCGGGCACACCCAGCCCGTGACATCGCTATGCCTATGTCCCGCCGCAGACACCTTCCTATCGACCTCGCTCGACAACACTGTGCGCCTATGGTCCCTATCCTCCCCCTCCCCCCAAGCCCGCCTGAACCTCTCAACCCCCTACCTAGCCGCCTACGACCCCTCCGCCACCGTCATAGCCATAGCCTCCGCCTCCACGCACTCCGTCCTCCTCTACGACCTCCGCCACTACGACAAACCCCCCTTCGCAACCTTCGACATGCGGCCCTACCTCACCGCCTCCCAAGTACAAATCTCGAAACCAGACTGGACCCGCCTCGAATTCTCAAACGATGGCAAATCCCTCTTACTGGCATCGAATCACCCCCAAGGCCACCTCCTCCTCGACGCCTTCGACGGCACCCTCCGCGCCCACTGCAAGCGCTCCCACACCCCTACGAATATGCGCGCAGCGCCCGGGACCCCCGGAGCGCTGGGCCAGGGCGATGTGTGTTTCAGCGCGGACGGGAGGTATTTGATTGGGGGCAGTGGGGGGGACCGGGACGCGATTGTGTGGGATACGCAGGGGCAGGTGGAGGTGGAGACGAAGGAGATTAAGCCCATGTGCGGGCTGCCGTGTAAGGGGAGGGCGAGCGTGGTGGAGTGGAATCCGAGGTATAATATGTGCGCGACGGCGGATCGGGAGGTGGTGTTTTGGCTGCCGGATGAGCATGTGGGGATGAAGCCGCCGTGAGCTGGGAGGGTTGGAGATGGATCCTGGCGGAGCGTTTGATCAAATGAGGTCATTTTGTAGCGCATTATACCCATGCTTTTGGTTTGGCGGCCTGAAACCACTCAGACAAGATATAGATTCACACTGGCCGTCAAAATGCAGTGAAAACTATCGCAGTTTATAGTAGCCTAGAAGGCTTCCCATTAATTTTGAGTTATCATAAGGCAAGACTTTTCCTCATAAATCATAAATAATCTCCAAAAAACGTAGATGCTGCCAATCCACTTGTCTCACGAATTTCCAACTTTTTTATCCTTCCTCCTCGCAAGCTGACTCTTCAGCGCGCCGAGCCACTCAGCCAGCGCATCCTCGCTACTGGCGCAAAACCGATAGCTCTTCTCTTCAGCAATGATTTGCATGCAGTGCGCTTTACTCCGAGATAGAGGATCGATTTCAACGGCGTTGATGATGTTAGAGAGAGGGATGATGAGGTTCGCGGCGTATTCCTGGAATGACGTTTAGTTTTATTTGGGAGTGGGGAGAAAAGGAGCGTGAATACTTCGTCGTTTTTGTAGAAGGCCAGATTCTTCGGCCTGAGCACCACCCAAAGCCTTTTCCACTGCCTAACGCCACGCTTCGTCTTTAGACATAGTAGATAGCCATGCCATATCACCCTCTCATCGTCTTGCTGGTCAACGTGAAAGCCGCTCGATTCACTGACGTTCCGTGCTGTGTTTGGCGGTTGGCTCGGGGTCGTGTATGGAGCATTGCCGCTCCTTGATATCATTCTGTCGTTCCGTTTCACAAAGGAGCCAAACGGTGAAGACTGGGTGTAGCTTTGTGGCGGCGTGTCGGGAAAATCGGAGAAGTGTGCCAGTTCATCTCCAGAGTACTCAAGCTCATGCGCGGAGAGTCGTCGTATGCCCGGTATCCGGATTCCATCTCTTGTCGTAGATCGCCGACCCGGCACCTCTGATGGTTCGGGTGAACTGGAGCCCCAACGTTCATTGCTTGATTGCGGGTCCGGATGACTCTCTTGAGCGGTTGGGCTACCGAGGTCGAGTGGTCCGTCATGGTCTAGTTGTGGCGCTTCACGTTTGATCAGTTCCACCCATGCTTGGGCATCTGCGTCGCTTCTGCCTTGGAAATGGTAATTACGGTCGGGGGAGAAGAGGCCAAAGAGATGTTGCCGGCGCCCTTTGGGGTCTTTGAGGTAGCCGACGGTATTTAGATCGTTAAGTCGGATCTGTTTTAGCAGACGCTCTTCGGTGGGTGATTTGTAGAGGGAGAGGAGATTGGGGCGGAGCACAAGGAAGAAGGATTTCCATTGCTGTGATCAAACGTTAGCGGAATGCATGTGTTCAGAGTAGGATGGATGGAGACTTTGGTTTTCCGGGTGCGTTTATGCACCTCTCCACTTCGGAGCACACGATCGAAAGCGAAGCTACCATTCTGATTCACAGGAGAGAAAGTGTCAAGGTTGAGATGCCCACTCCGGACGCCTGCAGTGTTCTTGGGTAATGTCGCTGATGCAGGCGCCACTGTTGGAACTGGCTGTCTCGTGTCTATAGGGTGTGGTATGGCTTTGGACGGGGTGAACGCGGTTTTCGAGTTGGCTGGAAATAAATCTGCCATGTTTGACAGGGGTGGTGCAGAAGCTGAAGACTCACATCTTTGACGTTTGATTGGAGGCTTGAGAGGGAGAAAAAGAAGAAAGAAAAATCGGTATGGGAAGAGGGGTTTCACACTGTTTGTCACCAAGTGAAGCTTCCCCCGCGGGCGCCAATTAGAGTAGGCGTCTTAGAGTTCGCTGTGCAGATCCCCGGGGTGAGATCCCTGCGTAGATCTGTGTACGCCTATCAATCTGGGGTAAGGTAAACAAAAAAACAACTTCCAAAAATCTGCAAGGGTGAAATGGCTTACAAGGCGTTTGTACGTGCGCTAGGTTGATGTTTACAAACTAAGCCGACAGATTTGCCTACTTCTCATAGGCGAAAGGATCGAAATGAAGCGTCACAAGAAGCTTTTCTGTGGTGCAGAATGCAGGCTGCAGATTGACGTCTTATTATTATTTCCTTGGCGGGTAAGGCCTCGCGAACAATGTACCTTCCATTTGGAAATATTATTGCTTTTATTTCCTTCTACCACTTCGGATTGTTTCCATCAAAGAATTCTGTTCCTGTCGCCGGGTACTTGTTGACTGTGACGAGACTTGAACGTATGGAGGAACGTGTGAGATATACCTTGGATCGCGCATGCTGGTAGTGCACAGCCAGCGTCTGCCTCCTTTGTTTCTTTTGCCGAGATCGGTACTGCTAAATCCAGGCCTTTAATCCCTCAACTGCTGCTTGGAGGAAATTATAACAATGAAACCAACGGCACGTTTGCGACTACCCATCAGCCTGAAAGAGTCATTGGACATCAAAGGCCAATTGACCACTGACGGGTATCCGAGGATGGGGATGATGCGCTGTCTTATCAAAGCCACAATCAGGCTGTTGTGACTGGAGACGGCCGCGAATGCGGTCACCAAAAGGCTTGTCGGATGCCGCCGAGAACCCCAAGTCTGGGATGTTTCGGAGGATTGACCGTAAATTCACAGGTCTCATGACTATACACCTGCACGTTGCGGCATTGCCTGATATCCAGAGGTCAATGTAGTCGATCGTTCGTCATAGCACATGAGAAGGAATAGCCATTGACCCATTGAAAAGCATGCAAAGCCATCATGTGCATTAGCGATCAGACGGGAACGCTTCATTCGGTGAATTGGGGTGCTGCACAGTCTTGCCGGCTTTGATTAAAAAAGCGAATACGGATGGTTGAGAATGGGCAGAACAGGTTTCTTAATGAGTCTCTTGATGTTAGGTACATTAGATAGATGGATGGCGTCATTTTCTATATGTGTGTGTTTTGAGAATTGGCTTCTCGCCTATGTACTTTACTTTAAGGTAAGTAGGTGACAGTACAACATACAAAGTACCGATGATAGCCGTTCATGAATCTTCCCGCTAGTCCAGTTTCACACATTTAATCTATAATCGCGTCTCAGAGCCTCGTTGCCTAAAAAGATTCATCGTCATCATTGGTTCATTCCACCCTTCTTTATAGCCTTGCGCGGCATTGGCTCGGGGGGGTAGAAGGGGGGGGAGGAGGCAGCTTCACCGGATCTCGAATACAAAGAGTCAGTGAGAAGTCGCCGTGCTGGAATTCCAAAAATTGAACCATACAAGCATTCCGCCAAAACTATTTTTCCACATGTGACACAAGCTATGCAGTATAAAGTTTCCCCCCAATGCATTGATCCCAACCTTCTCAATCCCAATGAACACATGGAGTCTGCCAACCTCGCTTACGACTGCTCTCTGCCATTTGATGATTTGGAAATTGCAACTGGCCAGGCCAGCTTTGAAGATGGAGATATACATCTTCCCGGCTCAAGGATCATTCCGCATCGCTCTCATGCAGTACTCGAAGATCCAGATTATCTTTCGGCGCAATTTGACTACGAGTACGTTTATTACTACAACCCCACTTCACAAGACCATAAGGCCTTTGCTAATCCGCCAAATCTAGCCCCTTTCAAAGCCATAGTGCACCAGGAAGGGGATGGGACTTTGGGAGCTTTGAGAGGTCTGATTCCTGTGCTGCCCCACAGTACGATGGCTCCTCTCCAGTAAAGGAGAATGAGCCTTGGAGTCACCTACAAACGTTCGCCCAGTCGGCCCCTGGCTATGATCGTCGAAGCTCACAGGACTTTCAGATCGCGGCTGTTTCCCAACGGCCGTCGAGCTTACAAGATAATGAGATGCTCCATCCAACTACAGCCAAGTCTCATTATCAACATCAAGTCCCAGCGAGCCATAGAAGAATGCAGGGAAATCCATCCTGCGCCGAGGGAAGTTTCACCCAATACCCACGCCTCCGGAATGGAGCGCGGAGTGGTCGCGGTCCCCGTTCCGCGAACATTGGCATTTTTGAACATCCAAGTTCAGGTGAGCAACAGACCGTGGGTAGCTCCAGTAGCTCAAGCTTTTCTCAACCCGCAACAAATGGTCTACACATGGGCAGCAGTCCTACGCAGGCCTTTGACTCACAGTCCGCCTACTCTTTGCACCATCCAACTTTGAACATTTTAAAGGGAAACAATGTCAGACCACGCCAGGACTTTGAGTCCGACTACTCTCTCAATCGTGGCTTGATTGATGAGTCCGGACAACATTCACTTCCTGACAGTCGAGACGTCCTGACTCCGCAAGACCTTTCATGGCGACAACATGGTTACTTGCTCGGTGGGCATCAACATGGCACCTCGGCCGACACAGCCTACTCGTCCTACGATCTTGGTCTTACCGCTAGCGAACACGATTGGACTTCGGCCTTCGTACAGAACCCGGCCTTCGATCTAGTTAGCCGTCAGAATTATAACAACGGCAATACACTAGATCATCCGGGAGCCATGAGAATTGCAGGATCCGGCGGAAATTACAGATCGGGTCCCACGTCCTCCTTTCCACCTTCTGCTGACTGCATACCCAATTACATGTCAACAACGCAGAGCTCGAGGCCGCATCGAGCAATGGCAACGTCTTCTCAGCCCGCCTTCGTCCCCCAAAGCCCCCCAAATCGTCCTCCTCGAAAATATTCTGGTAAAGCTACGTCTAGTAGGGGCTCGAGGTCGGGTTCGTTATCGATCATTCGAGAATATGGCTATGCTCAACAAGGAAGTCCAAACGTCTCGCGAAACGGTTCAGTGAAAGGCAAAAGGAAAGGACCACTTCCACCAGCGACTGCCTTGGCAGCTGCTCAGAAACGCAAAGACGGCAATGTTTGCATTCGGTGCCGAACTATGAAAATGACGGTGGGCAAATATGGCTGGCTACTTGAAGACCTGACTGATCATGTTATAGTGTAAAGGAGGCCTTCCCTGCGAAGGTTGTCGTCAAATCACAAAGATCAAAATGTGGGACCAATCTTGTACACCTGCGAACTTTATCGATATGGTCAAAGATGCCACCTGCAATGCAATCTGTGAGTGTCGGCACCGCGACCTTGTATCATATCGAGTGATCTAATGGATTTCAGTTCAACACTGTATCAGCCATCTAACTCTTGAGGGAAATCGGAGAATAACAGTGCCGATTCCAACGGACTTCAACGTGTCTAGACTTATCGATAGCCTCGAATCCTGCCAGTCGCGATACGACATACTAGTCCGACATTGTTCAGGTTCTTCCTACATTTTAAATCTATCAGATTGCTTTAAACTTTTGGCCAAGATGCAGAAGTCGTATGGACTGGACACTTGCGAGCTTGAGGACTTTGTGAAGAATAAGCAGCTACGATCAGCGTGGGTGCAGTGCGTAAGAGAATATGATCAAGCGGCCGACATCGTGGTGAGTCCAACAAGAGCGCTTATCAGTATTGGTGTCTCCATTTTGCTGATAGCCTTACCTGAAAAAAGGAGCGGTCAGTTCAATGGAGCGATATGCCAAGCAGAAACAGCTATGAGGTTTCGCCACACAACACACTGGTAGTAGGACGTGCCCTAGACGTTGAAGATCAACAAGATCAAAGCACGATCGTCTTTGCTGCACAATTGTCTCGTATTCTTCTACGTGCACTTGAAGTTGAAGCCTTCGAATCTTTGCAAAAATCAGTCAACGAGCTTACCAAAGGCGGGAAATCCGAGACAGATATCGGAATCTTGGTTAAACAGCTCGGCCGGATCCTTGTAAGCCTTCGTTGGCGTACCTCGTGGTGGGTGATCGTTGGCGACAGCCCAGACGATAGCTTCACTCCTAGGGTGACAAAGCTTGCCCAGATACTACATTGCTACTATTTTGTTGCTCGAAAGAAGATTTCTTCATGGAACGATCAGCCTCCGATCAAACTTCGATCTATCTACGCGGATTTTGAGCCCATCTATGAGGATCTGCCTGTGACTGACTCGCTCGATGGCTTCTATACTTGGATGCAGAGGGGCCAAGCAGTCGTACACGCAGCGAGAAACAATCAAAGCATCGCTCGCTCGCTGCCGCCCACTCCGATGAACCCAGAATTATAAGTTTATTCACCTCTGATTTTAGCTATCTGTACATCTCTATGAAGGTTGGTGTCTCTATATGTTTTTCCAAATCCAACTGGCCCGCGTGATCAAATGCTCATATATCGTGGACCAGCTTTTTGTAGCGTACAGTTCAGAGCCTCAATCGCCGGTTACCACGACACTGAAAGGATCCTCACGCCTTATAGTCTACACGCTGTGCCCTTATCATTCTTTATTCATCGATTTCTTGACATGTTTGAATAGCTAGATCTGGCGCAATTTGGCGCAAGCCGTACACAACAGGCACGTTTTGGAATTAGAGACTCGTCGCAATGTATTTTCTGCACAGATGTGATACCACCATGGCGCCTCGATGGCGTCCGCTTTTGAGCCGACCTTGGCTGATACAGACTGGGCGCAAGCCTTGTATGATGGAAGGGTTTGATCTACGGAGTAGCGACATGATCCTTGCATTGTCATGCTCTTTTTCTTTTCTTTGTATTTTTACATTATGTGTATACATTGATTATGCAAATCATGCTATTATCAAATTAGCCACACTCACCCGGCTCTCTGTAAAGGGTGGAGCCGGGCAGATTAGGCAACGTCACATTTACCGTTGGCTTTTATTGGTGTAGCAGACATACGGCAGTGAGGCTGGTATTTGCAGAAGAGGTCAAAGTACCATGCCAGGGTCTGAGTTTCCAAGGTCGAGGCAGAATCCTGCTTGTCTCGTTAGAGACTTCGAATTACCAAGTACAAGCCTGCAAACGTATATGAAAACATGTACAAGAAGAAACATCCCTAGCCACCCACCCCCTCCCCACCCCTCGCCTTCGCCTTCCCCTCAAAATACAAAACCGCCTCCTCCCCCACCGTCCCCTCCATCCTCTTCTGCTCCCTCGCCCCCTCCACCTCCCCCACCGCTCTCCTAACCTTCTCCACCAGCCCCTCGGCCTCCTCAGCACTAACCGCCCTCTTCCTTGCCCACCCGCTCTTCCTCTTACTCCCAAACGCCACCTCCACCCTCCACCCCTTTCCCAACCACTCCCGCAACCTCACCATCCGATGTCCCAAATCATTATCGCTCACACTCCACCCCACCTCCAACCTCTTATCCTGCACCTTTGCTTTCTCTTTTTCTTTCTTCCGTATCGCGGATTCCGCTTCGCGAGCGGCGGCTTTGTCGACGATGCGGCAGATTGGATAGGGATGGTCGGGGGTTGGGGGGGCGACTTGTTGGATGTATTGCGTGGGGCGGTTGCGGGTGTCGAGGGGGAGGGTGGAGAGGAGGGGGCCGAGGGGTTGCGGGTCGGAGAGGCGGTTTTCGGTGGAGTGCACGAGGTAGATGAGTCGGGAGGCGATTTGCCGGTCTCGGGGGCGGGTGTCGTTGGGGTTGGGGATGGAGGGGCGGTTGTTGTGGGTGGGGGAGAGGGTGGATTGGAAACGGATGGAGCGGAGGGGGCGAGGAGCGGGGCGGTTGTGGAGGGGCTGGGTGGTTATTCTTCTACATGGATCGTGAGGGGATGGGAGGAAGACGCGCCGTAGAGCTTCTGAGGGGGCGTTGAGGTGCGTTGATGGCTTCATTGCTTTGGTGGTTCGAGGTATACGGACATCTCGTTTTTGCTCTGGGGACGCTAGGAAGCTTCTGCCGCGCTAATGATACAAGATGCTGTATCTTACAAATAGTGTATTTCGCTAGAAATCCAAATCTCCTTTCAATTCCGTCACAGAACACTAGTCTTTGTATGCTCCATTCTCGTACTCCAGCCCGCTCTCCATTCGGACAGCTCCATATATTCCTGATATATCACCGCTAGTCCCATGGTGGCTTTTCACAATCTTCATATGTTCAACTGCGTCGGAATATGCCTTGAGTGAAGTGCCAGTCTCTTTGGCCATGTCCATGATCTCTGCGGCAACATGCTGTGCCATGTCAATCGCCACGAGAGGCTTCATTGTCAAACAACAGTCAGCGACTCTTCTAAAATGAGACCAGTGGGTCAACCATTCTGTCATGGACTTGCCTCTTTCCCGTAGTAATTTCCTGTGCTCATTTTCTTGGAGTATATCATGTATGGCCCGGGAAATACAACGGAGAGAAATTTTTGCAAGTTCTCGTCACCTAAGCCTGTCTTCTCGGACAAGACGTGGCCTTCTGCCAGCGTCTCGATCATGTTAACGATGAATATGTTACCTATCATTTTCAAGAGAGATGCTTTGCTCGGCTCTTCTCCACTCAAGTCAATCATACTCTTGCCTATGCTATCAGTCAGGTCTGGTCAGTAATTTGACAAACATCTTCATCATCTCCTTTAATGAACACATTGCAACTCACACTCCATTCAAGAATGGCTTGATGCGTTCCACAGCCTCCGCTTTCCCGGCAGGTACACATGTCAACATTCCAGCTTCTGCCATCGTCGGTTCCCCGAAAACTAAATTCATGGGCACCAATTAGATTCACTCGGTCGCTTGGCAGTTCAAGAGCATACCGGGCATCGCAACAAGGTCTGCACCAGCATCGAGCACCTTTTTGTTGACCCTGTCGATATCCTCTGGTCTGACTGTAGAACACTCGACGAACAATTTGCCTTTCACCTCGACCTGGAGGGCTGTATTGAATGTCTCAAAGACTCCTTGCTCGTCTGCAAAACAGGAAAAAATGATATCCGAGCATGCCACCGCATCCTCGACGGTCTCTGCAACGTTAGAGTGACCAATCCTTTCACTCAGCGAGGTTGCTCGGCTCGAGGTACGGTTCCAGAGAATTAGTGGCTTCTCAAGGTTTCCCTTTAGCACCAAGTTCTTACTCATGGCCTGCAACTTGTCAACAAGAGTTGAAAAGGTTGGGAAGCAGTAGATTATGCCTGTCCCATGTTCCCCAATCCGATAAATGCTAGCTGTGGAGCCATAGTGAATGGCGTTTTAGAAACCTTTTTGACTGATGTCTATTCGATGTCTATTGTAGAATAACACAAACAGCTTTTGCAACAAGATCAGGTGTGGGGCACCTGAGATATTAAAGCTAATAAAGGACAGGATCATCCAGAAAGCCAGGCGGAAATTAGCTCAGTGCAACATCTCCGGATTCTCACTTTTGCACCCTTAGCTCCTTGCCCACAGGCCAGAATTTGCATGGATACTCTTGCTGAAGCCCTGCATTCCGCGCTGCCGCTCCTGCGCCTTCACGGAGGACGCATGCTTTCCGCGAAAATTGATAAGGCGTAGCATTCTGCACCTTCACGGAGGACGCCTGCTTTCCGCGAATATTGATAAGGGGTAGGATTCTGCACCTTCACGGGGGACGCATGCTTTCCGCGAATATTGATAAGGGGTAGGGCTCTGCACCTTTACGGCGGACGTATGCACCTCCGCGGAAATTGTTGGGGGCTAGGATTCTACACCTTCTTCCCGTGTGACTCTTATGACCTTTTTGAAGATAGAGGCATGATTTAAGTGCATAGGAACTCTTGAGGATCTCCATTTGTGAGGGAATACATGGCTATTACTTCATATCAATCGCGACTTTGACCGTGGTACTATCATAAGCGCTGCCACAGCGCCTCTGTATCAACTGTGAGCTTCTGTCATACAAACAGTGACGCTCAGATTCCATTCACAAGAAATCCTAGGCATCTCCCCAATAACACACCGGCAGTCCTACCTTTGCGCCTCGGTAGAGAAAGCCGTTAGCATGATCACAATACCGAGAAACCTTTACGAACTCTTGCAGTGGGCGGCTGCAGAGCCTGATAAAGGGATCTTCGTCTACTCTCCAGGAAACGTCCATTCTGGAGCTAGACGTCTTACTTACCATGAACTCTTTCATCAAGCAAGAGCAAATTCAAAATTGATACATCGATTGGCAGGGATAAATCTGCTGACAAGTTTCATTCTTCACTTCAACACCCATCTCGAGAACATTGTTTGGTTCTGGTCGGTTGTGATTGCTGGATTTGTCCCAGTGATCTCGACCCCATTCGCAAATAATGTTGAGCAGCGAAAACGACACATTGTTCACCTTGAAACTCTTCTCAACCACCCAACGTGGATTACGAAACAGGATCTTTTGCCAGAGTTTCTCGACATGAAAGGTCTCAGCGTTTTCACAATCGAGCAGCTCCAATCGACCGAGCGTCATGCCGACGTCGACAAAGACGCTTCATACTCTAGTGAAGCATCTTACGTATCTTATCAAGGGTCATTGCCATCAAATGATAGGCCGCCCTTACATACGCCTGGCCTGGATCGGAGTCCAACTTGGGGTCAAGATCAGGACCGTGGTCGTCTGATGCAGCAGACCGACCTTGCTGCGTTAGTGCTCACCTCCGGTAGCAGTGGTAATGCCAAAGCTGTCTGCCTTGAACATGGACAAATTTTAGCAGCGGTTTCGGGAAAAATGAGCCATCATGGTACAAGATCTGACGACACCTTTCTCAACTGGATTGGGATGGATCACGTTGCGAACCTGAGCGAGATTCATTTACATGCAATGATGCTTCGTGCTAATCAAGTGCACGTGCAGGCCGCAGACATTTTGTGCGACCCCCAACTCTTTGTCGAGTTGATCTCAAGACATAAAGTCGCCTATACATTCGCGCCGAATTTTTTCTTAGCAGCTTTGAGACGGAGCCTTCAAACTCATGCCTCGCCTCCAAGCCACTGGCGCATAGACTGCCTACGGGTTTTAGTATCTGGTGGAGAAGCCAATGTTGTGGACACATGCGCTGAACTAACCAAGATTTTGCAAAGTTTTGGCACATCGAGAAATGTGATCTGTCCTGGCTTCGGTATGACTGAGACATGTGCCGGATGTATATATGGCAAAAATTGTCCTGATTATGACCTGGCAAACAAGAATGAGTTTGCTTCTCTAGGCACATGTATACCAGGAATTACAATGAGGATAAGACTTGACGATGGGCGAATCGCCAATGACCATGAGATCGGGAACCTGGAGGTCAGTGGACCAGTGGTCTTCCGAGAGTACTATGGAAATCCTGCAGCCACCTCAGAAGCCTTTGAAGAAAACTGGTTTGCGACAGGTGATCGAGCACGGATTGATTCTTCAAAGCAGCTGCAGCTTGCCGGTCGTGCCAAGGACACGGTGATTATCAATGGAGTCAATTATCTGCCTCACGAGATAGAGAATTCACTCGAAGAAGCTTTGATCGCCGGTATGGTACCAGGGCACAGTGTTGTGTTCTCGTTTCGCAGAGACACCTCGCAGACCGAGGAGCTCGGTGTCGTCTATCTCCCAGACTACTCCGAGGATGATATTCTGACTCGTGTTGACACAACGGAAGCTATTGCTCAAGTGGTGCAGCTTCACACCGGGATGCGACCGCATACCATCATTCCATTGGACCAGTCCTGTCTCCAGAAGTCATCGTTGGGCAAACTGTCTCGCGCGAAAATTCAATCAGCTTTCCTGCAGGGTAAATACGACACCTACAAAAGTCTAAATGACGAGGCCTTGACTGTGTACCGCACAGCTCACCACGAGCCACCATCGAACGAGCACGAGTCTGTACTGCTAGCTATCTTATGCGAATTCTTCGAAGAATCAAGCATTGGAATAAATACGAATATCATGGATTTGGGTGTCAACTCCATTGAGATCATCAAAATCAAAACACTCATTCAAAGACGATTGGGCCTGAATGTCGAAATACCTATGATCTTGATCATTACCAATCCTACGGTTCGCACTATGACGCTAGCCTTAAGGAGACTTCAAGAACCTCAACATTATGACCCTGTTGTGACGCTCCAATGTCGAGGTTCAAGAACACCATTGTGGCTATTCCATCCGGGCGTCGGCGAGATTCTCGTCTTTCTGCAGCTTGCCAAGTTCGTGACAGATCGACCAGTCTACGCTTTACGCGCTCGGGGTTTCGACAATGGAGAGCCATTTTTCGAAAGCATAGCGGAGGCTGTGCAAGTCTATCATGACGCTATCAAGAAACGACAGCCACAAGGCCCCTACGCAATGGCAGGATACTCATTTGGTTCGATGCTTGCCTTTGAAACAGCTAAGGTCCTTGAAAGTGATGGTGACGATGTCAAATTCCTGGCATCGCTAAATTTACCACCGCATATCAAGAATCGAATGCGACAACTTGACTGGACGGAGGTGCTCCTGAATCTCGCATATTTCTTGGATCTTATTAAAGATTCTTACGCTCAAGCTGTGTCTCCTGCCATGCACATGCTGACTCGCGATCATGTTCTCACTCACGTCCTACAGATTGCGCAGCACGAACGTCTGGAAGAACTCGCGCTATCCCGGGAGAAATTGGAGAGGTGGGCTGATCTGGCACACTCAATGCAGAATATGGCTCGAGACTACGAGCCCTCTGGCAGTGTAAAATCTATGGACGTCTTTTACGCCGTCCCTCTATCAGCAGTAGCAACATCAAAATCGGAATGGCTCGACCAACATCTGAGAAAGTGGGATGCCTATTGTACCTCAAGTCCTCATTTTCACGAAGTCGACGGCGCGCACTATACCATGATCAGTCCTGAGCATGTAAAGTCGTTTCAGAAAAGGTTGAAAAACGCCCTTCTAGAGCGAGGTTTGTAGCTCGCGAGTACACTAGGGAGGCATGGTGATTCTCATAGACAAGCAACCGAACGTAAAAAAGGTCCCTCTTTGCAAGTCACTGCGCTTTAATAACAACCACCTTTACAAGAAAATGACCAAGGTTTCTAGCCATAAGTGCCATTTCAAAAGGGTCCTGATAGGTTGACACCCCCTTTTACTGCATTGACACCCCCTTTTACTACATTGACA